>JACEEZ010001306.1:108407-152047 GCA_016584305.1 Chionoecetes opilio
GGTGAACGTAAGTATTTCTTATTTCTCTTGACTCAATGTTTTTTCGGAGTCGGTAAATTCCGCTATTTATTTGCATTTCTTGTTATTTTTGTCTTTCATAAGGCAGAATAAGCTCTTGCAAAACCAATGATATATAATAAGGCCAGGGAAAAAAAATACACGTTGAAATTGATAACATAAAAAAATAATTCGCCGCACAGTCTGGCCATTCCACGGGGCCCCTCAGGGAGCATAAGACGGATGTCGCAGTGGACGGAAAAACTTATTAAACTTTTCGTGCGTGAGAGGGTTAAAGAAATATTCTACATACTAGATATCCTCCCTTGCAAACATGATAAAAAACAATAATTCTTTACCCCCACATACACAGGGTAAAACAAGCCTCTATTACCTAACACACAGTTTTAAAAAATCATTATTTCCCTACACACACACAAAAAAAACCCAGCATCCAAAATAAATAAATAATAATAATAATAATAATAATAATAATAATAATAATAATAATAAATACATCAATCTCTACATAAAAAACATGAGAACATTCAGACCACCTATAATCCTACACAACAATTTCAAGTCCTTATTAAAAACACAGAAAAAGACACCAGCCACCTATTTCCTGGAGAAGCCAAGCAAAATTCTTCACAAATCCTTCCTTTTCTTGATCATTTGGATAGGAAAACAGTAAACACAGACGGGCATTAGATAAGAATTAATAGCAAATTATAGTTAATAGTTATAGTAAATAATAATACAAAGAGTTGATATAAAACTACAGTAAAACCTCTCCTATTGGGACTAATTGGGCCAAGGAGTGGTCAGAGTAAGGCAAGGATCCGAATAATGGGGGGATATATGTAAAAAAAAAAAAAAAAAAAAAAAAAATATTCCAGGTGTATATAAATTATATAGCTAGGAAATTTCGACACAACAAAAAAAAAAAAAAAAAAAAAAAAAAAAAAAAAAAATCCAAGTGTATATAAATTATATAGCTAGAAAATTTCGACCCCTAAAAAAAAAAAAAAAAAAAAAAAAAATATTCCAGGTGCATATAAATTATATAGCTAGAAAATTTCGACCCCTAAAAAAAAAAAAAAAAATTATAATTCCAGGTGTATAAGCTAGAAAATTTCGACCCCTAAAAAAAAAAAAAAAAAAAAATATTCCAGGTGTATATAAATTATATACAGAAGAACCTCATTTAACCGGCATTTAAAACAACGGCAGCCTCAAAACAACGGCACTAATCGACCCAGGCATTTTTTTTTTCTTTTTTTTTTCTCCGGGCCTCCAGCAGGGAGGACCACGGGCTAGCTTGAGCCCGTCAGAGAGATCCTGTGAACAAAGAGAGGAGAGTGTTGGTGGTGGTGGCGTGGGACACGAGGACTGGCTTGTCCATCCTGACGAGGAGTGCGGGGTAGCAAGGGCCACTCAGCAGGATAACCCAGGCAGTAATTAGGTATCAGTATTTCAAAAACTGAGAAAATCGGCAGAAATTTAGTTCAAATTTGGCTGGGTACGCAGGGTTGGCAACCCTTTCATCCCTTTCACTGGTAAACTCTGGAACTCTCTTCCTGTTTCTAGTTGTTCACTTTCCTATGACTTACATCTTTTCAAAAGAAGAGTAACAAGACACCTCCCTCACTAAATTGGCTCACCCCTCTTTTTTATTTTATTCTCTTACTGTTTTCTTTATAGGGACTGCCAACTAAGCGGCCTTTGTGTTACCCATTTTTGTTGTGCCCTTGGCCAGTTCCTTTGATGTATATAAAAAAATAAAAAAATAAAAAAAATATAAAAAAATGGGATTTTGTGGGATTCCATAAGAGTAACTCTCAAAACAACGGCACAATGAGTTATCCGGCATGCGCTGCCCCCCCGAGGCTGCCGGATAAACCAGGTTCTCCTGTAGCTAGAAAATTTCGACCCCAAAAAAAAAAAAAAAAAAAAAGGTCGGAATAATGTTAAAGTGTGACTAATGAGGGAGCGAATAGGAGAGGTTTTACTGTAGTTGTTATAAAACTATAATTATTCTCCATATGAAAATAGTACAAATTCTCTGTTCAAGTGTTCGTTAATCCTGTGTTTATTCCGCCGTGGTTCCCTCGGCAGAAATACCAGCGCCTGAACCTTATTCCTTCTTATTGTTATTATTATTATTATTATCAAGTGTCTGTTCATTCCTTCTTATTGTCATCTGTTTACCCTTCACGCCCAGATCTTTCCTGGGCTATATAAAATGGTCTGTTGTCGAGCCATTAAATAACAAAAAGTCACTGAATATACCACAGTAGTTAGTGGACAAGGATACTAAACAGGTCATAGCTATAAAATATTGCTTATAGTCACTACACAGCGTCTAATGGTACACAAATTACAATGGCAATTACGCTCTGGGCCTCAAGGGGCTAATGATTATTTATTCGTCTATTCGCTCGGCAGAAATATGCGCGGATTTAACCTTCATCTTCTCCTTTTCTTAAGAGATGATTCCCGTTTATGTGTGTTTGTTAATCAAGTATATATTCCGCCCTGGTTCCCTCGGCAGAAATACGATATAAGGACTTTAAATTTGTGTGCAGGGATAAATTGGCTAATGTTTGCATGTATATATTTATTTATTTGGTACTAATTTTTTTTTTCATTAACCCCTTGAGGCCCAGAACGTCATTGCCATTGTCATTTGGGTACCATTAGACGATTTTCTAGTGACTATAAGCAATGTTTTATAGCTATGGTCTGTTTAGTATCCTTGTCCACTAACTACTGTGGTATATTCAGTGACTTTTCGTAATTTTATGGCTGACAACAGATGATTTTCTATAGCCGAGGAAAGATCTGGGCGTGAAGGGCTTAACAGCAATAGCAGCACAGGAACCTTGCCCACGCACTATAAGCTATTCTCCTCATCTGTTTATATGTTCGTTGACTATGTATTTATTCCGTCTTCTTATTGCCATCCGTTGAATTGTGTTTTGTTATAGTATATTCATTCCGTCACGGTTCTCTCGGCAGAAATATGAGCGCATGAACCTTGCGGACGCGTTGGCGACGAAGGTGTACGAGGATGGCGAGCGCATCATCAAACAGGGCGACGCCGGCGACGGCATTTTCTTTGTGGAGGACGGGACCGTGCGCGTCACCATGGCCAAGGACGACAACCAGGAGAAGGAAGAGAGAGAGGTGGGTGGGTGGGTGGGTGGGAGGGTGGGTGGGTGGGTGGGTGGGTGGGTGGGTGGGAGGGTGGGTGGGTGGGTGGGTGGGTGGGTGGGTGGGTGGGTGGGTGGGTGGGTGGGTGGGTGGGTGGGTGGGTGGGTGGGTGGGTGGGTGGGTGGGTGTGTGGTGTGTGTGTGTGTGTGTGTGTGTGTGTGTGTGTGGAGGTATATGTTAACTTAGAAGTATGATAGAAGCATTACAAGGTGAAAAATATGTGTGGGTGTATAATCTAATCTTTAAGTAGTAAGAAATTGATGGTTTATGAGTTCTTGTGTGTATATGTTCTATTGTAAACTGTCTCTCTCTCTCTCTCCCTTCAAAACTCTCTCTCTCTCTCTTACCCTCCAAAAAACTCTCTCTCTCTCTCTTTCCCTCTCTCACCTTCCAAATCCCTCTCTCTCTCTCTCACCCTCCTTAACTTTCTCTCTCTCCCTCCCTAACACTCTCACTCTCACTCTCTCCCTAACTCCCTTCTTCTCTCTTATTATCTAGTTAGTGTAGTGTAGTTAAATCAAACAGCCTTGTAAGGATCTAATGGTCTGTTGCTGTTTGTGTTTCCTTTGTATTCCTAACACACACACACACACACACACACACACAGACACACACACACACACGTCCACACACACACACACGTCCACAGTGCCACACCCTTCACACACCCTTACTTAGGAGAAATCTCTCTCTCTCTCGCCTTGTTTTCATTCTCTCTCTCCTTCCAAAATCCTTTGACGCGATTGATAGAGAGAAGAGAGAGGGGAGGAGAGAGGAGAGAGAGAGAGAGAGAGAGGAGAGAGAGAGAGGAGAGAGAGAGAGAGAGAGAGATGAGAGAGAGAGAGAGAGAGAGAGAGAGAGAGAGATATTACTAAAAATAATTATAATAATACATGTATATAAAAATAATGGTGTCCCGGTACAAGGCAGGGAGGGGTTCAGGACCAAGGAGGGTACTTGCCTTTCTTCTCAGCCTTCCTGCAGTAGTCCACCACCTGGTCCATGGTGCAGGTGACCGGGGGCGCGGGAACGCACAGCACCAGGGAACCCGCGCTCTTGGGCTGCAGCGGGTGGATCTCAAACTTCTCCCCCGATATGCCTGTGTGAGAGAGAGAAGCAGGGAATATACTATAGTCTGGTTCTTTTATTAACAAGGTGAAAAGTCCTGTCCCCTTGCTGCTTACCGACTGATATTTGATGCCAGGAGAAGAGAATACTACACTTCTTCTTCGTTTCAGTTGTATTTTATCATAGTTAACCCTATTATCAGGTAAACCTAGGCATTATTTTAAGCATGAGACCTTAGGATAGAATGGAATTTTTGCCTCGTTAAAAAAAATAGACTATACAGGAAGGCAGTTGTATGGACGAGGCGAGGTCAGCCTTGAACACTCCCGTTCATAGATAGCCACTGACAGGCCACGGCATAACAACTCTACAGTGAAGTGAACGACAGGCAAATTATGTTATTTGACAGAGTAACATTCTCACTGACTCCATCACATAATAATAACTCAATAACAAATCACAGAACTTATGGGAAATAGGGAGTTCTGTTCCCCTTGAGGACCACCGAATAGCAACAAAATCATGGTCACATAAAATCGCGAAAATTTAGGGAAACTTAACACTCTCAAAAACACTTTCAAACACTCTCCTGCCGCTCACACAAATCCTTATATAACTATTTTTTTATTCTGATCTATTTTCCTCAGTCCTGGCGTACACACTACAGTGGTGCCTTGACTTACGAGTTTAATTCGTTCCTTGATCGAGCTTGTAACTCAATTTGCTCGTATATCAAATCAGTTTTCCCCATTGCAATTAATTGAAATACCATTAATCCGTTCCAGCCCCCCACAAAAAACCCCCATTTTTTTACTGTACCCATATGACTGGACTGCACTCACCCTCCACCATTTGCATTCCCCAGTGTTTACACTCTGTGTATCAGCTGTTGGCAACAGCAGCAGCTGTTGGAAACAGCTGTGGGTGGAACTGCCGCTAAACGTTCTGCACTCACCCTCCGCCATTTGCATTCCCCAGTGTTTACACTCTGTGTATCAGCTGTTGGAAACAGCTGTGGGGGGAAAACTGCCGCTAAATGTACTGCACTCACCCTCCGCCATTTGCATTCCCCAGTGTTTACACTCTGTGTATCAGCTGTTGGAAACAGCTGTGGGTGGAACTGCCGCTAAATGTACTGCACTCACCCTCCGCCATTTACATTCCCCAGTGTTTACACTCTGTGTATCAGCTGTTGGAAACAGCTGTGGGTGGAACTGCCGCTAAATGTACTGCACTCACCCTCCGCCATTTACATTCCCCAGTGTTTACACTCTGTGTATCAGCTGTTGGAAACAGCTGTGGGTGGAACTGCCGCTAAATGTACTGCACTCACCCTCCGCCATTTACATTCGCCTGTGTGAGCACAACACAACAGAGATGCTTCCACGGCGAGGTAACCAGGTGAAGTGAACGAGTGAGACGCGGGGTGTTGGGTGGATGTTGTGGCGTTCGCTGCGCCAACTAGCGGCGGCGTATCTCAAGCTCGCTCGTAACTCGGATTTCGGCTCGCAACTCAAAGCAAAAAATCGACCGAGCGACTGCTCGTAACTCGGAAAACTCGTAAGTTGGGGCACTGGTAAGTCAAGGTAGCAGTGTATTACCTATTTTCCCATGTAGATAAAAGTCAATGCATTCTGATCTATTTTCCTCAGTCCTGGCTTACTTATTTTAACTTAATTATTATCTTACTTATTTTTACTACATTACATATTTTCCCAGGCCAACATGTACAAGACAAGTCAGTGTAGTAGTGCAGTACCCACCCAGTGAGGCCTCACACTTGCCAAACTTGTACAGCCGCACCACACGGTACGACTTGTACAGCGTCGCCTCCACCACTGACATGTTGTTCGCCTCCACCAGTGGCTCATGTCTTTTACCTACAGGACACAAGATAAAGAATATATAGATTACATATTATTGGACTCCAGGGGCTCAGGTCTCTTACCTGTACAAAACAAGATCAATAATATAAATGTTAGGCTTCGGTGATTCCATAAGAACATAAGAACATACGGAAGCTACAAGAGGCCGTGAGACCTAGACGAGGTAGTTCCTGTTACTTAATACAGCTAAGTATTAATTATCCGACCTTGGAGGGACCGAAGGTAGGTCGGATAATTGGAATAGTCGGATGTTGGGATATCACAGTAACCATAAACGTAAGGACAAAATGGTATAGAACATAAAAGATGCAGCTCTTGAAGGCCGAGCCAGTGGTAGACGCCAAAGTAAAATTCATGCATAAATAAAGCCACAAATCAATGTTTTCTAAAACTAAAAAAAAACGAAGTAAAATAAATGGCCAAAACAAGACACAATGTGGTGGTGAAAAAAGTTGGTTGTTTGGACAAGTGGGATGTTTGGAGGTCGGATGTTGGGAATTTGGCTGTACCCCCTTTATGGTGTACCCTTTATGGTTTGGGTCTAATTATTTTACTTGTCAAGCTTACTAAATTTCTAAAAGAACATACAACACATAAATGTAGCCTCAAAAGAATTCAATTATTGACTCGTGATGCTCACTGTTGTCTCGCACTACTGCAAACTCTGTGCAGTTAATGTCGGCGAGTGTCTTCTCCGGGTCTAGTGCGATGCCCGGCTCATCCTCTCTCTCCGGGTGGTAGTCCAGCCCCGCGTCTGAAAACAATAAAGCTTACACGATGCACCCGCTGCCAGACGGGCCTAACCCTTCTCGCACTGATTTTCTGTTTTCAAAGTCTCCAGCATGTCTAGAGTCCCGGGCAGCAGGTGGCGTAAGTGCTTAAGCGATATTCGACCACCTAGTCACCCTAGATGGTCGAATATTCCTTAAGCACTTACGCCACCTGCTGCCTGGGACTCTAGACATGCTGGAGACTTTGAAAACAGAAAATCAGCGCGAGAAGGGTTAGGCCCGTCTGGCAGCGGGTGCATCACATAACAAACAACCTACTTTTTTTTATTACACTCTATGAACTCTGCCCGAGACTGTGTATGTAATAAATATACACTTACCCTCGTTTTCCCGGACCTCCAATTCCCGGATATCGGATTTGCCGGTCAAAATCCGAGGTCCGGGGATATGTCCGAGTCCCTGACAAATGCCTGGTCCAGTTCGTAAATCAACAAAGTTGTCCGGCGGTCCGAGCGTCTCCGATGGGAGTTGTGTCTGATCTGGAATAGTCTAGCTATTTGTGGCACACTATACAATCATGGCATACACCTACATCCTTCCTACAACACAATACAGTAAGTACACCTTGCAATCCTATGTTGTTATTACCTGTACATGTATATTAAACTATGTTTTGTATGTTATATGTATGTATTGTATGGCACATGACGTATCAGTGCTAGACAAAGTGTGGTAAAAGTCCGTGGCGGGGTAGTTGATATTGGCGGTTGCCGGACAGAGTAGGATAAACATCCGGGGGCCTGGGGGTAATGGCCTCGGACTGTTGTGAGTCCCGGACTTTTGAGGTTCCCGGACCAGTGCTCCCCCCTAATAGTCTTGGAAAACGAGGGTTTACTGTATGTATCAATCATTACTGTTGTTCACACTAAGTATATACCTAAAGAGGATCAAAATATTCATCAAAACCTCTCATATTCGGACTAATTGGGCCAAGGAGTGGTCCGAGTAATGCAAGGATCCGAATAATGGGCGGATTATATATGGGGGGGATATGTGTAAAAAAAAAAAAAAAAAAAAAAAAAAAAAAATATATATATATATATATATATATATATATATATATATATATATATATATATATATATATATATATATATATATATATATATATATATATATATATATATATATATATATATATATATATATATAATATATATATATAATATATAATATATATATATATATATAGGTGTATATTTTCTACACCTAAAAAAAAAAAAAAAAAGGGAGATGGAGGTCTGAATAATGTCAAAGTCCGAATAATGAGTGTCCGAATACGCGAGGTTTGACTGTCTACCGTCATTATATTCCAAACAGATCCCATGACACCGAGGACTTTGATCTTGACCTTCCTACCTTTGATCTTGACCATGTCCTTCCTCTTGCTTATAGTTCTATTGAGAATTTCCTGGAGTGGGATGTGTCCGTCCACGGTGATCTTACTGAAGGTTCCGCCCGCTACACTGCTGCAATAGGGAATGCAATTATTAAACAAAATAACCACTGATTTTAAACTTAAACCTAAGCAAATTTGTTCAATGTTAACCCCTTCACGCCCAGATCTTTCCATCGCTATAAAGAATTGTATGTTGTCCAGCCATAAAATAACGAAAAGTAACTGAATATACCAAATTAGTTAGTGGACAAGGATACTAAACAGGTCATATCTATAAAATATTGCTTATATTCACTAAAAAGTGTCTGATGGTACCCAAATTACAATGGAAATTACGTTCTGGGTCTCAAGGGATTAAATCTCAAATATCTGTAATACAGGATTTCATAAGGAGCAAAACAACTCATAGAATGTAGTTTCCAAAGTGTAGTTATGGGTGACTGAGCTCTTAAGATTTGATGGGGATTGCAGGCATGCCTATCGTTAATATTTCTCAGTTACATATACATCAAGTAGCTTACAAGCATAAGAACATAAGAAAATAAGGAAGCTACAAGAGGCCGCGAGACCTACACGTGGTAGTTCCTGATACTTAACACTACCTACATCCACCTTTCATCCCCATCCATGAATGTATCCAGCCTCCTTTTAAAGCTCCCTAATGACTCCGCACTGACCACCTGTCTACTGAGTCCATTCCATTCATTTACCACCCTATTTGTGAACCAGTTTTTCCCTATTTCCTTTTTAAATCTATACTTTTCCAGTTTGAAGTAGCTTACAAGCCTCTCTGTGTAAGTCTGTATCTTTCAGCTATAAGTTTGAGATAGGTTATGCGTCTGCAGCTGTGAGACAAAGTGTTTACCTGGGTGGCAGTCACCTTTTCTATTTTTTTTTTTAGTAATAGTAAACTTATTGCCATTATTATTACATCTATAAACTGTATAAAGAAACCTGTATATACCATGTCTATTAACCGTTCACGGCCCATGGGTACCTGCACTCCACATGACAGGACGATTGGTGGATTGGAATGCCCCCTACCAAAAAGAAAATAATAAATAAATATTTAAAAAAAGGGGGGGGGGGGGGGAATGTGCCAGACAACAAAGGACCTATGGCAAGACACCTCACGTCATACAATGTGAGGATCATACAGAAGAAAGCAGAGTGGTGGTATAAAGGGCTAAAGGGATGACTTGAAGCACCTCCACAGAACTGTTGTCGCCGCACGCTAAGTTGGCGAAAACAGGGCCCCCTCACTCCCCCCCTCCGAACGCAGGGGACCAGCTGAGGTGTTAGGTGTTGGGGCTTTAGGACGGATCTTGGAGTAAGGCATTCTCACCCAACACCCAACACCTCAGCCAATCCCACACGCCCGGAAATGGGGAGTGCAGGGGCACCACCCTCGCCAACTCAACGTGTGGCGACTACAGCTATTCGCCGACTTACGACTTACGCAACTTACGACTGTTCAACTTTACGACAGGCGGTAAATGCTGATAATTGTGCAAAAAAAAAAAAAAAAAAAAAAAAAAATGCCTATAGCGCCTGTAGGCAGTGACTAAGGCTCGGATGGTAGGCCCTGAAGGTTCACTTGAGGGCTGTGATGGTTGGCCCTCGCCCGTGGTGGCGCAGGCAGGATTGTTATAGTGACGCCTGTGATTAGAGGCTCATGCCGCCCCCCTGTGTCCTCCGATGCACTCGCAATCGAAGGTAGAGTTGATGGGCAGGGCATGTGGGTGTTCTTAGGCCACGATAGGCGGTGCAGAAAGGTTTTGGTTCTCATCGGGGATTGATCTCGGTGATGCGATGGTCATAACAATAATGAACACCAAAAATGTTGATGAAGTATGACTTAAAGATGATTATAATATCATTACACATTATTTGATCATTCTGCCTGCACCACCACTGGCGAGGGCCAACCATCACAGCCCTCAAGTGTGCCTCCAGGGCCTGCCATCCGGGTCTTAGAAGTCACTGCCTACAGGCACTATAGGCACAAATGTAAAAAAAAGAATAAAATTATTATTTTTATTTTTTTTATAACATAGGCCGACTTACGACCAGAACGAATTAAGTCATAGTCTCATAGAATTAATATCGAATTGAGTCATAGAATCATAAGTCATAAGTCTCAGAATTAAGTCGATCACTCGGTGTACAGGCTTCCACAACACTAGGCTGACCTTTCATACAGGAGATCCATAATTGTACACCTTTGAGTACTCACAGCATCACTACAATGTCCTGCGAGGCCTCCCGGTCGGTCTTCCTCTCCACCAGCGCCAGGACGTTGAACCCAAACTTCTCGACGACGTCCCGCGGCCGCAGCGCCTGGAAGTCCCAGTCCACCTGCCCGTCCTCCTCCGCTATGTGGAGCGCGTAGTGATCCACCCCGCCCCTGCAACCACACCACACACTTCATGGCAGCTTTGTATACCCTTTGTATCACCTTTGTAGACTACACAGAGAAAAAGCTTCATAGGTAGGACTATACACTGTTTTTTTCTCTTTTTTTACTCACGTTTTATGGTCTGAGGCAACACAACACCAGGGAATCACATGAAACACTTGGCTCCAAGGCTTCTACAGATCTTGCTTTGCTCTACTCTGTTTTTTTTTAACGAGGTGAAAAATCCTGTTCTAGAATAAACATTTTTTCTCCCCTGATTGCTAGCCGTATTTATCACTACAGCTAAGTATTAATTATCCGACCTTGGGGGGACCGAAGGTAGGTCGGATAATTGGAATAGTCGGATGTTCGGATATCACAGTAACCATAAACGTAAGGACAAAATGGTATAGAACATAAAAGATGCAGCTCTTGAAGGCCGAGCCAGTGGTAGACGCGCAAGTAAAATTCATGCATAAATAAAGCCACAAATCAATGTTTTCTATAAACTAAAAAAAAAAACCGAAGTAAAATAAATGGCCAAAACAAGACACAATGTGGTGGTGAAAAAAGTTTGTTGTTTGGACAAGTGGGATGTTTGGAGGTCGGATGTTGGGAATTTGGCTGTATCACTATTTAAACATGGTATATATTTCCCTCAAATACCGTGAGAGCTTTGCCATGGTTTTAGTGTTGGTGTTTGGCATCAACAGGACACATTCCTCAAGGTTGGAACATTGCAAAAAATAATAATAATAATCAAACAAATTTTCATAATTTATTTTTACGGTCTCTCAATTTTTTTTTTTTATTATTATTTCTTTATTCCAGTAATTTTTTTTGTATCCATTCTTCTTACATAAGAACATAAGAACATGAGAAAATAAGGAAGCTACAAGAGGCCGCGAGGCCTACACGTGGTAGTTCCTGTCACCTAACACTACCTACATCCACCTTTCATCCCCATCCATGAACCTATCCAGCTCCCCTTTAAAGCTCCCTAATGACTCGGCACTAACTACCTGTCTACTGAGACCATTCCAATCATTCACCACCCTATTTGTGAACCAGTTTTTCCCTATTTCCTTTCTAAATCTACGCTTTTCCAGCTTGAATCCGTTACTTCTTGTTCTACCCTGGTTAAAAACCGTAAGAACTTTTCCTACCTCTCCTTTATTAAATCCCTTTATCCACTTAAACACTTCTATCAGATCGCCCCTTACTCTGCGTCTCTCGAGTGAGTGTAATTTTAATAACTTCAATCTCCTCTCATAACTAAAATTACGTATCCCTTGTATCATTTTGGTCATCCTTCTCTGCACTGTTTCTAACAAGGCTATATCCATCCTGTAATATGGAGACCAAAACTGAACTGCATAGTCTAGGTGAGGCCTGACTAGAGCCAGATAAAGCTTTAGAATAACTTCCGCACTTCTACTTTTAACACTTCTGGTAATGAATCCTAATACTCTATTAGCTCTATTTCTGGCCTCAATACATTGTTTCCTAGGTCGGAGGTCTGGGCTCACCCTCACTCCAAGATCTTTTTCACCTTCTGATCTTTTCAGCGATACATTGCTTATGGTGTATCTATTACCAGGGTTTTTTCTACCAACATTCATAACGCTACATTTATCAATATTAAATTCCATCTGCCATCTGACTGCCCACTCGTTAAGTTTATCTAAGTCTCCCTGCAATATGTTTACATCAGACTGTGATCCAATAATCCTACCTAACTTAGTATCATCAGCAAACTTGCTGCTATCACTGCTAATCCCACTATCCAAGTCGTTGGTGTAAATCAAAAATAGTAATGGACCCAAAACAGACCCTTGTGGAACTCCACTTGTCACCAGTCCCCATTCAGATTTAGAACCATTAATTGTAACCCTTTGTTGCCTATTACTTAGCCAAGCTCTGATCCAATGAAGAACCTTCCCATCTATACCATGAGCCCTAACCTTGTTTAAGAGTCACTCGTGTGGTACTTTGCCAAATGCCTTACTAAAGTCCAGATATATTATATCATAATCCTTATCATTATCTGCCGTCTCATAAACTTTCCTATAAAAACTCAATAAATTGTAGAGACATGACCTGCCCTTGGTGAATCCATGTTGTGAATCATTGATCAAACTACACTATTCTCCCGAGTTTCACGCGAGGCGAGTTTCGCGATCCTTGACTTTCGCGCTGAGTCCTAAATTCTTACCATCCCGACTTTCGCGCATTATATCCCCGAGTTTCGTGTTTTTTTTTTTTTTTTTTATTATTTTTTATGGGGTGTGTATGTGTGCCTACAGCGCCATTAGGCAGTGACCTCCAGGGGTGGGATGGTAGACCCTGGAGGCTAACTTGAGGGCTGTGATGATTGGCCCTTGCCCGTGGTGGCGCAGACAGAATTTCTATAGTGACGCCTGTGATTAGAGGCTCATGCCGCCCGGTCTCCGAGCTCGCGTCGAAGTAGAGTATGGCCGTGGTTTCTAGGCCACTCAACGGTGCAGAGAAAGATTTTAAGTGGATTTTACAGCCCTCATCAAGGATCGAACTCGGATCACCGAGAACGCCACTCGGAGACTTCTTCTTCTTCTTGTGACCTTTTCTGCTTAGTATCACTTTGTAGTTCGTCTGTCAAGCTTGTGCTCGAGCTTGACACATATCTTGACGCTAACCACTTTGCTACCGCCTCCCATAAGAGACGTACGGGACACGTCTTCCTTCCTTCCTGCTTAGTATAGTATTATAATAGGCTTAGTATAGCTTGTAGTTTTGCTTTGTTTTTTTCCATTTGTTTGTGTTTTTCTCTACAGGAGCAGCCGGTGTCGCATAAGACAGGTAACACCTCGAAATAAGTAGCACCTTACCTTACTATTTACCACAAAATACTCCTTTATAAGTGATTAACCATGACGTGTGTGGTACTGTGGTTTCTGGAGGTACTGGAGGAGACAGGAGAGAAGAGAGGAAGGCATTGTGACAGTGTTATTGCTGTATAACACTGTCACACAACCATCAGCTGACAAGATATGTGTCAGGCTCACTCACTCAGACCAAAACAGCTTCCGCTGGGTGACTCCCAACTCAAGCTCCTCTCCTCCCTCCTCTTCTCTACGTAGTGTTGGCCGAAGCCACCACCCCGGGAGGCGGGTCACAAACCCTAGGTAACACCCAGTACCCATTCACTGCTGGGTGGACAGGGACTTGGGGCATTTTCAGGATATTTTTTGGGGGAAAAAGTGAGTCTTATAAGCTGTAAATTACGGTAGGTACACAGCCCTCAAGTGAACCTCCAGGGCCTACCATCCCACCCCTGGAGGTCACTGCCTAACGGCGCTGTAGGCGTGCACACACACACACACACACACACAAAAAAAAAAAAACCGGACTAAATAAGCATTTTTACAGGGTTTATAATACCAGAGTTTCGCGATCCGCGAGTTTCGCGCTATGCCTCCGGAAGAAAGCAAGCGCGAAACTTGGGAGGGTAGTGTATGTTTATCTAAGTGCTCTCTAATGTTTTTTGCAATAATAGATTCCAATAATTATTGATGTTTTGTCCCCTGACTCTTTCTGTCTTTTTATATCATAGACTGTTGAAGACCCAATGCCGTACACTTCACAAACACTTCGCACAGACACACCACTATCAAGTTTTTTGAACAGTTCAACTTTCTCTGCGATGGACAAAGAGCGATGTTTGCATTTTACGCCACTTCTTTTATTCGCCCAATCCATGCCGGGGCAGTACGGCAGCAGTACGGCAGCAGATTTTAACAATTACGGCAAATAAATGAGAAGGAATGCCTGTTTGCTGTGGGAAGCGTGAGCATACGGCTGATTCTGGGTACAGCGCCATCAAACATAGACGCCGCCTCCCAAAAACAGTGGCGCCAACCCGGGAAATTTGAAACTGCGCTCCGAAATTCATGCCGAAAACTGATGGCACCGGACTATTGATTGCCGGATTAGTGACGGTCAGCCTGTACTACTATGCAAGCAGTTCAGGTGTGTCAAGTAAGGTTAGGGTCATACGCTAAGCTGCGCGTGGCCTCGGTGCTCATCTCTGTGGCATTAGCCCTTAGAGCCTGTGTGGGTGGGACCCGTTACCCCGGGACACAGGGCTAGTGTGACCCCGGGTTACCACAGTTACCTTCCCCAGGTTTCCCCAGGTACCCATTTATCAACCATCCCCGAAAGGAAGGATGAACAGCTGGTTGGGCTGCACGCCGACTGTCCTGACCCGGATTCGAACCAAGGCCCACAGATTGGTAGCTCGGCGCACTAACCACTGCACCACGGAGGCAAATGTCGCGTCAACGACGTCAGCTACTTCACTGATGATGATTCCACGATTTTAACCCCTTCACGCCCAAATCTTTCCTTGGCTATAAAAAAGTGTGTTTTTGAGCCATATAATTACGAAAACTAACTGAATATACCAAAATAGCCAGTGTACAAGGATACTAAACAGGTCATATCTATAAAATATTGCTTATATTCACTAAAATTGTCTAATGGTACCCAAATTACAATGGAAATTACGTTCTGGGCCTCAATGAATTAAAGCAAGAGTGCCGAGCAAAACATCTCGCTTGCCTCATTGTTTCACTGCCACAGACCTGCTGCCTTAACTATGCAAGGGTCTCATTGTTTCACTGCCACAGACCTGCTGCCTTAACTATTCAAGGGTCTCATTGTTTCACTGCCACAGACCTGCTGCCTTAACTATGCAAGGGTCTCATTGTTTCACTGCCACAGACCTGCTGCCTTAACTATGCAAGGGTCTCAGTTGCTGATTTCCTAAGTTTGATACAGAATTTAATGTTTGTTCTGTTAAAGTTTGAGTTCCAGACTGAAATTGCCAATAAACCCATGAATGTGGACACAAGACCCCATGCCACACAGTGTTGCCCCCATGGCCACAGCATGACGCCACCTGACACACTGAACCACAACCATTACTGCTCACTTCTGCTGCGAACCTGACTGTGCATCAATCTTCAATCAATTATCAATCACAATCAATCGTATGATCAATCTTTTTTAGTACCCTTTGCTCTACTTATGATGGCTTTCGCTCACAGGTACGATTGCGCGAGTGATTGGTCGAGGGCGCCGTAAGTCTCCAGGCATTTGTTTGGGCGAGCGATCACAGCGCCAGACACACCACTGAAGTCACACAACAACGCTTGGCACAATCTTTCCCGCAATCCCTTTCGGTTCACTACCTCAGTGTTTTTGTGCATCAGTCCCCAGGTTTTCATTCTAACTCTCGCCTAACCTCAAGTGCCACACTGGTGATGTTTTCTAAGAGGCCTGCAAGCTCCAGTGCCTCTGCTATCAAGCCCAACAGAGCCAGGAAGAGGTGATGGGCTCAAAGCTCAACATTGTTAGGGACCCTCTAGTACCCCCTCCCCACCTCCAATGATGATGATGATGATGACGAGTGAAGGTTTTGGGTGACAAGACGAGTGAATTCATGTCTTTGTTCATGCAAATATACATGTAATATGAGGCATCCGAGACCAGAAGGGTGACCGTGCCAAAAGTATGTTTTCCAGTACAGTAAAACCTCTCATATTCGGACTAATTGGGCCAAGGAGTGGTCCGAATAATGCAAGGATCCAAGTAATGGGGGGATTATATATGGGGGGATATGTAACCAAAAAAAAAAAAAAAAAAAAAAAAAAAAAAAAAAAAAAAAAAAAAAAAAAAAAAAAAAAATCTAGGTGTGCTAGAAATAGCTAGGAAATTTCGACCCCTAAAAAAAAAAAAAAAAAAAAAAATTAAAATAAATAAATAAATAAAATCTAGGTGAATATAAGCAGAGAGCTTCTACAAGAGGTGTCACTCGGGTGATTTAACATGGTGCGCCATTTTGAATTCATGGACGGCAGCGATCCTAGCGGCAGAGGGGGCCTCTGACAGTCGCTCGTGCAGAACGAGGGGGAATCTCATCTCCTTTTGGTGATGATGGGGTGATAATGGAAGGTGGGAGAGAGGGAAGGAAGGAGATATGAGAGAAGGAAAGGAGGAATAAGGAGTAAGGAAGAAATTGGAGGGATGAAGAGTCAGAAGAGGAACTGACCAGGAAAGAAATAAGGAATCAAAGAAGGGAAGGAATTCCTCCACTCACGCGTTACCCATCTTCCCCCACCCACTCACCACCACACTTACCCCCACAACGCGTTACCCATCTTCCCCCACCCATTCACTCACCCATTACCCCACACGCCGTTACCCATCTTCCCCACCCATTCACTCACCCATTACCCCACACGCGTTACCCATCTTCCCCCACCCATTCACTCACCCATTACCCCACACGCGTTACTCATCTTCCCCCCACCCATTCACTCACCCATTACCCCCACACGCGTTACCCATCTTCCCCCACCCATTCACTCACCCATTACCCCACACGCATTACCCATCTTCCCCCACCCACTCACTCACCCATTTACCCCCACACGCGTTACCCATCTTCCCCCACCCATTCACTCACCCATTACCCCACACGCGTTACCCATCTTCCCCCACCCATTCACTCACCCATTACCCCACACGCGTTACCCATCCTCCCCCACCCACTCACTCACCCATTACCCATCACCCCACACCCATTCACTCACCCATTACCCATCACGCGTTACCCATCTTCCCCCACCCACTCACTCACCCATTACCCATCACCCCACACCCCACTCACTCACCCATTACCCATCACCCCACACCCATTCACTCACCCATTACCCCACACGCGTTACCCATCTTCCCCACCCACTCACTCACACCATTACCCATCACCCCACACCCATTCACTCACCCATTACCCATCACCCCATCACCCATTCACTCACCCCACCATTCACTCACCCCACCATTACCCATCACCCCACACCCATTCACTCACCCATTACCCATCACCCCACACCCATTCACTCACCACCCAAACCTTACCCATCACCCGACACCCATTCACTCACCCATTACCCATCACCCCACACCCATTCACTCACCCATTACCCATCACCCCACACCCATTCACTCACCCCACCCATTCACTCACCCATTACCCATCACCCCACACCCATTCACTCACCCATTACCCATCACCCCACACCCATTCACTCACCCATTACCATACCATTACCATTCATACTCACCCATACAGGTCACAAGAAGAGGAAGAGGGAGGCATTTTGTAAACAAGGAGACATATTCCTCCCCCCGCCTAAAATGTTCTATATCTCCAAAACTATTGATTTGCAACGGAAAGCTCAATGAGAAAATGTCTCTTAGAATACAATAAGGTAAACAAAAACCATGCTCCCAATTGTGTAGGCAAGTTTGGTGCCATCGTAAAAATTTACCGAGCCAACATTTAGGTCAGCTTAGCGTGGAGCTTTTGTTCTTAAGATTTTCCGAAAAGCAATAATAATAAGGGCGGGAAAGGACTCTAGAACTCTACCCATTATTTTACCTAAAGCTGTACGATAATTTATCTGAAAATAAGATTATTCTGGTGGCTCGGTACGACTACGTGGGCTACAAAAATTCACGTCCTGCACCGCTCCCTGCGGCCTAACCATCTCACGGCCTAAAGCTGTGACGGCCTAAAAAAATAATGGAAATACTTTGGAACTCAACCTTCCGGCTTTGACTGAAATGAACTACCGCACTGTATTGTATGCTTATTGTACTTCACATCTGTAAAGGTTCCAGCGTGCGCTCAGCCTTGGTTAACCCACACGGCCGCTATCAAATATGAGGTGCCTCAAAAAATTCTAAGTCCAGTTAGGTTAGGTTAGGTTAGGTATACTTTGTGGTTAAGGTTAGGTTAGATTTTTACATATAAGTGACTTTGAGGATTTTTTGGGGAGCCATAAATCACTTATATTTGCTTCCCCCACCCAAACACCCCGTATTCCCGCCAGTTCCCCAGGCTTGTTGGCTAGAGGGGGAAGGAAAAAAAGATAGGGGTGAAGGACTTCTTCCAAAGTTTTACCAAAATAATAATAGCCTAATAGACCCGAACTTACTAAACACACCACGCAGGCAACCGCAAGCGTGACACTTGTTGTTCACCTCACACTATAACCATGCTCCTTACCTATGCTTCACAGCGTCACAGCCACCCCCGCTGGGCCTAAAACACCAACAACAAAACAGCCACACCCTTTACCAGAACGTAAATAGTGCACTTTGGGCCTAGGCTGCCGCTTGTTTCCCTCTAAAATGAAAACACAAACTTTGACCCCAAAACTCAGGCTCAAGTTTTGAGGTTTTGGTTTTTTAAAAACGGGTGTCCAGGAAATTTTTTATTTTGTTTTTTTCATAAAAACCTACGGGGTAAACCCTTTTTTTGTAAACCCTAATTGCCCCATTTTTTCCTATCAATATTCAAATTTTGGGGGTTTTTGCCACATCGCTATTTTTCACGTTCATCTCCTGTACCATTTTGTTCTTGTATATTTTTGTACCCTTTTTTTTACTTTTTTCTGCTTCTTTTTTTTTTTGCCCTTTCCCTTTCCCACTACCCCCCCCCCTTTCCCTTTTATTATTTTGTTTTGTTTCCCAACCCCAAAGGCGGGCCCAAGGGGCCCAAAATAAAAAAGAAATTTTAAAGGCCACTACCGTATTTAAAGCCCAAGTCGCCCCCTGCGTTGTAAACGCGAAAATTTACTTTAATGGAAGGGGTTTAATAACACTTTAAGTATCAAAAAGGGGGCTAACGGGGAAATTTTCCTCCACCCCCTTCATTCCGAATCACGGGTTTTAGGTTTAAATTTTTTAAAGCCAGTAGTAATTAGACATGCGAAACGGGGTGAGAACGGGGATTCTGGGTTTAGGATAATTTTAAAAAGCAGCCCCGACGTTCATTGATTTTAAGCCCCGCCTGTGGGGGGTTTGATATTTTTCGCCCTTGGAAAAAGGTATTTTTATGAAATTTTTTGTTTAACTAGAAATGTAACTGACTTACCGGGTTTATTCCTTTTGTTGCCCAGCCAAAAAAAAGGGGTGTTTACTTGGGTCCCAAGGTAGGATGTTTTTGGTGGCCCCAAGGGGGCCCAAGCGCTCCACAAATTAGCGGGGGGGCAACTAAAACCCTGCCCAACAGCCACCCCGGGGTGAGGAAAAGGGAGAAAAAAGGAAAAAAAAATTTAAGTGAGGGAAACTTTTGGAGTGGGATAGATCGAAATACTTTTAAATTTTTAGGATAAGGGCCTTGGCATTACTGTGCTTACCTTTTAAGGGGAAACAGTGCGCCCTGAAGTTACCAAGTAGAAAACTATTTTTAGGATAAGCCCCTTGAGCATTACGCATGCGTATCTTTAAAAGGGGTGAAAAGGGGGAAACCGAAGTTTACCAAGATAGTAACTATTTAGGAAAAAACCGATTTTTGAGCATTTGGGGCCTTTCGTATCGCTGGGGGGAAAGGAAAAACAAAAATATTAAGAAAATTTTTGTGAAAATATTTTCCCCAAGTGGACAGAAAAAGATTTTAAATTTTATAATTAGAAAATTTTAACGCTTTTTGCCCTTTCATTTTTTCCAAACCAGTATTTTCATATTTTCTTAAACCCTTTTATTTTTTTTTATTCATATTTTTTTTTCCCATTTAAAAGGGGGTGGGGGGGGAAAGCGGAGAAACCAGGACTGTAGAGTACACCCCCGGGGGGGGGCCCACACATAATGGTGACAAGGGGTGTAGATGGCCCCATTTTGACCACTACACTAGAAAATAAT
The DNA here is from genome assembly GCA_016584305.1 of Chionoecetes opilio. Taxonomy (NCBI): domain Eukaryota; kingdom Metazoa; phylum Arthropoda; class Malacostraca; order Decapoda; family Majidae; genus Chionoecetes; species Chionoecetes opilio. The sequence continues at coordinate 128,916 of JACEEZ010001306.1, forward strand.
AAAACCTGATAATAATAAAATAGAAATAGTGATGATAATTTGGGGTGGGAGAGGCAAGGTATTCCCCTCACTCGGGGACCCCTTGGTAACTCAAACCCATATCTACGTTTCTTTTCCCTTCCCCCTTCTCCTCAAAGTTTTTCAAAAACCTTTTTTTTGAAAGATGATGATGACACATGGGGGGTATTTTCACACTTAACCCGGGTTTACAAATTTTACGTTTTTTTTCTGTCCGTTTGTCTACGTGCGTCTTTTTTCCTCATGACCCCACAAACACGCCCAGTGACGTCCACTCCCCCCGCCTGTGTAGTGGTTTAACCAGAACAGGCTCCGTGCGACCACCTGCTGGAGCAGTGAAGAACCCTCCCCTTAAACCCTTTAGGGGACCCCGCGTCCCAGGTCATTTTTTTCCCGGGCTTTTTAATTCTTTGGGCCCCGGGCTGCCCGGGTTTACGGGGTGACGTCACTGTGACGTCACTTATTTGTCCCCGCCCCCGTAGACCGGACGCCAAAAAAGTTAGTGTTAACCCCGCCCTTTGGGTTTTTTTATTTAGTTCACATATAACGTGTGTTGGTGATCACTGGATTCACTTCTGTATTGTGTGGCAGTGTGTCCCCTTTTGGGGTTTTTTTGCCCTGTTCTAGACCCTGAAAGCCCTTTTTTCCCCAAATCGGACACACGTAAAACTAAATCACCCGGGTGTATTAGTCTGTTGTTTTGGTGTAACCCGACTGGGTGAATCTTTTCCCACACTCATGAACCCGGGAAGGGGTTTTTCTTTTTTTTTATTTTCAGCGTTTTTTTCTCCTTTCCATCTTTGCTGGGGTTCACTTTTTTTTTTCCCCCTTCCAAAGTCCCCCCCCCCTTTCCCCCAAACGCACCCGCTGTTTTTCAGTCACGGCTTTGGGGGGTCCCTTAAAGGGGAAACGCGGGTTTCACTGCCCGGGGTTTTCCTGGGCCCCGGGCCCCGGTTTTTTTTGCCGGGGGGGGGATCTCTGACAGCTCCTTGTTTTGGGGGGTGAGGGCTGGGAAAAGTGGAGAATGAGGAAAAGGGGGAGAGAAGGATAAAAAAGGAAATGAAGAGGGGAAAAGAAAGGGGGAGAGAGAATAATCTCTTGATGACCCGGGAGTGGAACCCGAAGCCGGGCGATTTTTTTTTCTGCAAGCTATCCTTATCTCCACGAGGGGAGGGTAACCTTACACTAGGTATTTTAGCAGATGAAACCCTCCACGAGAGGAGAGAGAAGGTGAGAAGGGGAGAGAGGGTGAGAAGGTGTGAGAAAAAGGGGAGGGAGAGAGAAGGGGAGGGGAAGGGGTAAGAATATTTCCGACCCAATTTAAAGTTGCCGTCAGCAGCCCCGGGGGCAAATTTTCGCCGTCCCCCTCCCACCCCCCCAAAGATTAACTGTCGCCTGGGGGGGGATACCCTTTTTGACCTGTAAACCCCCACCACAACGCCCGCCTCCTTTAAAAGAGGGCAGAGGAAAAACCTTTTTGGTTTGGGGTGTGGGCAGGACGTGCCTCGATTTGGGGGGTGGGTAAGTTTATTACGAGACTAATTTTTTTGTCCAGTGCAGTGAGCGAGGGTTTCGCATGTATTCCCCACAGGTCCCTACACGCCCCCTCGAAATATGTGACCCGACACCTACTCTCCGTTCCCCCCCCCGCCCCTAAACCCTAAAGCCCGCGGGCTTTCCCCTTGTCCCCCCCGGGGCAGTGTTTTCTCTACTCTACGCTGCTACGAAAAGCCCTCTAACACCTGCCCCTGTGGGGCCCTTCCCCCCGGGGCCCCCGAGATACGGGGCCACGGCGGAGCGACCAAGAAAAGCCCCCAAAAGTCCCCCCCGGGGGGGTAAGTGGCCCCAAATAAAAATTTATGCCCGAAATTTCCCCGCAACAAAACCCGCCCCTGTGGCTTTTTTTTTCCTGGGCCCCCCCGGGCCACGGGGCCCCCGGCGGGGCGGGCCAAAAACGCTCCGCTTTGCCCCCCCCAAAGGGGGGGGGGTAAAAGTGAAACCCCTTTTTACGGGACCACCGACCCTCCCCACAACACCCAACCCCGCCCCTGTGGCTCCTCTTCCCGGGGCCCTCGGGGACGACTGGGCATTGGGGCGAGACGTAGCGGCGGGCTGGGGCGGAAGTGAAACTCCCCCCCCCAAAAAGCTGCCATGACCCTCCTTTCTAGAAAACCTGCTACACCCCTGCTAGAAAAACCTGCCCCCCTTTAGGCCCTTCCCCCGGGACCAAAGGGGCATGGCGAAAACCCCCGCAGAGGGTTTGGGGGGCCCCTTGAGTACCACATACGGTCTTCCCGGGGGCTAAAAGGCCCCAAAAAAACAAAAAAAAAAATTTTGGGATGTATTAATAATTTCGTACTTTTCATGCCGGGGCGGGGGGGATTTTTGGTGCCCCCCGGGGAAAATATGCAAAAACTAGGGAAACTCGGGGGGGCAAAGGGGGGGTCCCCCCCCCCCGGCAATTTCGGGGGGGGTTTTCCCCGCCTGGGGAGGTAAAACCTTTCCCCCTAAACTTTCCCGGGGCCCGGGGGCCCCGCCCCGTTTACCTTCGGTACAAGGAGAAAATGCCCCAAACCCGGCACCCTTTCAGGTAGGGGGGGCCCCGGGGTTAAATGTTCCCCGCCCCTCCCGCGGCCGATTGAATAAAAACCCTAGCGGGTTTTTGGGCCGCTAAACAGGACTTCAACCCGGGGGTTGAGGCCCCCCCGCAACTCCCCCCAAGAGTGGGATCGGGGTTAAAAATATTGGCGGGAGTGAATATGAACCGGGTCTAGTTTGCTGGCGTGGTTTAGGGTGTGATAGAAGGGGAGGGGAGTGGGCAAAACGCGTTTTGTAAGGCGCGGGTTTGGGGAGGGAATGAAGAGTATTAGGTTTCCCCAACCCAAAATTCAGTCCCCGAAAAGGGGTGGAGTGAAATGAAAAAACACCGGGCCCATATGGTAGCACGGGCTGAAAGGCCACCCGGGTTTGCGGGCTGCCGTGTTCTCCGGTTGGGTAGGTAGGTAACCCTTAGGGGAAGAGGGGAAAGGGTTCCCCTTTTGAAATTCCCGAGCGGAAAAGGGGGGGAGGATAACCCGGGCGGTCGTAAAGAGGAAAGGGGAAATATTAAACCCCTGCTTCCCGGGGTGCCCCGGGGGGCCGGGATGAAAATTTAAACCTGACCCACGTTTTTTTGGGCGTATGGAAAGGAAAGGGAAAAAATTAACCCCTGCTTCCAGGTGGCGGGAAAGCCCTATCAAATCCGTGCCGGTGGCCCGGGGGTTAAATTTGTTTTCCCCCCGGCCCCGATCGACTCACCCGTTCCCCCTTATCTATTTCCCGGGGGGGTTCTCCCCGACTCCCGGCCCCCCCCCCCTTTGAGACAGGGCCCCGGAAAACCAAACCCCAAAGGGTTAAAAAGTAAACCCGGCGGGGTGGATACGCTGCCCCCGGGATCTAGGTCAAGGGCTCAAAAGGCCCGGAAAAAGGGGGGGGTTTTTTGGTAGGGGGCGCGCAAAAAAACCTGAGGTTTGGTTAAGGTCCTCCGCGCGCTTGGTGGGGTAGATAGGTGGGGGTTGGGGGCCCTGGGGTTTTTATAATGGCGATTCCCCCCACATACCCCTCTTCTGGCCGAGGGGTGGGGGCCCCCCCAAATAATCCCTCCACGGTTTTTCTGGGGAAGAAAAAGACGGAATGCCGGATGACTTTAAAACCCACAGTCCCAAAGGGGGTTCGCCCCCGACCCCCTGGCCAAAAAATTTTAGGCCCCTGTAAACAGACCCCACCCGGGGTTTAAAAAGGCGTCCCCCCCCCCCCCCCTTCACCAGCAAAGGCAAACGGAACTTTTTTTCGGGGACCCTCCCGTCTCACTGTGCCCTGGGCATGTCCCCTGTCATACCAAATTTTTATGTTTTCCCGGATGTAAATGGGATAAAATTTTTTTTTCTATTTCAGATTTTGGGGGTGGGGAAACGTGGTTTTAATTTTTTTTTTCCCCCTCCATAAAGGTTTTCCCGCGAATTTATATATATTTTAGGGTTAGGGTCGAGTTGGGGGGGTGATTTTTTTCCCCCACCGGTTCCCGACACAATGGGTCAAAAAAGGCCGCCCCCATTTTTTGTATTTTCCCGGGGAAACCCCAACCCACTTTGGGGTCCCCCAACCTTCGAGCTTCCCCCGAAGCCCTTTTCTGGCCCAAACCCCCTTGACACACATCAGGGAAAGCCATGTTTTGGGGGCGCCCCCCCTTTCGCCCCCGGGCAAAAGAACCTGCGCCCCTCCACCTTCACTTTTAAGGATGGGCTCTTTTACCGGGTTTTCCCCCATTCTAAATGCTTTCCCCGGGGGTGGCCCCCGTCCCAACGTCCCCCCCACAGCCCTCCCCGGGGCCCCCTCTGACACTAAAGCCTTAAATTTCAGGCATTGAACCCCCACAGGCCCCCCCACTTTCCCGGGGGGCCCCTCTTCGTGGATGGGGGTAATGTGGGGGGCTGGGAACGTGGAGAATTTAGGAATAGGAAAAGGGAGAAGGATAAATAAAAAATAGAAGAGGCAAAGAGAGAGAGAGAGAGAGAGAGAAAAGAGAGAGAGAAGAGAGAGGAGAAGAGAGGAGGAGGAGAGAGAGGGAAAAGAGAGGAGAAAAGAGAGAGGGGAAAAAGGGGGGGGAGAAGAGAAGGGGAGAGAGAGAGAGAGAGAGAGGGGGAGAGAGAGAGAGAAGAGAAATCTCTTGAAACACGGTATGGAAAACAAAAAACGACGATGGTTTTTGCTTTAAAACAAGGGTATCCTTTTTCCCAAAACCCGCGAAGGGGGATAACGCTGAAACTAGGTAAATTTTAGCAATAGCGTCCACCCAAAGGAAAAAGAGGGAAGGGGGGAAAGGAGGAAAAGGGTGAGAAGGTGAAGTGAGAGAAGGTTTAGAGAGTGAGAGAAGGTGAGGGAGAAGAAGTCGAGGAGAAAGGGGTAAGAATATTGCTGACCAACAAAGTTTCCGCCAGCACCCGGGTCAATTTAAACCCCCCGTCCACCTTTCCCCCCACATGATTAACCCGTTGCCTTGGGATACCCCTTTTTCCTGTACCACCACCCCCACGCCTGCCCCCTTTGGGAAAAGAGGAAAAGAGGAGAAACCTTCCCGGCTTTATTTTGGGGCAACTGCCTCGCCGGAAAATTTTGGGCCCTGAGCCGCGCACAGGATTGGCGGGATGAACAGGGGGTTGGGGAAACCCCTGTTCCCATGTTGAGTCTTCACCCGGGTATCCTGAAGGTGGCTTTTTGAAGGGCTTTGGGCCCTGGGGGGCCCCGCCTTTCTTGTAGGGAACTGACGCAAACGGGGTTGGGGACAGTATAAAAGCGGAGGGTGTATGGCGGGGGGCTTCGAAGGAACGGCCAAAAAGGGGACCACGCCCTTTAAGAGAAGTGCCTGGTCTTGGGAAAAATAAAGGGGTTTTAAAACACTCTTCCCTCCCCGCACACCCATCACAGAAAACCCTTTTTTAATTGGATCCCCCGGGGGACGTATAGCGTTACCCGTACACCCCAAATCGACCTCCTCTGCCAGGGTTTTTCAGGGGGTACGAAAAATCGGAGAAAGAATCGCCGTCAGCCCGCTTACAACACCGTAAATTTTCGACAGCGTAAATGCTCCATTTTTTGTTGGGCTCTTTAAGTGGGGCCCGTAGGGTGTCCCCAAGACCCCTGCACAGTCAAGGGGAAATGGGCAGGGGGCGATTTCCTAGGGTATGTTTCTAGGATCCTTTGTACGTCCCAGTGACCCAGCCTCCGCAGCTTTGGGGGGAGCTGCTTATGTCCGGGGCAAACCTCTGTGGGGAAACCGGGCCCGCATGGTAAGTATCTTCCCAAAAAGACGACCCCCCACTGCCCTTTGGGAAAAAGGAAAGGAAAAATTGGGAAAGGGAAAATCGGCCAGCAAAAAACGGGGGACTGTGGGTCACATGCTTTTTTGCTGAAGTTTGCGACGGTGGGGCCCTGGGGAGCCACAGGAGAAGCGGGCCCAGGGGGCGGTTTGGTTTTTCGCGGAGTCGCGGGCCTTGGGGACTGCCCCTCTCGCACACCGGGATCAAGGGGGGGGGGGGGAGGTGAAGGAAAGTCCCGGGGCGCTGGGCCCCCAAAACTGCGGGGCTGGGTTTATAGGGGATAGAAATGTGACAAGAACTTGGAAAACCCTGAAAACCTTCTCCTTTTTCCCCAGCCTCGTTTTTCACCCTAATCGTCTCTCCCCCATCACGATGGCGCCCCCTGCTTTTTAACCCCGGATGCGGGCCCGGGTTTTCAGCTGATAACCGGGACTCCCCCAGCTAGCGAATCAAAATTGACATCCCCCTCCCCCGGGGAGCAAGGGGGGAAAGTGTCCTGTTTTTTGGGGTTTAAAGGGGAGGGGCGAAATTTTCCCCCTTCGTCATCCCTCAACCCGGGTACAACGGGTGAAAACGGGGAAAGACATCTTTTAAGGGACACTGATTGAAAAGGGTAACCCCCCGGGAAACGTGGAAATAAAAAAAAACAGGGAAAATTTTGGGGTTTTGTGTTTTGTGGTGTTGGGTGGTGGGGTGTGGCGCTAGAGCGGGGGGTGGGAGAGGGGAGGCCCCCGGGGCCCCCCGCATCTGGGTTTTTAAGGGCAGCCGTAACCAAGCGGCGATGGTGAACCACCAACCGGGGGCCCCGGTTTCAAAAAAAAGGCCAAATAAAAGAAACCCCCACAAAAGCACTTTTTAATAAAACGGTAACCCCCAAACCCTCCTACGCAGTCCCCCACGCCTTACGGTTTTGTCCCAGGGACACGAGCACCCGATCTGGGAAAGAAGTAAAAACCCCGGGAAAAAAAACGGGGGTCGGGGAAGAGAATGTCTCGTGGCGTCCAGGCGGGAGTCTTGTTTAAAGGCGGGAGTCGCTGCCCGTCTCTCTAAGTTTTTATACCTGCCCCATCTGCGCCATGGGGCTCAAGGGTTTTTCATGATTTAAACCCAGTGGTTGAAAAGGGGGGTTTTTTCCAAAGGAGAAAACGAGCAAACTTCCCTAGGTATTTTTCTAAGAACAAAAGGAAAATTTTTGGACCCACCACGGAAAAGGGGGTGTTTTTAGCGGGGCCGGGTTTTAGGGCAACGACCCCCTTTTTCATGGTATGGGCCCGGGGGGGCGGTGACCGTTTTTTCCACATCGTGACGCAGTTTTCCATATCAAAATGTGTGTTTAGGAAGGGGTGCAAAATTATGTAGGTGACTGTCCCGGTTTTCATTCACATATCCACCAACCCGCATCGCCTCTGTTCTTCCCCTTCCGCGGACACTTTTTTAAAGCAGATTTGGGTTTTTGGTTTTAAGGGGGTTATAGCTTGGGGGTTAGGTTTTGGTTAGATTATTTTTAAATTTTTATATTCCATATACACTCCTTCCTATTAAAAACATCTTATATCTCCAAAAGTAATCATTTGCGGCGGAAGCTCATAGAGAATGTTTCTTGGAATCCAATAAGGTGAACAGAAACCATACTCCCTATTGTGTAGGGAGTTTCGGTCCTATTGTAAAAAATTACCTAGGTTTTCAGACAAGTTCGATTTTATTTTTTGTTATTAATGCTTTACCAAATGGAGATATTTTTTTTCTGTGCAACTCTCTAAAAAGTATTAGGTGATCAAAAATTCTTAAAATTAACTTTTTAGACGTTTCCACGGGGAAAAAACAATATCTCCCATTTGAAAAATCATCAAATAAAAACCTAATCAAACCCGCAAACTAACCCTAACGTAACCTAAGAAATATCAAATGTTTGCACATGTCATTGTTACTTTCACACTCGTTCTGACCTGTATAAACAGTAGACAGGTGAAAAACACTTGAATCCAGACCCAATCATGTTACATATATTAGCCCATTGATTACGTAACCTAACCTCGTTGAGGGGGCTCGATCCCACAGACCCTTGTATTATTTTTCATTTTCGACGGCTGTTGTAAGGCTTAGAAATACTGCACATGGTCATGATCTACAAGTTGAAGACGGTTATAGCTACGTGCCTTGAAATGCATTAACACCACAGTAAACCCGTGATGGTGACCGAAGTGACAGTTTGCCAAGAGGTTAGTGGACGACGTATATGACATAAGATGAGTCCTTCATAAGGCAGTAAAGGTGATAAGGCAAGGTCACTGCAAGGCATCTTGATCACTATGGCTTGGTTAGTCTGGTCAAGCCTTACCCGCAACCCCCCAAGACAGGCGTTGTGTCTTATTTGGCGGCTGTGACGGGTTGTTCCAGGGCACAGAGGTCGGGATTAAGGATGCGGGCCCTGGGGTACTCCTGTCCAGCAGCAGGGACAGTCTGGGGTCTTGGTGGTGTTTAGGGCTGACAGGATGGATCGTAGGAGCCTTGCAGACACACCGAAGAACACACACCGGTGAGAGGCCATACTAATGTCCTGCGTGTAAGAAGAGATTCACGCAGTATGGTGACATGAAAAGACACAGGCGGACACACTCGCCACCAGAGCTGGGCACGTTCCTGGATTTGGGGTAGTCCGTACCTGTACTTCCGTACTTCGGGACGCGGGTCGTCCGTACCTGTACTTCCGTACCTTATTTTACTTTGTTCTGTCCGTACCCGTACCTCCGTACCTCCGTACCTCCGTACCTGTACCCTATAACTATTAAAACGCGCCTGAAAAAATATAGTCAGTATCTCAAAAATAAAACAAAATACAAGGCTATAATACATCAGAGCTTCATAAATATATATAGCAATATATATTTACCATCAAATAATCATCAAATCAATTAAAATAAAATTTGTCTCCAGTCTTCACAGTTCACAAATGAGTGAAATGACTAATTAGTTTAAATCACAAGTTTATTCTAGAGTTTATAACTTAACTTATTAAGATCATAAGATGTCAACTTAAAATATTAAATTAGTAAAATACTGCAATAGAACAGTTAGATTTGTCTTACTTCTCAAGGTGCCACAGCATAGCCTTTAGCTGTCTGGTGCCCTCCTGCCTCTCCCTCTGATCCTCCTGCTCAGTCCCACTCTCCTCTATGTCCTGGGTGAACAGCTGGGAGGAGTCCAGCTCCACGTCAGACAAAAAAATATCTGACGTCCCCTGTGGTGTATGGTTCTGGACGCAGATGGTGCAGGCGTGCTGGTTCTGTAGCTCACACTACTACAGCTACTATCCCCAGACACACTCCTGCTCCTGTCGCTATCACTTCTTTTCACGTATTTGTCCATGTTTAGTTGTAAACACTAAACAGTAAGCAATAGCAGTGAAACTTTGAAACGCGTTGCCGGGTGATGTGACTGTAAACATAAAACGTTGTTGATCTTGAGCTTGATGCCGCACGTTTGGTGTTTACCAGGCACCACAGATGCACGGATCTCGCCTTAGGAAATGATCAGCTGACAGCTAGTGGCAAATTGCCCGCCAAAACGCGTGAAAGTTATTCTGTGGACTGTTTTTTCGTCTTCGTTTTTGTTTTTTTTCATCATAGAAAATATCAGGTACGGAAGTACGGACCCAAAATTTCGCAGGTCCGTACCTGTTACTTCCGTACCTTTGAAAAACTTTCCGTACCTCCGGACTTCCGGACCTAGTTTGGAAGTCCGTAGGTACGGAGGTACGGAGGTACGGACAGAGGTACGGAAGTGCCCAGCTCTGCTCGCCACACAATACATGAAATAAATCGCAGTGTAAATCAACACTCTTAATTATAGGAACATAAGAAGAACATAAGAAAATAAGGAAGCTACAAGAGGCCGCGAGGCCTACACGTGGTAGTTCCTGTCACCTAACACTGCCTACATCCACCTTTCATCCCCATCCATGAACCTATCCAGCTCCTCTTTAAGGCTCTCTAATGACTCCGCACTAACTACCTGTCTAATGAGACCATGTCAATCATTCACCACCCTATTTGTGAACCAGTTTTCCCTATTTCCCCTTTTTAAATCTAACGCATTTTTTTCCCACGAGCTTTTACTNGAGTAGAGACACATGTAACAAGTTCTTACCTAGGTTAATGCCTTAACCCAGGAACTGCGGGAGCAAAGATTTTTTAGTGCCGCCAGTGCGGGGATGTGAGTAAAACAGTGACCATTACAGAATTGGATGAAAATCACATCAACGTCAAGGTAGTAAAAATCCTCATCCGGCAATATATCTATTTTTAACCCAAACGTATGGGGTTGTGGTGTGGTTGTGGTCGGGAGTTGAAATATCTAGCGCGAATGGCACCAAACCGCTTGCAAGATCCTACTGAAGTGGCGTCAAGGATGCCACTCCTTGGGATTTTTCCCGAGATTGATTGATTGAGGGGATTATTCAAATATTTATCCAGTAGTTTATCGCAATGTAAGCATAGGTACCGTTGTACCATACCTTGAGATTAACTACTGGAGAAATACTTGAATAATCCCTCCTAAAGTCCCAAGATATACAAAAAATATCCCACTGCAGGACCAATCCCAAGATTTTGGAAAAATACCCAAGGAGTGGTATCCCAGCGTATAAAGCGTATAGTCCATCGGGTAATGTTAAAAAAATCTGGGTTATATGAATTTCGGGTAGAAATTTGGCAACATGACCAAAATATATCTCTGGAGTATACTGAATGCAAAATAGGTTGTTGCCAATTTTTCTGTCATGGTTTAGATGGTTTTCTGGGACCAAACAGATGGGGTCTTGTAAACTATGAATTTAGGCAATTTGTAATGATATATATTTGAAAATTACCACACACAAAAGTTCCTGACCATGTTTCCAGTTAAATACAGACTACACAATGTTACAGCACTAGAATTCCACCTGCTCTATGAATATCAACAGTACCTGTGGAGCTATGGCTATGTGTTAACGGGTAACACTGTTACTATGTGTGACTCATTATTGCTGGAGTTTTGTTACAAGCTTGTACCAAATGTTAGGCATGTTTCAGGAATCTTCCATAAGTACTGAATATTAACAGTGCAAGTAGAGTGATAAAGGTCTGTTGTTAATAAACAAAGATACGATGTCTGTATGTATTAGTAATAGTAGTCTCTTTGTTTCAGGTAGGAATGGCTGCATCTGAAGAACCACCAACCAAAAAGCAAACCTTTGACTTCAACCTTTGCTTAAAGTGCCAAAAGCCAGGAAATTTGGTTCTACAGCATATCGGCCTTCCTACATATGAGAAATTCTTAGACTGTGTCGGGGAAAGAGCCGAGTATGGGAATCCTAATTTTGTGCAACTGAATCAGCGGCTGCATGGTATGTCCGCTCATGACCTGGAACAAAACCATGCAGGGTGGCACAGATCATGCTATGGAGAAATCACCCATAAACAGCATACTGAAAGAGACAAAGCCAGGTGGATGAAAGCACTCGCTGAAAGGACTCCAGCATATTATCCTCCAGAGGAGCTGGCCGTCCTGCATCAATGACATCTGTTTCACAGGACATACCATCACCTTCTGCTGGGAGGGTCACACGATCCTGCATCCAAGTATTCAACCGAGATTACTGCTTCTACTGTCAGACAGTCAAATATGAGGCAAAGAAAAAAGAAGAAGTGCTTCACGAATGTAGTACTTCAAACATTGGGAAATCCATTCAAGAAGTCATTATGCCAGTGACAATGAAGTTTGGAAGGTGCACATGGCTGATATTATTGCAGAGGGAGACTTCCTGTCCAGAGACATTAAGTACCACAAAAGCTGTCCACAACTCACTGGCGCCACTATGTACAGAGGCCAGAAGCCTCAGCAGAGATGACGACGATGCTGAACTGAACAACGTAGAGTTCATAGCTGCTGAAATCGAATACTTTGCTGAACTAGAGGAACGTCTGGTTGATGGCGAATTTCTAACAGTGAAAGATACCTCTACACTGGTACAACAGAATGATGCATGATCATGGCATAGAGGTTAGAAGTCTTCATTACAAGGCAGCTGTGGAGAAGATCCAAAAGAATGTGCCCAATGCCATGGTTACACTGGGAAGAGGAAGAACCCAACAATTATACATTCCAAGAAAGCAGACCGGTCAGCTCTGGATCAAGCAGCACAGGCCAGGAATGTTAAAGCAGACATGAAGCTCATTTTCCAGTGCTCAAAGATCATCAGGCAGACAATCCTCCAGTCCAGGAAAGATAACCAGTGGTCCTTCAATGGGTCATTACTTGGTTGTAGGCAAACAGGTGTCCCATCTGAACTGAGCAACTCATCGGTGGATCCTGCAAGGGGCAAAGGTAGCAATCACGGAGACACGTACAGAACAGTTACACAAATCCTGCACCATCATTTCCACTCAATCATGCAAGAGTGCAAGACAAGAAGACAAGTAATGTTGAAGCCGTCGTCTGCGGAGGCAACATTTCACCAAATGGTAGAAGTCCCTATGCTGTCGGGTTATCTCTCTACATGTACCACAACTTCAGAAGTCAGAAGGCACTGTCATTGCTGAACACATGTGGAGCTGGTGTCTCATATGAGCGGGTTACCAAAATATGCAACAACATCGCCAATGTCATGTCTGAAAATATCAAAGAGTATGGTGTGTATGTCCCACCAGGTCTTTGAAGAACAAGAGGATCCGCGGTCTCACTGGACAACATTGACAAGAAGGTGGACACCCCGGATGGAAAGGGCAGCTTCCATGGAACAGCCCTAGGTGTATACCAACTCTCTTGTGAAGGAGAAACCATTTTGGATCCAGTGCAACTGGGCAGTGGAAACTCAGCCTCAAGCCTGAGAGATATACCAGCATCTGTTAGTGAACTTGCCACATGTATTATTGAAGGCAACCCAAAGCCCAGAGCAAGTCCTCACTATCCAGCATACAAGATGGGAAGGTATAATGCGGAGTACAAGCAGGCCCAAACAAATGACATTGCCTGGATGCTGGCTCGGTTTTGTTGCCGGAGCACAGAAAGTGAACCAAGAGTTGATGCTGACACCCGAGACCACCAGATGGACAGTACCACTACACAGGATGAAGATGCTGAAGCAGGAATGGTCTCACAAGATGTCAGACAGCCTGTACCCCTGTGGTCTGCCTACAACTCACTCATACAACCCCAAGATATGCCTGCTGCCATTGACAAAGCCTTTGGTCTTCCTATTATCAATGCACCAGCCCATGAATGGGTCACCTTGGTTACAGCCTTGAACCAACTGACCAGACTCAACGAACTGGTGTCAGGCCCTGACGCACAGCTGCTAGTGACTTTGGACATTGACCTATACAAGAGAGCTCTAAAACTAGAGCACCTTCTACCCCAGTACAGAAAAAAGTGGCTGCTGTGTCCAGGAGCATTTCACACTGTACTCTGTGCACTACGATGCCTGGGCAGGACGGTTGAAGGCAGTGGCCTTGATGAGGCATGGCAGGAAGCTGATCTGTACAGCAGTGTCACCACTTCACACATCATCAACGGGAGTCATCACAACAGAGCTATGCAGGCTCACCAAATCACACTCCAAGCACTATTCGATCTATGGATGAAGTTTTTCTTTGAAGAGAACCCTGCACTGCGCATCAGACTGCAAGCAAGTGCTGAAAAGCTGACTGAAGCATGTAAGACTCAGCAGGATGTCAACGAAGCACACAGGAGATTCCTACTGGAGCTGGAGTCCATGGAAATCGAGAAGCTGCTGTGCGAATTTGATGAAAGTCACAAGGAACAGCCAATGTACGAATGGGCACAGATGTACATGAGGCAGGTCATGGCCTTGTTGCAGTTTCAGCGTGCAACTCGTGAAGGGAACTGGTTGCTGTATTTGGGAGCACTAGAGAAAACTGTGCATTACTTTTTTGCTTACAACCGACTGGATTATGCCAGAACATCCCTGAGTATATTGCCCGCATGCACGAACTCAAAAGTGCAGATCCAGACACCTGGGATGAGTTCCTCAGGGGGAATTTCACGGTCAATACAAGCAACAATGTACCATTCACTCGCATTGGTGTAGATCACGCCATGGAGCATCTGAACAAAGTCACCAAAGGCCAAGGAGGAATATCAGGAATCACATCAACCCCACAGACTTTGCTCAAGTTCTGTCTCACAGGACCTGAGCTGGCACGCCTCTCTGATGAGACTGAGCATCTGCTTATGGTTTCTGAGGGAACCACGGCACAGCAACACCACTGCCTCAGCAAAGCCAAAGTAGCACGCCAGGAAAAGGCCATTGCAAAGCTTAAGGCTGTACTAGCACAGTGCCATCTCTTCAGTCCACCATCAGATGATGCAGCCATCAATAGTCGAATGTTCAAACTGATGTCAAAGGAGATCCTTCCGGAGAAAGTCCAACAGAGCATCTTGTCAGTTGAGCAAGTAGGCCAGAATGCCTTTAGTCGCTTTGTAGAAGAACGCATCACTGGAGATGGAAACCTCTGGGACCGAATGTCCAAAGTTAATCTACTGACCTGGACTACAGCTGCAAAGGAAATCAAGATGAAGGCCGGATCAGAATTGGTGACACTCAAAGCCTCCTCTTCTCTCTTTGCCAGGATGCTGCTAGTCGCCAGATCACCCCGTGCAGATATCGACCTGGAGCAGGTAGTTGGTGCCCATGAGTTCTCACACACTAGTGGGACACTAATGCAAGCAGATGGGTCCCTTCATCCAACCAATGACAAGAGCAGTGTGATCCACCTATTGGAAGGTCTTGTCTATACTAACAGTAATGAGACCACTGCCCAGGAGCACCACACCTTGTTAATAGTTGATGGAATGGCTGTAGTCCAAGAACTGATGGCTGTCCGAACCTTCAAGAATGGAAAAGATCTTGCCAGAGCTTATGTCAAGCTTACAGACACAAAGGCGCAAGGGTATGCTGCAGTAAGGGTTGTTTTTGACAACTACACAAAAGTAAGTTCCCTGAAGGAAGCTACGCGGGAGCGACGGCGAGGCAAGCTGAAGGAAATCAGGTCCTACAAGGTTGAAGATTCAACTCAGATTAGGGACAAGTCCACGTTCCTCGCAAGCAATGCCACAAAAGATTCGCTCACACTCTACCTGGCTCATCAGCTTATTGAAAGGAGCACAGTGAACATGGTGACTGTGACACGCAAGAGTGTGATGGTTAACTATGACTGCCAGGTTAGCACTGGTGTGAGCACTCAGGAGGAGGCTGACACCCTCATGATCCTTCATGCTGGTGGAAGTTGCAGCTGCTGGAGCCATCGTCCATATCTATACACAGGACACTGATGTTCTTCTATTGGCTCTCCGCAGAGTGCCACAACTTGGCAGAAATTCTGTACTGATCATGGGTACTGGAGATCGTCGCCGCACCGTCCTATTGCAGCCCATCTATGATGCCCTGGGACCCAGTAAAGCAGCTGCCCTCATCAATTGGCACGCACTAACAGGGTGTGATACCACAGGACACATCAGGGGAAAGGGGAAGCAGACATGCTTTAATGCCTTCATGGAATCGCCACCCAATGTAGTCTCTGCCATTCAGATGCTAGGGGAAGGGATGCACCCTCAGAAGAGGTGGCTGATGGTTGTCAAGCCTTCCTGTGCAGCCTGTTCTGTCCCAAAGGAACCAAGCTTTCTAGAGCCAGTAGCCTCAGATGGCATCTCTTCAAAAAGATGAAACCAGAGCAAGGAGTAGACAGGCTGCCACCAACTCAAGGTGCGTGGAAGCAACACATCCTGCGTGCCATCTACAGGCCAGAATCTGGGCCCAGGACCTCGTTGAGAAGCCAAACATTCCTGACCCTCTCACCCTGGGCTGGAAGAAAGAGGGTGACAGGCTGATACCTGTACTTTCCAGCGAGGCAGCTGCACCAGACTGTGTCCTGGAACTTGTCAAGTGTGGCTGTGGTGCCAACAATCCAGCTGCACCTATGAAATGCACCAAACGATGCAGCTGCAAGAAGCACAATCTTGCTTGCACTGAACTGTGCCAGTGTGGACAGGAAGATGGTGTGTGTGCCAATAGATCCTCCCTACTTCCAGAAGATGATGAGGATGAAGAGGAGCTGTACTAGGGGACTGGGATGACAAGTGAACACAAAGAAATATGGGAAGAACACTATAACATATTCTGCCTTTTCCCACGGTTAAATATCAAAATAAGTGTTTTGGAATATGTCTAGATATTCTGGTACATTCCATAATAGTGTATAGAGGGTTCCATCACTAAATATTGTCAAGACCAGCAATGATAACTACTTTCAAGACTATGGTGTGCACAGAAAATAAATTTGGGTTATTTTTGCCCGTACTTTTACATCTTCATATTATTTTCTTTTAAAAATACCCTTAACCCCATACAAAAAATTGGCAACAAGCATTTTCTTAATTAATGGGATCATTAGAACAGATTAAGTGCATTTTTGACATTTCTACCCAAAAGTCATATATATTTACACGAACCGATAGACTAGTAGTTAGGCAGATGATGGTGTGTGGTATCGATGAAACATTGAAATGAGTGTTCTTGCAATATGTCACAACATGATTTCTCTAGTTTGTAAAATCCATACCCCAAAAACATTTGGTTTAGGTGTCAAGCTGCACGACGACCATGGTAGTCGAGAACTGATAGATGACCTGTCCTCTCTTGGACACAGCATACCTTATGATGAAGTGCGTAGATTCCTCACTGCCATTGCTTTGGACCAGCTGTCAACCAAGTCTGACGTTCATATACCACGTGACATTTCTGTCTATGATCCTGAGAATGTTATTAAGACCACTGTTGATGCCGCAATTGACAATTTAAGAACATAAGAACATAAGAAAATAAGGAAGCTACAATTTCGATCAAAATGAACAGACAATAGACGGAAAGAACACTACACATTCAATGGCTGTGGTGTTGTATCAAAGGTTTTTTTCCTTTGGCCAAAGAAAAAAAACCTTGCTTCCCAAAGATAAAACCAAAAAACCCTAGATGCCAGAGCTAGATGAGGGGAAATCAAACGCTACAACAAACCCCAAAACTAAACCAAACCCATGTTGAAATGGGAAGTAAAAGAGCGGAAAGTCTGCTAGTATGGGGTACTAAAAGACTTGTTTGGGGGAAAAGGCCCCGTGCAAGTCCCCTAAAAACCCAGTATTCCGTTTGGGGTGATTCAATTATCTATTAGCGAGAGAAAATTCCAGACTAAATATTTTCCCCCATTCATTAATGCGCCCCCTCTGATTCTCTACGATCTACACGACTTTGCGAAAGGGTTTTAAAATTGCAAATGCAGTGGGACAAGAACTGTTCTGGTCATGCTGACCGGCAATATATAGAAAGGGCCCTGAACAATTCTCTGGACGGCCCGATCCCTGTCGGTCGAGTGACGATGAGGCTGTTTGGTGCATTAAACTATGGTTTTCATAGCCAGTAAGGGAGCTGTTTGTGATGGTGGTCCCCAAACATGCTGACATACCTGAAGTTATGCTCATGCGTCCGTGATTTTGATTTTTGAAGGGAAGCAGTATGCCAGGGGGCAAAGGGAGGAATCAACTGGTACACAAAGACTTTTTCCCATTGTTTTATACTCCCAAAACCTTTTCAGTGAAAACAATTTCCCCGGTGGATTGAGCCACGCCTTAAACAAAGAACATAAAAAATAAGGAAGCTAAAGAGGCCGCGAGGCCTACACTGTAGTTTCCTGTCCCCAACCCTCGACTTCTCACGATCTACACGATTTGATAAATTGGTTAAATTGAAAATGCAGGGGGACAAAAATGTTGGGGTCACTGCTGACCGGGCAATATATAAAAGGCTGAACGATTTTTGGCGAGCCAATCCCTTGTCTGGTCGAGTGACGTGAGGTTGATGGGAGCATCTCACTATGGCTTTCATAGCCTATGGGAAAAAGCTGTTGTGAGGTTTGGGTCTCCACAACATGCTGACAGTACCTGAAGTGTAGTCATGCTCCGTGATTTGATGTTGCAAGGGAAGCGTAGCCGGGGGGAAGGGGAATCAGACGGTACACGAAGCACTTTTTCATTGTTTCTACCCTGCCAAAACCTTTGCAGTGAAAAACAAGTTCCCCCTGGTTGGATGATGAGACCACCATTTTAGAACTAAGAACATAAGAAAAAAAGGGAAGCTAAAGGGGCCCGAGGCCTACACGTGGTTTTTCCTGTCACCAACATCCCCTACATCCCCCTTTTCACCCCCATCCATAAACCCTATCACCCCCCTTTTAAAGTCCTAAGACCCGCCTAACTACCTGTCACTGGGGCCTTTCACTCATTCACCACCCTTTTTGGAACCCAGTTTTCCTATTCCTTTCTAATCTACTTTTTTCCAGTTTAAAACCTTTTCTTGTTCTCCCCGGTTAAAAGCGGTAAGAACTTTCTACCTTCCTTTTTTAAACCCCTTTATCACTTAAAACGTTATCAATCCCCCCTTACTCTGCGTCTCTCGAGGGGGTAATTTTTAATAATTAAATCCCCTCTCAAACAAAATTTTACGCACCCCTTGTATCATTTGGTACCTTTCTGCACTTTTTAAAAACCACTAATATCCTGAAATAGGGAAACCCAAAACTGAACTGATGTCTAGGTGAGGTCTAGACTGATCTGACTAGTGAGCCCCTACTAAGCCAGAAACTTAAATTTGCGATCTAGAGAATACCTTAAAAATGAAACCCCCCGGAAGCCTGCACTGTTGTGTCAGGAGTTTGAAATCGCTTGTCATACTCTCTTCTCAGTAAAAGAGAATTAAAAGACAAGGTTTAGAAACAATCAAAAAACATTCCGTTTGGATTAGCTTTCGGTGCTGGGTGACCCCCCTCTTGAAGTTATTTCGGCAGACCATGAGGATTTTGAAAGCACCTTTTCCCCGCCCGTCCTTAAAAGCATACCGACTTCTTCCTGAGGCCCGCAGAAAATATGCACGATACACCCCGCTATTTGCGGAAATGCGCATTTTGGAAGAGTCAGCTCCACGATTTTTCAGCACAGGGAAGTTGGTTTCGTTGTGAAACGCTCAGAAAAAAACTTTTAAAATGCTTTTCCTACGGTCAGGTCTAAAACAGAGTATCAATCGCGAGGCTAAATGCCAAGGTGGTGACGGTACACACGGGAAAAAAGACCCTTATTTTCGGGCGCGCCCCGAAAAAACAGTGGGAGCGGAGGTGAATAAAAAAGGGAAAGAAGAAGCTGGAAGGGGAAGAAAAGGGTCTCACCGGGCCTAGAATCCCCCAAGAAAAAAAAGAGAAAGGGGGACAAAGCATAAAAGGACATCCCCGGGAAGGGCTCCCCTCCCAGTGACGAAGGGGGGAGCGTTTGGTCCACGGGGCCCGAGGGCCCCCAAAACCCAAACAATGGAGGCGGGCCCGCCAGGGGAAGGTGGCGCCGTCGCCCCGTTTTCAAGCCCCCCCCCACAAACAAGGTGACCCCCCAAGCGGGGTAGGCCATAAAAAAGTCCTGCGTGTGAAAAGGGGGTTTGTCACCTTAGGCCATGCAACACACCGCAAAAACCCCAACCGGTGAAAGGCCATACAAATGCCATGGCGGATTTTTGCCATGGCGGCAACACTCCCAGGCCAGCAACGGGTCAAACAGCCCCTCCACGTAACCCCCATCAAATCGGCACAGTAACCCAGCAGCACCGCCCCCCCCCAAGATTTCTTTCCCCCCTCCCTGTCACAGGGGGAATTGTAGCGGCTTCCCCCCTACACACCCCGGGGGGGGAGTATTTAACGTCTTCCTATAAAAATTTGTTCTCTCTAACACCGTCTAAAGAGAAAACGTGTGATTTAGCCCCCCCCGGGTTTTAAAATGTTTTATTTTTTCAGTATTTATATATACTTTTTTCATAACCCCCTTTTTTATTTTTTAAATTAACTTTAATTAACAAACATTTAAAACACCATCTACATTCACCCTTTCCCAGCGCGCCCATTACGCGCTGACCTAAAAAAATTTTTACAATTTATTTTAAATCTGTTTTTTTATTTATGTACTAGCCGCAAAGCCCCCCTCCGGGGGGACTTTTGGCTAGTCCGCGGAGGGTTTTTGGTGGTGGGCCTTCGGCCCACCAAACACGGACTCTCCCCGATAGCCCCTTCTAACTTTCCGAAATCAGGATGCAGAAATGTATGTATTCCTCCACCCATTTCCCCCCATTACCCCTCACCCCACCCATTCACCACCCATTACCCCTCACCCCCCCCTTTTCCCCCACCCATCACCCCAAACCCCCCACCCCCCCACCCTCACCACCCCTCACCCCACACCCCAACCCCTACCCAAAATTCACCCCATTACCAACCCCATCAAGGGTTTCCTCAAATTTTTCCCCAAACCCCCTTTTTTTCACAATATCGCTAATAGGTGCTAAAAAAAAAAAAAAGTGATCGGATCATTCATAATTTGGGGTTAAAACCTTCCCCCGGTCAACCGTTCCAAAAATGTGCCCCAAGAGGTGTTTGCGCCACGGGGGGGCCCGGAACCTATACCCGACACACACAACAGACAGCAGACGCAGACACACTTTCGCTTTTATTTACCATACCGCAAAGCCCGCCCTCGGGGAGATTTTGGCTAGCTCCTGGGAGGGCATTTGGGGGTGGGCCTTGGCCCCCCAACACGGACCTCCAAAGCCCCTTCTAAATTTCCCCAAAACATGGATGTAGAAATTTGTATTCCTCCCCCCCATTCATACCCATACCCACACCCCCCCCCCTCACTCCCCATTACCTCCCCCCCCACCTTTTCCCCCCCCATCACCCACACCCCAACCCATCACCCCCCCCCATTCACTCACCATCACCCCCACCCATACCATCACCCCCCATTCAATCACCTTACCCCCCACCCTACATCAAGGTTTCCCCAATTTTCGCAACCCCCTTTTTTTCACAAATTTTCGCTAAAGGCTGCTAAAAAAAAAAAAAAAGTATCGGGTCATCTATAAATTTGGGGTTAAAAAACTTCCCTGGCAACCCGGTTCCAAAAAGTGCCCAAAGAGGTGTTTGCGCCAGGGGGGCGGAACCATACCAGAACACAAAAACAACACCCCACACACACACACACACACACCAGACGACAGACAGACAGACACACTTTCGCTTATTTTCCCTACCATCACCCCCCCCCTTTCCCTACCCATCCCCCCCACCCCCACCCTTCACCCCCCCCCCTTCACCACCATCACCCCAACCCATTACCCCATCACCCCCCACTTCACCACCCCTTTCCCCACCCTACATCAAAGGTTTTTTCCCCAAATTCTCGCAACCCACTTTTTTTTTACAATTACGCTAAGGTGCTAAAAAAAAAAAAAAAAAAAAAAAAAGTGATCGAAATTTTCTAAATGGGGTATGACCTTTCCCCGGGGGAACCGGGTTTTTCCAAAAGGCCTATGAGGTGATACGCCACGGGGGCGGGAACCCAACCCCACACACACACACCACAGACGACAGACAGACAGACACACTTTCGCTTATATTATTATAGATTATCATCACCCCCACCCTTTTCCCCCACCCCTCACCCATACCCCCCCCCCTTCATCACCCCTCACCCCCCACCCCTTACCCACACCCCACCATATCACCCATTACCATCCCCCAAACAAGGTTTCCTCAATTTTTCGCAACCCACTTTTTTTTTCACAATTTTCGCTAATAGGCTGCTAAAAAAAAAAAAAAAATGATCGGTATCTCATAATTTGGGTTAAAATTTCCCTGGTCAAACCCGGGTTCCAAAAGTGCCTAGAGGTGTTTGCCCACGGGGGGGGAACCATACCGACACCACACACACACACCAACACACACACACAACAACAGACAACAGACGACCACCCTTTATTACCTTTCCCCTCACCCCCCACCTACCCCCACCCATCACCCAACCCCCAAAACCCCTTTACCCCCCCCATTCAAACCACCCACACCCCACACCCCTTCCCATCACCCCCCCATTACTCACCCCTTTCCCCCTCACCCTAATCAAAGGGTTTCCCCAAATTCCCCGCAACCCCCTTTTTTTTTCAATATCGCTAATAGGCTGTAAAAAAAAAAAAAAAAAAAAAAAAGATCGAATCTCTATAAGTGGGCTTTGACCTTCCCCGGTAACCCGGGTTTCCAAAAATTTTCCCTAGGGTGATACGCCACGGGGGGCGGAAACCCATACCACACACACACCACACACAAACGCGAAGACAGACACCTTTCGCTTTTATTTTTTAGATTACTCATCACCCCCCCATTCCCCCCCCCATACCCATCACCCCCAACCCTTCACCCCAAAACCCCTCACTCACCATCACCCACCCATTACCCATCACCCCACCCTTCACTCCCCCTTACCCCTCACCCCATCAAGGTTTTCCCCAATTCTCGCAACCCATTTTTTTTTTACAATTTTCGCAAAAAGGTGCTAAAAAAAAAAAAAAAAAAAATGACGAACACCTAAGTGGGTTATGCCTTCCCCTGGTCAACCCCGGTTTCCAAAAAAGTGCCCTATAGGGATAGCGCCACGGGGGCGGAAACCTTTCCAAAAACACACACCACAGACAGACAGAAAAACTTTCGCTTATATTTTATAGATGTGAATTTCAATTAAAAATAAAATTCCATGGAGTCAGAGTTTCTCTCCATTGACCAAATGTATCATCTTCCCGTCACGGTTTTCACCACGTCACCTCGACTGCAAGTGGGGGAGAGGGCACCAAGGGGGAAACAAACCTCAATAATACATTTGTCACCCAAAAAATCCAGCCCGCGACAACGGGGGGCCCCCTCCCCAGCCTTCTAGAAATAAAATAAGGCCAACCCTGAGGCCTCAAGGAAAATAAAAAGCTAACGCGCAAAAAAGGGATAAAAAAAAAATAAAAAAAAATACTAAAAAATAAAATAGGGTGGATCCCAAAAACTTTTTGTAGCAAAAGTCCCCTCTAACTGACCATCTTTAATCTTTTAAACACCCCTTCTGTTTCTTCTCTTACTATCTTTTTTCAAGTATTTTAATTTTTACTGCTCTTTTTAAATTGCTTTCGCTGTAGAAATTATCCCCCAACCACCCTCTCAATTGTAGAGTGGTGGTTTTTCCCCCCCCCCCCTTGTAGGGGATATAGTTTGGGTCATCGTAGGGGAAGAGTAGGGATGTAATATATAATTTAATGGTAATGGGGGAAAAAAAAAATAAGGGAATTTTAAGTAAATGATAAGTTTT
>JACEEZ010001307.1:0-290000 GCA_016584305.1 Chionoecetes opilio
GATTTTATTAATGATAAAAACACTAATTTACAGAGAAACTATAAAACATTAAAAATGACACATTCTGAGTGGTATAAGCATTATCATGTGTAAATTCCTTTTATTAATGATAAAACACTACAATTTACCAAGAACTAAAAAACACTTGTAATTCACATTGTATCACAATACATAGCCTAAAAACTTTTAATAACTTTCAGTTGTTTAAATTAGCATTGTTAACTATAACAACTACAAACACATTTTGTAATTTGTTCTTTCAAAAAGGTTGGTGAATATGTTAATTTTCGACATTTTGTAGCACTCAAAAAAATACATGAAAACAAACTCATTGAAAAAACGTTTTTTAGATTAGAATTGATACTAAATTTCATGAAAAAATACATAATTTTAGCTATTAATTTTAGTAAAATATTATATGTATAAATATCGAAAACTATATAGCTACAGATTACTAAGGACTATACTCAATTTGTAGAAAAAACAACTCTTCACAGATAACTAGCTAAACTCATTGAAAACACATGTGGGAACATTTTATGGGTAATAGCAATATGAAAGTAAGACTACATTTATAAATACAAAACACTACAGTTTAACAAGAAACTGGAAACTGCTTTGCAAGTAAAAATCGTTATATCACAATAAATAACCTCTTACTCTTTATGTATTAGCTTAATGAAAAAAAACGTAAGTCATTTAAATGGTGCCAAATTATTCTAAAAAGAAGGATTGTATACCTCAACTTATTAGAAAAAAGCTATATTTCACCGAGAACTAGCTAAACTCATTGAAAAGAACACATTTTGACGGTATAAAGCATTATCATGAGGTAAATTCTTTTTATAATGAAATATCACTACAATTTACAAGAAACTATGAAAAACACTTGTAAACATATACAATTGCTATCCACCAATAATATTGAACCCTCAAACTTCCTTTATAAGCTTACAGTATTTAAATATGCATTTTTTACGAAAACAGCATAATACCCAATTTTGAATATCTCTATCAAAAAAGACTGCATAATGTCAATTTTACGATAATTTTAGCACTATCAAAAAATACATTAAACACGTGAAAAAATTTATTTAAAAATTAAAACTGCAACTGTAAATTTCATGAAAAAAAGCTTATTATTCACAACGAAAACTAGCTAAAATCATTGAAAAGAACACATTTTGAGGGTATAAACGCATATCAAATAAATAATCCTCTTTTTTTATGATATAACACTAAAAATTTACAAAAACGATGGAAAACTTATTTTAAACAATTGTATCACCATATATAGCCTTCAAACAACCTTTTATAAATGCTTCATAGTTTAAAATGCACTTATGCTAACGAAAACCAACTGTAAAAACCACATTGAAATTCTTCAATAAGGCTGGTGAATAATATCAAATTTCGACATTTTTAGCACTTCAAAATACATTTAAAACCTTGAAAATTTAAAAAAATTTTTAAGATTAAAACAATGATACTTAAATTCTATCAAAAATACAATATTGTTGCTACTTAATTTTTGTCAGAAAATAATTTGTAGCAAATATCGAAAAACTATATAGCTACAGATATATAAGGAATATACTTAATTTGTAGAAAAAAACAATCTTCACGATAACCTAGCTAAAATCATGAAAACACTACATTTTATGGGTTATAGCAAAATGATATGATAAAATACTTGTATTATACAATAACATACAGTTTACAAAGATACTAGGAAAACGCTTGCATATACGTTATATCACAATAAAATAATATCTTATTGCTCTTCTATGTATACTTAATGAACGTAAGCCTACTTAAGGTGCCAAAATATTAAAAAAAGAGATTGTAATACTTAAATTTAGGAAAAAAACTAATTTCACCGAGAACTAGCTAACCTTATTGAAAAGCAACACATTTGAGGGTATAAAAATATCATGAGTAAAATTCCTTTATTAATGATCCAATCAATACTAACAATTTACCACACACTAATGAAAACACTTGAAAATAAAATTGTACACAATATACCTCAAACTCCTTTATAAGCTTACAGAAGTTTTAAATAACATTGTTAACGAAACACATAATACCACTTGTGAATATCCTATCAAAAAAAGAGCTGAATAATATACATTTTCGACATTTTAGCACTTCAAAATACATTAACTCACTTGAAAAAAAGTTATTTTAAGATTAAAATTGATACTTAAATTTCATGAAAAAAGCTATATTTCACCGAAACCTAGCTAAAATCATTGAAAAGAACCCATTTTGAGGGTATAAAGCATTATCATAAGGTAAATTCCTCTTTTTTATAATATAACACTACAATTTACAAGAAACGATGAAAAACACTTGTAATATACAATTGTATCTCAATATATAGCCTCAAACACCTTTTATAAGCTTTCAGTAGTTTAAAATAATATTTGCTAATGAAAACAACTGTAAAACCACATTTTGAATTTCTCTTTCAAAAAGGTTGGTGAATATTGTCAATTTTCGACAACATTTTTTAGCACTTCAAAAATACATTAAAACACTTGAAAAAAAGTTGTTTTTAAGATTAAAATTGATACTTAAATTCCATGAAAAATACATATTTTTAGCTATTAATTTTGTAAAATATATTTGTAGCAAATATCGAAAAATATATAGTTACAGATATATAGGAATATACTTCAATTTGTAGAAACAAACAACTCTTCACAGATAACTAGCTAAAATCAATGAAAACACTACATTTTATGGATATATAGCAATATGATAAGTAAAACTACTTGTATATATACAATAACACTACAGTTTACAAGAAACTAGGAAAACGCTTGCAATATACCGTTATATCACAATAAATAATATCTTACTCTTCTATGTATAAGCTTAATGTAACGTAAGCTACTTATAGGTGCAAATTAATCTAAAAAGAGGATTGTATACTTCAATTTGTATGAAAAAAGCTATATTTCACTGATAACTAGCTAAAAGCATTGAAAAGAACACATTTTGAGGGTAAAAAGCATTAGCATGAGGTAAATTCCTTATATTAATGATATAACACCACAATTTACAAGAAACTATGAAAAACACTTGTAATACACAATTGTATCACAATATATAGCCTCAAACTAATTTTATAAGCTTACAGTAGTTTAAAATAGCATTTTCTAACGAAAACAACAAAAATACCAAATTTTGAATTTCTCTATGAAAAAAGAGCTGAATAATCTCAATTTTCGACAATTTTTGGCACTTCAAAAATACATTAAAACACTTGAAAAAACGTTATTTTTAAGTTTAAAATTGATACTTAAATTTCATGAAAAAAGCTATATTTCTCCGATAACTAGCTAAAATCATTGAAAAGAACACATTTTGAGGGTATAAAGCATTATCATAAGGTAAAATCCTTTTATTAATGATATAACACTACAATTTACAAGAAACTATGAAATACACTTCAAATATACAATTGTATCACAATATATAGCCTCAAACACCTTTTATAAGCTTTCAGTAGTTTAAAAAAGCATTTGCTAACGAAAAATACTATAAAACTACATTTTGAATTTCTCTTTGAAAAAGGTTGGTGAATAATGTCAATATTCGACATTTTTAAGCACTTCAAAAATACATTAAAACACTTGAAAAAACGTTGTTTTAAAGATTAAAATTGATACTTAAATTTCATGAAAAATACATATTTTTAGCTATTAATTTAATAAAATATATTTGTAGCAAATATCTAAAACTATATCAATCAATCAATCATTGGGGGCATACGCCGGGGGGCGCGTCGCCTCGCCCACCCTACGACGCCACTCCCGGGGGTCACCTTGCGCGAGTTCCCATGCAGGCTCCTTTCCATACGAAGCAGCTCTCGATTAGAAACATCAACTTGCCCCAGCCACGAGCCTTGTGGCGCTCCCTTGGCCCTCCTCTCACGCCGGATTGTCTCTTACAGATACAACCCGATGGGAAGGATCGGTTTCAGGGTTGCGTGCCACATACCCATATAGCCGAAGTTGGCGCTGACGGACTATGCAGGTAATAGGCCTCGATTCAGTCTCACGGTGCAATCGCTGATTTGACACGTAATCATCCCAGCGATACCCCATGATTCTGCAAAGACACTTATTACAAAGGCATTGATTCGTCTCTCAAGTCACTATTTAGTGTCCATGTCTCACAACCATAGAGTAAGACAGGGATCACAAGCGACTTGAAGATCCGGATCTTTGTCCTCCTGCACTGGTACCGACAACGCCAAATACTCCCGCTGAGCGAGTCCATAACACCTTGGGCTATGCCAATCCGCCGTAAGGCTTCCTGACGTGACCCGCCGTCATTATGGACTGCGCTACCAAAGTATGTAAAACTTTCCAAGATCTCAATGTCCTCGCCACACGCATGAACAGACTGTACTGCTTCATCTAATAAGTCTCCAAACACCTTTACCTTGGTCTTGAGCCAGGAGACCTCAAGTCCCAAAGGCTTTGCCTCCTCGTGCAGCGCCTCGAGAGCCATCACCAGGACTTCCAGCGACTCAGCAAAGATTACTGCATCATCGGCAAAAACAAGATCAGTGATCTTGGTGTTGCCGACGGATGCTCCACAATCACTTTGATCTACAACCTTGTCCAATACCCAGTCCATACAAGCGTTGAAAAGTGTTGGGGCAATGACGCACCCTGCCTGACTCCGCTATTCACAGGAAAGAAGCTGGATACACCTGCCCCACACTTCATAGCACTCTCAGTCCCAGAATACAGACCAGTTATCAAACCAATATTCCCTGCAGCAATCCCTCGAAGTTGCAGAAGATCCCAGAGTGACTCACGATGCACTGAGTCAAACGCCTTCTTGAGATCAACATAGGCTGCAAGCATCCCCTGTCGAAACTCACGTCGGCGTTCCACCAGGACAACTATATAGCTACAGATATATAGGAATATACTTCAATTTGTAGAAACAAACAACTCTTCACAGATAACTAGCTAAACTCAATGAAAACACTATATTTTATGGGTATATAGCAATCTGATAAGTAAAACTACTAGTATATATACAATAACACTACAGTTTACAAGAAACTTGGAAAACGCTTGCAATATACCGTTATATCACAATAAATAACCTCTTACTCTTCTATGTATTAGCTTAATGAAACTTAAGATATTTATAGGTGCAAATTATTCTAAAAGAGGATTGTATACTTCAATTTGTTGGAAAAAAGCTATATTTCACCGATAACTAGCTAAAATCATTGAAAAGAACACCTTTTGAGGGTAAAAAGCATTATCATAAGGTAAATTCCTTTTATTAATGATATAACACCACAATTTAGAAGAAACTATGAAAAACACTTGTAATACACAATTGTATGACAATATATAGCCTCAAACTCCTTTTATAAGCTTACAGTAGTTTAAAATAGCATTTTCTAACGAAAACAACAATAATACCAAATTGTGAATATCTCTATGAAAAAAGAGCTGAATAATGTCAATTTTTGACACTTTTTAGCACTTCAAAAATACATTAAAACACTTGAAAACGTTATTTTTATGATTAAAATTGATACTTAAATATCGTGTAAAAAGCTATATTTCTCCGATAACTAGCTAAAATCATTGAAAAAAACACATTTTGAGGGTAAAAAGCATTATCATAAGGTAAATTCCTTTTATTTATGATATAACACTACAATTTACAAGAAACTATGAAAAACACATGTTATATACAATTGTATCACAATATATAGCCTCAAACTCCTTTTATAAGCTTACAGTAGTATAAAATAGCATTTTCTAACGAAAACAACAATAATACCAAATTTTGAATTTCGCTATCAAAAAAGATGGTGAATAATGTCAATTTTCGACATTTTTTAGCACCTCCAAAATGCATTGAAATACTTGAAAAAATGTTATTTTTAAGATTAAAATTTATACTTAAATTTCATGAAAAAAGCTAAATTTCACTGATAACTAGCTAAAATCATTGAAAAGAACACATTTTGATTGTATAAAGCATTATCATAAGGTAAATTCCTTTTATTTATGGTATAACGCTACAATTTACAAGAAACTATGAAAAACACTTGAAATATACAATTGTATCACAATATATAGCCTCAAACACCTTTTATAAGCTTTCAGTAGTTTAAAAAAGCATTTACTAACGAAAACAACTATAAAACCACATTTTGAATTTCTCTTTCAAAAAGGTTGGTGAATAATGTCAATTTTCGACATTTTTTAGCACTTTAAAAATACATTAAAACACTTGAAAAAAAGTTGTTTATAAGATTAAAATTGATACTTAAATTCCATGAAAAATACATATTTTCAGCTATTAATTTTGTAAAATATATTTGTAGCAAATATCGAAAACTATATAGGTACAGATATATATACTTCAATTTGTAAAGACAAACAACTCTTCACAGATAACTAGCTAAAATTAATGAAAACTCTACATTTTATGGGTATATAGCAATATGATAAGTAAAACTACTTGTATATATACAATAACACTACAGTTTACAAGAAATTAGGAAAACGCTTGCAATATACCGTTATATCACAATAAATAACCTCTTACTCTTCTATGTATTAGCTTAATGTAACGTAGGCTATTTAAAGGTGCAAAATATTAAAAAAAGGGGATTGTATACTTCAATTTGTAGGAAAAAAACTATATTTCACCGAGAACTAGCTAAACTTATTGAAAAGAACACATTTTGAGGGTATAAAGAATTATCATGAGGTAAATTCCTTTTATTAATGATACAATACTACAATTTACACGAAACTATGAAAAACACTTGTAAAATACAATTGTATCACAATATATAGCCTCAAACTCCTTTTATAAGCTTACAGAAGTTTAAAATAGCATTCTCTAACGAAAACAACAATAATACTAAATTTTGAATATCTCTATCAAAAAAGAGCTGAATAATATCAATTTTCGACAATTTTTAGCACTTCAAAAATACATTAAAACACTTGAAAAAACGTTATTATTAGGATTAAAATTGATACTTTAATTTCATGAAAAAAGCTATATTTCACCGATAACTAGCTAAAATCATTGAAAAGAACACATTTTGAGGGTATAAAGCAATATCATAAGGTAAATTCCTTTTTTTTATGATATAACACTACAATTTACAAGAAACTATGAAAAACACTTGTAATATACAATTGTATCACAATATATAGCCTCAAACACCTTTTATAAGCTTACATTAGTTTAAAATAGCATTTGCCAACGAAAACAACTATAAAACCTATCGAGTCGTGAAGTCGACTTCACAGTCGACCTATCGTCTCCGTGAAGTGAGGTTGTGCTTTGGTTTAGCTCCCAGGATTAGAATGGCTACGTCTGTGATGGGGAGTGTTGTGGAGGCGGAGAGTGAAGTGGTGTTGTGTGTTGGTGCTGGGGTTGAGAGTGGTAGTGTGGTAGGAGTGAAGGAGGCTGAGGTTAAGGGAGGTAGAAGGGTCGAGGGAGAGTGTAGTGAAGGGTGTGGTGCGGCGCTTAAGACTATTCTGGAGGCGAACGAAGACCTGAAAAGGAGTTTTGCAAGTGAAGTGAACGAATTGAAAAGCGTTGTGAAGAAGCAGGAAATAGATATACGTTCTCTTAAGTGTGGAGGTGAAGGTCCAAGTGGAGCGAGTGGAGGGGCACATGCGAGTGATGTGCCTGTAGGGGTACCAGAGCGAGATGTGACTCAAGCGACTACTAAGGTCCCTAGTAAGTCACCAGGGATTGGTGTCTGGAAGGTAGTTGATCATGGAGCCCGCCCGCAGGAGAAAAAGGTAAACAATGACCATCTTTTGTGCACGAACTCATTTCAGGTACTCTCGGGGCTGCAAGAGGATGATACGGAGGTTAGGGAGGTAGACGATACATCATTACCCGAAGGTAAAATCTTGGTTGTTGGTGACAGTCAGGTTAGACATCTTGACAGCAGGTTCTGTGACAGAGAAGGGATGCGCATGAAGTCGGTGAGTTACCCAGGGAAGGGGATAGGTTATGTTAGTGACAAGATAGTTGAGTGCATGGCGGACCAAGGGAAAAAGCCCATCGTCTGCCTGAGCGCTGGGGAAATGATGTTGAGTGTGTAAAAAGTGAGGAATTGCTACGGCGGTTCAAGGAAGCTGTAGGTAAAGTTAGGGACAGGGGTGGGTTCCCTGTGGTGTGTGGTGTCCTTTCCCAAGACGCTTTGTTGACGACTTGTGGTAACTCCAGGGCTATTGCGGTGAATTGCCGGCTGGCACTTCATTGCAAAGCCAATGGTTGGGCCTTTGTCGACAGCTGGGACCTCTTTTTCGGGCATAACACCCTCTACCGCAGGGACGGGGTGCACTTTTCGAGGAAAGGAGTTCAGATCTTGTCTGAATCCCTTGAAAGGGAGGTAGATGCACTGCAGGCTTTTTTAAGATAGAGAACCGGGGTTTAGACACGGGGGCTGGGGTAAAGGAAACTTGCGACACTAGGAGGAGTTTCAGAAGGCAGGGAACTAAAGTGATTCGTAAGAAGAGAGAGAGGAGGGGTTTAGTTAAAGATAAAGGGAAAATTGACAAAAAAAAGAGGAGTTGCTTGAAGGTTTACTATACAAACTGTAGGAGTATTTTAAAAAAGATAGATTTCCTGAGAGGAATAAATAGTGTAGAGGATTTTGATATAATAGCATTAACAGAAACATGGTTGGATATGTCAGGAAAGGTATTCGATCCGGAAGTCGAGATAGCTGGGTATAAGTTATTTCACAAGGACAGAGTAGGCAGACGAGGAGGAGGAGTTGCGCTTTATGCAAGAGATGCATTGCAGTGTTGTGTTAACAATGTTATAAAAACAGATGACAGCATAGAGTCTATATGGGTAGAGGTTACGGAGGGAACTGAGAAAATGGTTTTGGGTGTAGTGTATAGGCCTCCAAACTTATGTAAAGAGGATTCAGCTCCTATATGGGAAGAAATAAACAAGGCCTGCAGATATAATCGATTATGCGTGGTGGGAGATTTTAATCTTAGGAATATAGACTGGGATTTAATCATAGGTGACAGCGATGCAGATGAATTGTTAAATATAATCCAGGATAACTTCCTAAGTCAAGCAATCAAGGAGCCTACTAGAGGAGATAATATTCTAGATCTATTGCTGACAAATAGAGACGATTTAGTTACAAATGTGGAGGTCGGGGGGAATTTAGATAATAGCGACCATTATGAGATCAGATTTAGCTTAAAATGGGAAGTTGGAAAATTAAGTGGCAATAGGCATCGAATACCTAATTTCAGAAAAGCCAATTATGCGGGATTAAGAAGACACCTGGAGGTTATTAATAAGAGGTGTGGGATGGAGGAGCAGAAAGTGTCCCAGGACAAGGCGTTGTCAGATGGAAAGGCCAATTATGAAGGATTAGGAAGGCACCTGGAGGTAATTGGCGCGGTCAGATATGGTAGTGAGGTCGAGGCTGAGATAATTAGAGCGGTTAGACAGGGAAGTGAGGTCAGGGCTGAGGAGGTAATTAGAGAGGTTAGAAGGGGAGGTGAGGTCGGAGCCGAGGATGATTATATCTCATTTGTAAGGAATATAATTGACGGACAGAAAAGAAATATAACTTATAGGGAGATAAGGTCCAGAAAGAGTGATCCAAAATGGATGACCACCAAGTTAAAACACAACATTGGAGTAAAAAGAAACATTTATTTAAGGTTCAAGGCAGGATTGGTAAACAAAGAACAGTATAACGTGATGGCGAGGACAGTGAAGAAATTAACTCGAGTTGCTAAGAAAAATTATGAGATTAAAGTAGCAGAACAGGCGAACAGGACCCAAGGGGTTCTATCAGGTTTATAAAACAAAGACAAGGGAATTAGTTGGGCCTTAAGGTCAGGACAGGGTGAGGTCTTAAATACGGATGAGGATATGTGTAGGAGTCTAAATGATTATTTCTTAAGTGTTTTTACGGAGGAGGATACACAGACGATACCTGATAGTGAACAGATGTTCAAAGGAAGCAATGAGGAGAAACTCAAAGATATTGTGATAACTAGGGAAATGGTGGAAGAGGGTATAGAAAAAATGAAAACATTTAAATCGCCAGGACCAGATGAAGTGTATCCCAGGGTATTAAAGGAATGCAAGGAGGTTGTTAGTGAGTCGTTAGTGCACATTTTTAGGAAATCGGTTGAGATAGGCGATGTGCCATTATTGTGGAGGAAAGGAAATGTTGTTCCCATATTTAAGAAGGGAGACAGAGGACTAAAGTCAAATTATCGACCCGTAAGTCTAACATCAGTGGTGGGTAAATTATTGGAATCTATTATTGCAAAAAACATTAGAGAGCACTTAGATAAACATAGTTTGATCAATGATTCACAACATGGATTCACCAAGGGTAGGTCATGTCTCACCAATTTATTGAGTTTTTATAGGAAAGTTTATGAGACGGCAGATAATGATAAGGATTATGATATAATATATCTGGACTTTAGTAAGGCATTTGACAAAGTACCACACGAGCGACTCTTAAATAAGGTTAGGGCTCATGGTATAGATGGGAAGGTTCTTCATTGGATCAGAGCTTGGCTACGTAATAGGCAACAAAGGGTTACAATTAATGGTTCCAAATCTGAATGGGGACTGGTGACAAGTGGAGTTCCACAAGGGTCTGTTTTGGGCCCATTACTATTTTTGATTTACATCAACGACTTGGATAGTGGGATTAGCAGTGATATCAGCAAGTTTGCTGATGATACTAAGTTAGGTAGGATTATTGGATCACAGTCTGACGTAAACATATTGCAGGGAGACTTAGATAAACTTAACGAGTGGGCAATCAGATGGCAGATGGAATTTAATATTGATAAATGTAGCGTTATGAATGTTGGTAGAAAAAACCCTGGTAATAGATACACCATAAGCAATGTATCGCTGAAAAGATCAGAAGGTGAAAAAGATCTTGGAGTGAGGGTGAGCCCAGACTTCCGACCTAGGAAACAATGTATTGAGGCCAGAAATAGAGCTAATAGAGTATTAGGATTCATTACCAGAAGTGTTAAAAGTAGAAGTGCGGAAGTTATTCTAAAGCTTTATCTGGCTCTAGTCAGGCCTCACCTAGACTATGCAGTTCAGTTTTGGTCTCCATATTACAGGATGGATATGATATAGTGTTGTTAGAAAAAGTGCAGAGAAGGATGACCAAAATGATACAAGGGATGCGTAACTTTAGTTATGAGAGGAGATTGAAGTTATTAAAATTACACTCACTCGAGAGACGCAGAGTAAGGGGCGATCTGATAGAAGCTTTTAAGTGGATAAAGGGATTTAATAAAGGAGAGGTAGGAAAAGTTCTTACGTCTTTTAACCAAGGTAGAACAAGAAGTAACGGATTCAAGCTGGTAAAGCGTAGATTTAGAAAGGAAATAGGGAAAAACTGGTTCACAAATAGGGTGGTGAATGAGTGGAATGGTCTCAGTAGACAGGTAGTTAGTGCGGAGTCATTAGGGAGCTTTAAAGGGGAGTTGGATAGGTTCATGGATGGGGATGAAAGGTGGATGTAGGTAGTGTTAGGTGACAGGAACTACCACGTGTAGGCCTCGCGGCCTCTTGTAGCTTCCTTATTTTCTTATGTTCTTATGTTCTTATAACCACATTTTGAATTTCTCTTTCAAAAAGGTTGGTGAATAATGTCAATTTTCGACATTTTTTAGCACTTCAAAAATACATTAAAACACTTGAAAAAACGTTGTTTTTAAGATTAAAATTAATACTTAAATTCCATGAAAAATACATATTTTTAGCTATTAATTTTGTAAAATATATTTGTAGCAAATATCGAAAACTATATAGTTACAGATATATAGGAATATACTTCAATTTGTAGAAACAAACAGCTCTTCACAGATAACTAGCTAAAATCAATGAAAAAACTACATTTTATGGGTATATAGCTATATGATAAGTAAAACTACTTGTATATATATACAATAACACTACAGTTTACAAGAAACTAGGAAAACGCTTGCAATATACCGTTATATCACAATAAATAATCTCTTACTCTTCTATGTATTTGCTTAATGTAACGTAAGCTACTTATGGGTGCAAATTATTCTAAAAAGAGGATTGTATACTTCATTTTGTAGGAAAAAAGCTATATTTCACCGATAACTAGCTAAAATAATTGAAAAGAACACATTTTGAGGGTATAAAGCATTATCATTAGGTAAATTCCTTTTATTAATGATATAACACCACAATTTACAAGAAACTATGAAAAACACTTGAAATATACAATTGTATCATAATATATAGCCTAAAACACCTTTTACAAGCTTTCAGTAGTTTAAAAAAGCATTTGCTAACGAAAACAACTATAAAAAGACATTTTGAATTTCTCTTTCAAAAAGGTTGGTGAATAATGTCAATTTTCGACATTTTTTAGCACTTCAAGAATACATTAAAACACTTGAAAAAACGTTGTTTTTAAGATTAAAATTGATACATAAATTTCATGACAAATACATATTTTTAACTATTAATTTTGTAAAACATATTTGTAGCAAATATCGAAAACTATATAGCTACAGATATATAGGAATATACTTCAATTTGTAGAAACAAACAACTCTTCACAGATATCTAGCTAAAATCAATGAAAACACTACATTTTATGGGTATATAGCAATATGATAAGTAAAAATACTTGTATATATACAATACCACTACAGTTTACAAGAAACTAGGAAAACGCTTGCAATATACCGTTATATCACATTAAATAACCTCTTACTCTTCTATGTATTAGCTTAATGTAACGTAAGCTATTTATAGGTGCAAATTATTCTAAAAAGAGGATTGTATGCTTCAATTTGTTGGAAAAAAGCTATATTTCACCGAGAACTAGCTAATATCATTGAAAAGAACACATTTTGAGGGTTTAAAGCATTATCATGAGGTAAATACCTTTTATTAATGATATAATACTACAATTAACACAAAACTAAGAAAAACACTTGTAATATACAATTGTATAACAATATATATCCTCAAACTCCTTTTAAAAGCTAATAGTAGTTTAAAATAGCTTTTTCGAACGAAAACAACAATAATACCAAATTGTGAATATCTGTATCAAAAAATAGCTGTATAATGTCATTTTTCGACAATTTTTAGCACTTCAAAAATACATTAAAACACTTGAAAAAACGTTATTTTTAGGATTAAAATTGATACTTAAATTTCATGAAAAAAGCTATATTTCACCGATAACTAGCTAAAATCATTGAATAGAACATTTTGAGGGTATAAAGCATTATCATAAGGTAAATTCCTTTTATTTATGATATAACACTACAATTTGCAAGAAACTATAAAAACACTTATAATATACAATTGTATCACAATATATAGCCTCAAAAACCTTCAGAAGTTTAAAATAGCATTTGCTAACGAAAACAATTATAAAACCACATTGTGAATTTCTCTTTCAAAAAGTTTGGTGAATAATGTCAATTTTCGACATTTTTTAGCACTTCAAAAATACATTAAAACACTTGTAAAAAAGTTGTTTTTAAGATTAAAATTGAGACGTAAATTCCATGAAAAATACATATTTTTAGCTATTAATTTTGTAAAATATATTTGTAGCAAATATCGAAAACTATATAGTTACAGATATATAGGAATATACTTCAATTTGTAGAAACAAACAGCTCTTCACAGATAACTAGCTAAAATCAATGAAAAAACTACATTTTATGGGTATATAGCTATATGATAAGTAAAACTACTTGTATATATATACAATAACACTACAGTTTACAAGAAACTAGGAAAACGCTTGCAATATACCGTTATATCACAATAAATAATCTCTTACTCTTCTATGTATTTGCTTAATGTAACGTAAGCTACTTATGGGTGCAAATTATTCTAAAAAGAGGATTGTATACTTCATTTTGTAGGAAAAAAGCTATATTTCACCGATAACTAGCTAAAATAATTGAAAAGAACACATTTTGAGGGTATAAAGCATTATCATTAGGTAAATTCCTTTTATTAATGATATAACACCACAATTTACAAGAAACTATGAAAAACACTTGAAATATACAATTGTATCACAATATATTGCCTCAAACACCTATTATAAGCTTTCAGTAGTTTAAAATAGCATTTGCTAACGAAAACAACTATAAAACCACATTTTGAAATTCTCTTTGAAAAAGGCTGGTGAATAATGTCAATATTCGACATTTTTTAGCACTTCAAAAATACATTAAAACAATTGCAAAAACGTTGTTTTTAAGATTAAAATTGATACTTAAATTTCATGAAAAATACATATTTTTATTTAATAATTTTGTAAAATGTATTTGTAAAAAATATCAAAAACTGTATTGGAAGTGATATATAGGAATATACTTCAATTTGTAGAAACAAACAACTCTTCACAGATAACTAGCTAAAATCAATGAAAACACTACATTTTATGGATATATAGCAATATGATAAGTAAAACTACTTGTATATATACAATAACACTACAGTTTATAAGAAACTAGGAAAACGCTTGCAATATACCGTTATATCACAATAAATAATCTCTTACTCTTCTATGTATAAGCTTAATGTAACGTAAGCTACTTATAGGTGCAAATTAATCTAAAAAGAGGATTGTATACTTCAATTTGTATGAAAAAAGCTATATTTCACTGATAACTAGCTAAAAGCATTGAAAAGAACACATTTTGAGGGTAAAAAGCATTAGCATGAGGAAAATTCCTTATATTAATGATATAACACCACAATTTACAAGAAACTATGAAAAACACTTGTAATACACAATTGTATCACAATATATAGCCTCAAACTAATTTTATAAGCTTACAGTAGTTTAAAATAGCATTTTCTAACGAAAACAACAATAATACCAAATTTTGAATTTCTCTATGAAAAAAGAGCTGAATAATCTCAATTTTCGACAATTTTTGGCACATCAAAAATACATTAAAACACTTGAAAAAAACGTTATTTTTAAGTTTAAAATTGATACTTAAATTTCATGAAAAAAGCTATATTTCCCCCGATAACTAGCAAAATCATTGAAAAGAACACATTTTGAGGGTATAAAGCATTATCATAAGGTAAATTCCTTTTATTTATGATATAACACTACAATTTACAAGAAACTATGAAAAACACTTGAAATATACAATTGTATCACAATTTATAGCCTCAAACACCTTTTATAAGCTTTCAGTAGTTTAAAAAAGCATTTGCTAACGAAAACTACTATAAAACAACATTCTGAATTTCTCTTTTTAAAAAGGTTGGTGAATAAAGTCAATATTTGACATTTTTAAGCACTTCAAAAATACATTAAACACTTTTAAAAACGTTGTTTTTAAGATTTAAAAATTTATACTTAAATTTCATGAAAAATACATATTTTTAGCTATTAATTTAAAAATATATATTTGTAGCAATATCTAAAACTGTATCAATCAAACAATCATTGGGGGCATACGCCGGGGGCGCGTCGCCTCGCCCCCCTACGACGCCACTCCGGGTTTACCTCGCGCGAGTTCCATGCAGGGTCCTTTCCCATACGAAGCAGCCTCGATTAGAAACATCAACTTGCCCCCGCCACGAGCCTTGTGGGCGCCCCCTTGGCCTCCTCCACGCCGGATTGTCTCTTACAGATACAACCCGATGGGAAGGATCGGTTTCAGGTAGCGTGCCACATACCCATATAGCCGAAGTTGGCGCTGACGGACTATGCAGGTATAGGCCTCGATTCAGTCCCCACGGTGCAATCGCTGATTTTGACACGTAAACATCCCAGCGATACCCCATGATTCTGCAAAGACACTTATTACCAAAAGGGATTGATTCGTCTCTTCAAGTCACTATTTAGTGTCCATGTCTCACAACCATAGAGTAAGACAGGGATCACAAGCGATTTGAAGATCCAGATCTTTGTCCCCCTGCACTGGTACCGACAACGCCAATACTCCCGCTGAGCGAGTCCATAACACCGTGGGCTATCCC
The DNA here is from genome assembly GCA_016584305.1 of Chionoecetes opilio. Taxonomy (NCBI): domain Eukaryota; kingdom Metazoa; phylum Arthropoda; class Malacostraca; order Decapoda; family Majidae; genus Chionoecetes; species Chionoecetes opilio. The sequence goes on from JACEEZ010001307.1 coordinate 16,075, forward strand.
AATCCGCCGTAAGGCTTCCTGACGTGACCCGCCGTCATTGGACTGCGCTACCAAGGTATGTAAAACTTTCAAGATCTCAATTGTCCTCGCCACACGCATGAACAGACTGTACTGCTTCCATCTAATAAGTCTCCAAACCTTTACCTTGGTCATGAGCCAGGAGACCTCAAGTCCCAAAGGCTTTGCCTCCTCGTGCATCCCCTCGAGAGACATCACCAGGCCCTCCAGCGACTCAGCAAAGATTACTGCATCATCGGCAAAAACAATCAGTGATCTTGGTGTTGCCGACGGTGCTCCACAATCACTTTGATCTACAAGCTTTCCAATACCCAGTTCCATTCAAGCGTTGAAAAGTTTTGGGGGCAATGACGCACCTTGCCTGTCTCCGCATTCACAGGAAAGAAGCTGGATACACCTGCCCCACACTTCATGCACTCTCAGTCCCAGAATACAGACCAGTTATCAAACCAATATTCCCGCAGGAATCCTCGAGGTCGCAGAAGATCCCAGAGTGACTCACGATGCACTGAGTAAAAAACGCCTTCTTGAGATCAACATAGGCTGCAAGCACCCCCTGTCGAAACTCACTCGGCGTTCCACCAGGACAACTATATAGCTACAGATATATAGGAATATACTTCAATTGTAGAAACAAACAACCCCTTCACAGATAACTAGCTAAACTCAATGAAAACATACATTTTATGGGTATTAGCAATCTGATAAGTAAAATACTAGTATATATACAATAACACTACAGTTTTACAAGAAACTTGGAAAACGCTTGCAATATACCGTTTATATCACAATAAATAACCTCTTACTCTTCTATGTATTAGCTAATGAAACTTAAGATATTTTATAGGTGCAAATTATTCTAAAAAGAGGATTGTATACTTCAATTGTTGGAAAAAAAAGCTATATTTCACCGATAATAGCTAAATCATTGAAAAGACCCCTTTTTTGGGGGTAAAAAGCATTATCATTAGGTAAATTCCTTTTATTAATGATATAACACCACAATTTACAAGAAACTATGAAAAAACACTTGTAATACAAATTTGTATGACAAATATAGCCTCAAACCCCTTTTATAAGCTTACAGTAGTTTAAAAGCATTTTCTAACGAAAACAACAATAATACCAAATTTGTGAATATCTCTATGAAAAAAGACTGAATAATGTCAATTTTCGACATTTTTAGCATTTCAAAATACATTAAAACACTTGAAAAACGTTATTTTTATGATTAAAATTGAAAACCTATATATCGTGAAAAAAGCTATATTTCTCCGATAACTAGCTAAAATCATTGAAAAAAACACATTTTGAGGGTATAAAGCATTAATCATAAGGTAAATTCTTTTATTTATGATATAAAAACTACATTTACAAGAAACTATAAAAAACACATGTAATATACAATTGTATCACAATATATACCCCTCAAACTCCTTTTATAAGCTTACAGTAGTATAAAATAGCATTTTTCTAACGAAAACAACAATAATACCAAATTTTGAATTTCGCTATCAAAAAATGGTGAATAATGTCAATTTTCGACATTTTTTAGCACCTCCAAAATGCATTGAAATACTTGAAAAATGTTATTTTTAAGATTAAAATTTATACTTAAATTTCATGAAAAAGCTTAAATTTCACTGATAACTATTAAAATCATTGAAAAGAACACATTTTGATTGTATAGAGCATTTATCATAAGGTAAATTCCTTTTATTTATGGTAAAAACACTACAATTTTACAAGAAACTATGAAAACACTTGAATATACAATTGTATCAAAATATATAGCCTCAAACACCTTTTATAAGCTTTCAGTAGTTTAAAAAAGCATTTACTAACGAAAACAACTATAAAACCACATTTTGAATTTCTCTTTCAAAAAGGTTGGTAAATAATGTCAAATTTCGACATTTCTTAGCACTTCAAAAATACCTTAAAACACTTGCAAAAAAATTGTTTTTAAGATTAAAATTGATACTTAAATTTCATGAAAATTACATATTTTTAGCTATTAATTTTATAAATATATTTGTAGCAAATATCGAAAACTATATAGCTACATTTATAGGAATATACTTCAATTTGTAGAAACAAACAACTCTTCACTGATACTAGCTAAAATTAATGAAAACTCTACATTTTATGGGTATATAGCAATATGATAAGTAAAACTACTTGTATATATACAATAACACTACAGTTTACAAGAAATTAGGAAAACGCTTGCAATATACCGTTATATCACAATAAATAACCTCTTACTCTTCTATGTATTAGCTTAATGTAACGTAAGCTACTTATAGGGGCAAATTATTCTAAAAAAAGGATTGTATACTTCAATTTGTAGTAAAAAAATATATATATCACCGAGAACTAGCTAAAGTCATTGAAAATAACACATTCTTAGGGTATAAAGCATTATCATGAGGTAAAATCCTTTTATTAATGATATAACACTACAATTTACAAGAAACTATGAAAAATACTTGTAATATACAATTGTATCACAATATATAGCCTCAAACACCTTTTATAAGCTTTCAGTAGTTTAAAATAGCATTTGTTTAACAAAAACAACTATAAAACCACATTTTGAATTTCTCTTTAAAAAAGTTTGGTGAATAATGGCAATTTTCGACATTTTTTAGCACTTAAAAAATCCCATTAAAACCCCTTTGAAAAAACGTTGTTTTTAAATTAAATAATTGATACTTAATTTCATGAAAATACATATTTTAGCTTTTTCATTTTGTAAAATATTTTGTAGCAAATATCGAAAAATATATAGTTACAGATATATAGGATATCTTCAATTTGTAAAGACAAACAACTCTTCAGAGATAACTAGCTAGACTCAATGAAAACGCTACATTTTATGGGTATATAGCAATAGATAAGAAAAAACTACTTGTATATATATAGAAACACAAACAGTTTACAAGAAACTAGGAAACGCTTGCAATATACCGTTATATCACAATAAATAACCTCTTACTCTTCTATGTATTAGCTTAATGAAACGTAAGGTATTTATAGGTGCAAATTATTCTAAAAAGTGGATTGTATACTTCAATTTGTAGGAAAAAAGCTATATTTCACCGAGAACTAGCTAAAATCATTGAAAAGAACACATTTTGAGGGTATAAAGCATTATCATGAGGTAAATTCCTTTTATTAATGATTTAACACCAAAATTTTTACAAGAAACTATGAAAAAACACTTGAAAATACACAATTGTATCACAATATATAGCCTCAAACTCCTTTTAAAAGCTTAGAGTATTTTTAAAAATAGCATTTTCTAACGAAAACAACAAAAATACCAATTTTGAATTTCTCTATAAAAAAGATGGTGTTTAATAATAAATTTTTTCGACATTTTTTAGCACCTCAAAAATACAATAAAACACCTGAAAAAACGTAGTTTTTAAGATTAAAATTAATACATAAATTTCATGAAAAAAGCTATATGTCACTGGTAACTAGCTAAAATCATTGAAAAGAACACATTTTGAGGGTATAAAGCATTATCATAATGTAAATTCGTTTTATTTATGATATAACACTACAATTTACAAGAAACTATGAAAAACACTTCAAATATACAATTGTATCACAATATACAGCCTCAAACACCTTTTTTAAGCTTTCAGTAGTTTAAAAAAGGATTTGCTAACGAAAACAAATATAAAACCACATTTTGAATTTCTCTTTCAAAAAGGTTGGTAAATAATGTCAATTTTCGACATTTTTTAGCACCTCAAAAATACATTAAAACACTTGAAAAAACGTTGTTTTTAAGATTAAAATTTGATACTTAAATTTCATGAAAAATACATATTTTTAGCTATTAATTTTGTAAAATATATTTGTAGCAAATATCGAAAACTATATCAATCAATCAATCATTGGGGGCATACGCCGGGTCGCATGTCGCCTCGCCCACCATACGACGCCACTCCCGGGAGTCACCTCGCGCGAGTTCCCATGCAGGCTCCTTTCCCATACCAAGCAGCTCTCGACAAGAAACATCAACTTGCCCCAGCCAACAGCCTCTTGGGCCCCCCCTTGGCCTCCTCCACGCCGGATTGTCTCCTACAGATACAACCCGATGGGAAGGATCGGTTTCAGGGTAGCGTGCCACATGCATATATAGCCGAAGTTGGCGCTGACGGACTATGCAGGTAATAGGCCTCGATTCAGTCTCACGGTGCAATCGCTGATTTGACACGTAATCATCCCAGCGATACCCCATGATTCTGCGAACACACTTATTACCTAAGGCATTGATTCGTCTCTTCAAGTCACTATTTAGTGTCCATGTCCCACAACCATAGAGTAAGACAGGGATCACAAGCGACTTGAAGGTCCGGATCTTTGTCCTCCTGCACAGGCACCGACAATGCCAAATACTCCCGCTGAGCGAGTCCATAAAACCGTGGGCTATGCCAATCCGCCGTAAGGCTTCTTGACGTGACCCGCCGTCATTATGGACTGCGCTACCAAGATATGTAAAACTTTCCAAGATCTCAATATCCTCGCCACACGAAATGAACAAAACTGTACTGCTTCATCTAGTAAGTCTACAAACACCGGACCTTTTGGGCTTGAGCCAGGAGACCTCTAGTCCCAAAGGCTTTGCCTCCTCGTGCAGCGCCTCGAGAGCCATCACAAGGACCCCCAGCGACTCAGCAAAGATTACTGCATCATCGGCAAAAACATGATCAGTGATCTTGGTGTTGCCGACGGATGCTCCACAATCACTTTGATCTACAACCTCGTCCAATACCCAGTCCATACAAGCGTTGAAAAATGTTGGGCAATGACGCACCCTTGCCTGAAATCCGCTATTCACAGGAAAGAAGCTGGATACACCTGCCCCACACTTCACAGCACTCGCAGTCCCAGAAAACAGACCAGTTATCAAACCAATAGGCCCTGCAGGAATCTCTCGAAGTCGCAGAAGATCCCAGAGTGACTCACGATGCACTGAGTCCCAAAAGCCTTCTTGAGATCAACATAGGCTGCAAGCATCCCCTGTCGAAACTCATGTCGGCGTTCCACCAGGACAACTATATAGCTACAGATATATAGGAATATACTTCAATTTGTACCAACAAACAACTATTTACAGATAACTAGCTAATCTCAATGAAAACACTACATTTTATGGGTATATAGCAATCTGATAAGTAAAACTACTAGTATATATACAATAACACTACAGTTTACAAGAAACTAGGGAAACGCTTGCAATATACCGTTATATCACAATAAATAACATCTTACTCTTCTATGTATTAGCTTAATGAAACGTAAGCTATTTATAGGTGCAAATTATTCTAAAAAGAGGATTGTAAACCTGAATTTGTTGGAAAAAAGCTATATTTCACCGATAACTAGCTAAAATCATTGAAAAGAACACATTTTGAGGGTATAAAGCATTATCATAAGGTAAATTCCTTCTATCAATGATATAACACTACAATTAGCATGAAACTATGAAAAACACGTGTAATATACAATTGTATCACAATATAGAGTCTCAAACTCCTATTATAAGCTTACAGTAGTTTAAAATAGCAATTTCTAACGAAAACAACTATAATACCACATTTTGAATTTCTCTATCAAAAAAAGGGCTAAATAATGTCAATTTACGAAATTTTTTAGCCCTTCAAAAATACATTAAAACACTTGAAAAAACGCTGTTTTGAAGAAATAAATTGATACATAAATTTCATGAAAAATACATATTTTAAGCTCATAATATTGTAAAATATAGTTGTGTAAAAGTGATGAATAATGTCAAATTTCGAAATTTTTTAGCCCCTCAAAAATACATTAAAATACTTGAAAAACATTGTTTTTAAGATTAAAATTGATATCTAAATTTCATGAAAAATACATATTTTTAGCTATTAATTTTTAAAAAATAGGGTTTTAGCAAATATCAAAAGCTATTTAGCTACAGATATAAAGAAATATACTTCAATTTGTAGAAAAAAAAAACTCTTCACTGATAACTAGCTAAAATCATTGAAAACACTACATTTTATGGGTTTATAGTAATATGATAAGTAAAACTACTTGTGTATATACAATAACGTTAGAGTTTACAAGAAACTATGAAAAACGCTTACAATATACCGTTATATCACAATAAATAATATCTTACACTTCTATTTATTAGCTTAATGTAATGTAAAAATACTTATAGTGCAAATTATTCTAAAAAAAAAGGGTTTATACTTCAATTTGGTAGGAAACAGCTATATATCACCGATAACTAGCTAAAAACATTGAAAAGAACACATTTTGAGGGTATAAAGCATTAAACATAAGGAAAATTCCTTCTATTAATGATATAACACTACAATTAACAAGAAACTATGAAAAACACGTGTAAATACAATTTTATCACAAAATAGAGTCTCAAACTCCTATTATAAGCTTTCAGTAGTTTAGAATAGCAATTTCTAACGAAAACACTATAATACCACATTTTTGAATTTCCTCATCATAAAAAGGGCTGAATAATGTCAATTTTCGACATTTTTTAGCCCTTCAAAAATACATTAAAACCTTGAAAAAAAGTTGTTTTTATGAATAAAATTGATACATAAATTTCCCTTTTAAAAATACATATTTTAGCTCTAATATTGTAAAATATTGTTGTGTAAAGTGCTGGATAATGTCAATTCGACATTTTTTAGGCTTTCAAAAATATATTAAAAAACTTGCAAAAACGTTTTTATTAGATTTAAAAATTGGGTACCTAAATTTCATGAAAAATACATATTTTTTAGCTCATAACATTGTAAAAATATAGTTGTGTAAAGTGCTGATTAAAGTCAAATTTCGACATTTTTTAGTCCTTTTAAAATATATTAAAATACTTGAAAAAACATTGTTTTTAAGATTAAATTGATATCTAAATTTCATGAAAATACAATTTTTAGCTATTAATTTTGTAAAATATAGTTGTAGCAAATATCAAAAGCTATTTACCTACAATATAAGAAAAATCTTCAATTTGTAGAAAAAACAACTCTTCCTGATAACTAGCTAAAATCATTGAAAACACTACATTTTATGGGTTTATAGGCAATATGATAAGTATAACTACTTGTATAATACAATAACGCTAAAATTTACAAGAAACTATGAAAAACGCTTGCAATATACCGTTATATCACAATAAATAACCTCCTACTCTTCTATTTAATAGCTTAATGTAATGTAAGCTACTTATGGGTGCAAATTATTCTATAAAGAGGATTTTATACTTCAATTTGTAGGAAAACAGCTATATATCACCAATAACTAGCTAATATCATTGAGAACACTAAATTTTATGGGTTTATAGCAATATGATAAGTAAATATACATGTATACAGGAAAATACCTTTTATCCGGATACCCAACAACCGGAATAACCCAATAACCGGAATTTGTGGCAGGTAAGTAAAAAGTATTAAAAAGTAAAAATTAACGAAATATTTAACTTTAATTTGCCGCCGTAGACGTTTAGCGCCAAACCTATCGCCACCTGCTTATTCCCGCCATAATGTGCCATGCGCTATGATAATTCAGTGTTTATCAGTCTGTGGGCAAGGTCAGTGCTACCCGACGACCGGAGTGGTATTTTGAGTCATCCCACATACCACCCAACACACACACACACACCCACACCCACACATCCCACCCAACACACCCACCCGTGTATGTGTGTGTATGTGGGTGTATGTGTGTAAAATAAAAAAGTAACGAAATATTTAACTTTTAATTTTGCCGCCGTAGACGTGAGCGCCACCTATCGCCACCTGTTTATTCGCGCCATAATGCGCCATGCGCTATGATAATTCAGTGTTTATCAGTCCGTGGGCAAGGTCAGTGCTACCCGACGACCGGAGTGGTATTTTGAGTCATCCCACATACCACCCAACACACACACACACCCACCCATCCCACCCAACACACCCACCCACACATACCACCCGTGTATGTGGGTGTATGTGTGTAAAATAAAAAAGTAACGAAATATTTAACTTTTAATTTTGCCGCCGTAGACGTGAGCGCCACCTATCGCCACCTGTTTATTCCCGCCATAATGCGCCATGCGCTATGATAATTCAGTGTTTATCAGTCCGTGGGCAAGGTCAGTGCTACCCGACGACCGGAGTGGTATTTTGAGTCATCCCACATACCACCCAACACACACACACACCCACCCATCCCACCCAACACACCCACCCACACATACAACCCGTGTATGTGGGTGTGTGTGTGTGTGTGTTGGGTGGTATGTGTGGGTGTGTGTGTTGGGTGGTATGTGTGTGTGTGTGTGTTGGGTGGTATGTGTGGGTGTGTGTGTGTGTGTGTTGGGTGGTATGTGTGGGTGTGTGTGTTGGGTGGTATGTGTGTGTGTGTGTGTGTTGGGTGGTATGTGTGGGTGTGTGTGTTGGGTGGTATGTGTGTGTGTGTGTTGGGTGGTATGTGTGGGTGTGTGTTGGGTGGTATGTGTGTGTGTGTGTGTTGGGTGGTATGTGTGGGTGTGTGTCATACAATACAAACAATCATACAATATTATGTTTATTTTTAGTAAATGCATCTTTCGTAAGTATACTTACCCATTAACCGGACTTTTCCATTAACCGGCTACCCGAAAGTCCGGATATATCCGGATAAAAGGTATTTTCCTGTATATACAATAACGCTACAGTTTACAAGAAACTATGAAAAATGCTTGCAATATAACGTTATATCACAATAAATAACCTCTTACTGTTCTATTTAATAGCTGAATGTAATGTAAGCTACTTATAGGTGCAAATTATTCTAAAAAGAGGATTTTATACTTCAATTTGTAGGAAAACAGCTATATATCACCGATAATTAGCTAATATCATTGAAAACACTACATTTTATGGGTTTATAGCAATATGATAAGTAAAACTACTTGTATATATACAATAACGCTACAGTTTACAAGAAACTATGAAAAACGCTTGCAATATACCGTTATATCACAATAAATAACCTATTACTCTTCTATTTCTTAGCTTAATGTAATGTAAGCTACTTATAGGTGCAAATTATTCTAAAAAAAGGATTGTATACTTCAATTTGAAAGAAAAACAGCTATATATCACCGATAACTAGCTAAAATCATTGAAAAGAACACATTATGGTGGTATAAAGCATTATCATAAGGTAAATTCCTTCTATTAATGATATAACACTACAATTAACAAGAAACTATGAAAAACACGTGTAATATACAAATGTATCACAATATAGAGTCTCAAACTCCTATTATAAGCTTACAGTAGTTTAAAATAGCAATTTCTAACGAAAACAACTAAAACAACGCAAATACCACATTTTGAATTTCTCTATCAAAAAAAGGGCTGAATAATGTCAATTTTCGACATTTTTTAGCCTTTCAAAAATACATTAAAACACTTAAAAAAACCTTGTTTTTAAGAATAAAATTGATACATAAATTTCATGAAAAATACATATTTTAAGCTCATAATATTGTAAAATATTGTTGTGTAAAAGTGCTGAATAATGTCAAATTTCGACATTTTTTAGGCTTTGAAAAATACATTAAAATACTTGAAAAAACGTTGTTTATAAGATTAAAATTGATACCTAAATTTCATGAAAAATGCATATTTTTAGCTCATAACATTGTAAAATATAGTTGTGTAAAAGTGCTGAATAATGTCAAATTTCGACATTTTTTAGCCCTTCAAAAATACATTAAAATACTTGAAAAAACATTGTTTTTAAGATTAAAATTGATATCTAAATTTCATGAAAAATACATATTTTTAGCTATTAATTTTGTAAAATATAGTTGTAGCAAATATCAAAAGCTATTTAACTACAGATATAAAGAAATATACTTCAATTTGTAGAAAAAAACAACTCTTCACTGATAACTAGCTAAAATCATTGAAAACACTACATTTTATGGGTTTATAGCAATATGATAAGTTAAACTACTTGTATATATACAATAACGCTACAGTTTACAAGAAAATATGAAAAAAGCTTGCAATATACAGTTATATCACAATAAATAACCTCTTACTCTTCTATTTAATAGCTTAATGTAATGTAAGCTACTTATAGGTGCAAATTATTCTATAAAGAGGAATTTATACTTCAATTTGTAGGAAAACAGCTATATATCACCAATAACTAGCTAATATCATTGAAAACAGTACATTTTATGAGTTTATAGCAATATGATAAGTAAAACTACTTGTGTATATACAATAACGCTACAGTTTACAAGAAACTATGAAAAATGCTTGCAATATAACGTTATATCACAATAAATAACCTCTTACTCTTCTATTTAATAGCTGAATGTAATGTAAGCTACTTATAGGTGCAAATTATTCTAAAAAAAGGATTGTATACTTCAATTTGAAGAAAAATTGCTATATATCACCGATAACTAGGTAAAATCATTGAAAAGAACACATTTTGAGGGTATAAAGCATTATAATAAGGAAAATTCCTTCTATTAATGATATAACACTACAATTAACAAGAAACTATGAAAAACACGTGTAATATACAATTGTATCACAATATAGAGTCTCAAACTCCTATTATAAGCTTACAGTAGTTTAAAATAGCAATTTCTAACGAAAACAACTATAATACCACATTTTGAATTTCTCTATCAAAAAAATATTCTAAAATAATTCTAAAAAAATAATCTAATTCTAAAATAATGTCAATTTTCAACATTTTTTAGCCTTTCAAAAATACATTAAAACACTTGAAAAAACGTTGTTTTTATGAATAAAATTGATACATAAATTTCATGAAAAAACACATATTTTAAGCTCATAATATTGTAAAATATAGTTGTGTAATAGTGCTGAATAATGTCAAATTTCGACATTTTTTAGGCTTTGAAAAATACATTAAAATACTTGAAAAAACGTTGTTTTTAAGATTAAAATTGATACCTAATTTTCATGAAAAATACATATATTTAGCTTATAACATTGTAAAATATGGTTGTGTAAAAGTACTGAATAATGTCAAATTTCGACATTTTTTAGCCTTTCAAAAATACATTAACATACTTGAAAAAACATTGTTTTTATGATTGAAATTGATATCTAAATTTCATGAGAAATCCATATTTTTAGCTATTAATTTTGTAAGATATAGTTGTAGCAAATATCAAAAGCTATTTAGCTACAGATATAAAGAAATATACTTCAATTTGTAGAAGAAAAAAAACTCTTCACTGATAACTAGTTAAAATCATTGAAAACACTACATTTTATGGGTTTATAGCAATATGATATGTAAAACTACTTAAATATATACAATAACGCCATATTTTACAAGAAACTATGAAAAACGCTTGCAATATACCGTTATATCGCAATAAATAACCTCTTACTCTTCTATTTAATAGCTTAATGTAATGTGAGCTACTTATAGTTGCAAATTTTTCTAAAAACAGGATTTTATACTTTAATTTGTAGGAAAACAGCTATATATCACCGATAATTAGCTAATATCATTGAAAACACTACATTTTATGGGTTTATAGCAATATGATAAGTAAAACTACTTGTATATATACAATAACGCTACAGTTTACAAGAAACTATGAAAAACGCTTGCAATATACCGTTATATCACAATAATTAACCTATTACTCTTCTATTTATTAGCTTAATGTAATGTAAGCTACTTATAGGTGCAAATTTATCTAAAAAAAGGATTGTATGCTTCAATTTGTAGGAAAACAGCTATATATAACCGATAACTAGCTAAAATCATTGAAAAGAACACATTTTGGGGGTATAAAGCATTATCATAAGGTAAATTCCTTCTATTAATGATATAACACTACAATTAACAAGAAACTATGAAAGACACGTGTAATATACAATTGTATCACAATATAGAGTCTCAAACTCCTATTATAAGCTTACAGTAGTTTAAAATAGCAATTTCTAACGAAAACAACTATAATACCACATTTTGAATTTCTCTTTCAAAAAAAGGGCTGAATTATGTCAATTTTCTAAATTTTTTAGCCCTTCAAAAATACATTAAAACACTTGAAAAACGTTGTTTTTAAGATTAAAATTGATACATAAATTTCATGAAAAATATATATTTTAAGCTCATAATATTGTAAAGTATAGTTGTGTAAAAGTGCTGCAAAATGTCAAATTTCGACATTTTTTAGGCTTTCAAAAATACATTAAAATTCTTGAAAAAACGTTGTTTATAAGATTAAAATTGATACCTAAATTTCATGAAAAAATACATATTTTTAGCTCATAACATTGTAAAATATAGTTGTGTAAAAGTGCTGAATAATGTCAAATCTCGACATTTTTTAGCCTTCTAAAAATACATTAAAATAATTGAAAAAACATTGTTTTAAGATTAAAATTGATAACTAAATTCATGAGAAATACATATTTTTAGCTATTAATTTTGTAAAATATAGTTGTAGCAAATATCAAAAGCTATTTAGCTACAGATATAAAGAATTATACTTCAATTTGTAGTAAAAAACAACTTCACTGATAACTAGCTAAAATCATTGGAAACACTACATTTTATGGGTTTATAGCAATATGATAAGTAAAACTACTTGTATATATACAATAACGCTACAGTTTACAAGAAACTATGAAAAACGCTTGCATTATTCCGTTATATCACAATAAATAACCTCTTACTCTTCTATTTAATAGCTTAATGTAATTTAAGCTACTTATAGGTGCAAATTATTCTAAAAAGAGTATTTGATACATCAATTTGTAGGAAAACAGCTATATATCACCGATAATTAGCTAATATCATTGAAAACACTACATTTTATGGGTTTATAGCAATATGATAAGTAAAACTACTTGTATATATACAATAACGCTACAGTTTACAAGAAACTATGAAAAACGCTTGCAATATACCGTTATATCACAATAAATAACCTCCTACTCTTCTATTTAATAGCTTAATGTAATGTAAGCTACTTATAGGTGCAAATTATTCTATAAAGAGGATTTTATACTTCATTTTGTAGGAAAACGGCTATATATCACCAATAACTAGCTAATATCATTGAGAACACTACATTTTATGGGTTTATAGCATTATGATAAGTAAAACTACTTGTATATATACAATAACGCTACAGTTTACAAGAAACTATGAAAAACGCTTGCAATATACCGTTATATCACAATAATTAACCAATTACTCTTCTATTTATTAGCTTAATGTAATGTAAGCTACTTAGAGGTGAAAATTTATCTAAAAAAAGGATTGTATACTTCAATTTGTAGGAAAACAGCTATATATCACCGATAACTAGCTAAAATCATTGAAAAGAACACATTTTGAAGGGTATAAAGCATTATCATAAGGTAAATTCCTTCTATTAATGATATAACACTACAATTAACAAGAAACTATGAAAAACACGTGTAATATACAATTGTATCACAATATAGAGTCTCAAACTCCTATTATAAGCTTACAGTAGTTTAAAATAGCAATTTCTAACGAAAACAACTATAATACCACATTTTGAATTTCTCTATCAAAAAAAGTGCTGAATAATGTCAATTTTCAAAATTTTTAGCCCTTCAAAAATACATTAAAACACTTGAAAAACGTTGTTTTTAAGATTAAAATTGATACATAATTTCATGAAAAACACATATTTTAAGCTCAAAATGTTGTAAAGTATAGTTGTGTACAAGTGCTGAGTAATGTCAAATTTCGACATTTTTTAGGCTTTCAAAAATACATTAAATAACTTGACAAAACGATGTTTTTAAGATTAAAATTGATACCTAAATTTCACGAAAAATACATATTTTAGCTCATAACATTGTAAAGTATAGTTGTGTAAAAGTGCTGAATAATGTCAAATTTCGACATTTTTTAGCCCTTCAAAAATACATTAAAATACTTGAAAAAACATTGTTTTCATGATTAAAATTGATATCTAAATTTCATGAAAAATACATATTTTTAGCAATAAATTTTGTAAAATATAGTTGTAGCAAATATCAAAAGCTATTTAGCTACAGATATAAAGAAATATACTTCAATTTGTAGAAGAAAAAAACTCTTCACTGATAACTAGCTAAAATCATTGAAAACACTACATTTTATGGGTTTATAGCAATATGATAAGTAAAACTACCTGTATATATACAATAACGCTACAGTTTACAAGAAACGATGAAAAACGCTTGCAATATACCGTTATATCACAATAAATAACCTCTTACTCTTCTATTTGATAGCTTAATGTAATGTAAGCTACTTATAGGTGCAAATTATTCTAAAAAGAGGATTTTATACTTCAATTTGTAGGAAAACAGCTATATATCACCGATAATTAGCTAATATCATTGAGAACACTACATTTTATGGGTCTATAGCAATATGATAAGTAAAACTTCTTGTATATATACAATAACGCTACAGTTTACAAGAAACTATGAAAAACGCTTGGAATATACCGTTATATCACAATAATTAACCTATTACTCTTCTATTTATTAGCTTAATGTAATGTAAGCTTCTTATAGATGCAAATTATTCTAAAAAAAGGATTGTATACTCAATTTGTAGGAAAACAGTTATATATCACCGAGAACTAGCTAAAATCATTGAAAAGAACACATTATGGTGGTATAAAGCATTATCATAAGGTAAATTCCTTATATTAATGATATAACACTACACTTAACAAGAAACTATGAAAAACACGTGTAATATACAATTGTATCACAATATAGAGTCTTAAACTCCTATTATAAGCTTACAGTATTTTAAAATAGCAATCTCTAACGAAAACAACTAAATACCACATTTTGAATTTCTCTATCAAAAAAAGGGCTGAATAATGTCATTTTTCGACATTTTTTAGCACTTCAAAAATACATTAAAACACTTGAAAAAACGTTGTTTTTAAGAATAAAATTGATACATAAATTTCATGAAAAATACATATTTTAATCTCATAATATTGTAAAATATAGTTGTGTAAAAGTGCTGAAAAATGTCAAATTTCGACATTTTTTAGGCTTTCAAAAATACATTAAAATACTTGAAAAACGTTGTTTATAAGATTAAAATTGATACCTAAATTTCATGAAAAATACATATTTTTAGCTCATAACATTGTAAAATATAGTTGTGTGCTGGTGCTGAATAATGTCAAATTTCGACATTTTTTAGTCTTCTAAAAATACATTAAAATACTTGAAAAACATTGTTTTTAAGATTAAAATTGATAACTAAATTTCATGAAAAATACATATTTTTAGCTATTAATTTTGTAAAATATAGTTGTAGCAAATAACAAAAGCTATTTAGCTACAGATATAAAGAAATATACTTCAATTTGTAGAAAAGCTATATTTCACCGATAAGTAGCTAGAATCATTGCAAACAACACATTTAGAGGGTATAAAGCATTATCAAGTGGAAGATTCCATTCATTTATGATATACCACTAAAATTTACATGAAATTATGAAAAACACTTGTAATATACAATTGTATCCCAATAAATAGCTTCAAACTTCTTTTAAAAGCTTACAGTAGTTTAAAATAGCATTTTCTAACGAGAATAACGATAATTCCACATTTTGTATTTCCCTATCAAAAAAAGGGTTGAATAATGTCAATTTTAGACATTTTTTTGCCTATCAAAAATACATTAAAACACTTGAAAAGACGTTGTTTTTATGAGTAAAATTGATACTTAAATTTCATGAAAAATACATATTTTTAGCTATTAATTTTGTAACATTTAGTTGCAGCAAATATCATAAGCTATTTAGCTACAGATAAAGAGGAATATACTTCAGTTTGTAGAAAACAACAACTCTTCACTGATAACTAGCTAAAATCATTGAAAACACTACATTTAATGGGTACATAGCAATATGATAAGTAAAACTACTTGAATATATACAATAACACTACACTTTACAAGAAACTATGAAAAACGCTTGCTATATACCAATGTACACCAATAAATACCCTCTTACTCCTCTATTTATTAGCTTAATGTAATGTAAGCTACTTATAGGTGCAAATTATTCTTGAAAAAGGATTCAATACTTCAATTTGTAGGAAAAAAGCTATATTTCACGGATAACTAGCTAAAATTATTGAAAAAAACACATTTTGAGGGTATCAAGCATTATCATGTGGAAAATTCCATTTATTTATGATATACCACTACAATTTATAAAAAACTATGAAAAACACTTGTAATATACAATTGTATCACAATAAATAGCCTCAAACTCCTTTTATAAGCTTACAGTAGTTTAAAATAGCATTTTCTAACGAAAACAACAATAATACCGCATTTTGAAATTCGCTATAAAAAAAAAAGCTGAATAATGTCAATTTTCGACATTTTTTACCATTCAAAAATAAATTAAAACGCTAGAAAATTCGTTGTTATTAGGAATAAAATTTATACTTAAATTTCATGAAAAAACACATATTTTTAGCTATTGATTTTGTAAAATGTAGTTGTAGCATATATCAAAAGCTATTTAACTACAGATATAGAGGAATATACTTCAATTTGTAGAAAACAACAACTCTTCACTGATAACTAGCTAAGATCATTGAAAACACTAAATTTTATGCGTATATAGCAATATGATAAGTAAAACTACTTGAATATATACAATAACACTACAGTTTACAAGAAACTATGAAAATTGCGTGCAATATACCAATATATCACAGTAAATAACCTCTTACTCCTCTATTTATTAGCTTAATGTAATGTAAGCTACTTATAAGTGCAAATTAATCTTAAAAAAGGATTGTATACATCAATTTGTAGTTAAAAAGCTATATTTCACCAAAAAGTAGCTTCATTGAAACTTCATTAGTAATCATTGAAAACAACACAGTTTGAGGGGATAAAGCATTATTATGTGGAAAATTTCATTTATTTATGATATACCACAACAATTTACATGAAATTATGAAAAACACTTGTAATATACAATTGTATCACAATAAATATCGTCAAACTCCTTTTATAAGCTTACAGTAGTTTAAAATAGCATTTTTTTACGAAAACAACGATAGTACCACATTTTGAATTTCTCTATCCAAAAAAGGGTTGAATAATGTCAATTTTCGATATTTTTATGCCTCTCAAAAATCCATTAAAACACTTGAAAAAACGTTGTTTTTGTGAGTAAAATTGATACTTAAATTTCATGAAAAATACATATATTTAAGATTTCATTTTGTAAAATGTAGTTGTAGCAAATATCAAAAGCTATTTAGCTACAGATATAGAGGAATAAACTTCAATTTGTAGAAGAAAAAACACTCTTCACTGATAACTAGCTAAAATAATTGAAAACACTACATTTTATTGGTCTATAACAATATGATAAGTAAAACTTCTTGTATATATACAATAACACTACAGTTTACAAGAAACTATGAAAAACGCTTGAAATATACCAATATATCACAATAAATAACCTCTTACTCCTCTATTTATTAGCTTAATGTAATGTAAGCTACTCTTAGGTGCAAATTAATCTAAACAAAAGATTTTATACCTCAATTTGTAAGAAAAATAGTGATATTTCACCGATAACTAGCTAAAATCATTGAAAACTAAACATTTTGAGGGTATGAAGCATTATTATAAGATAAATTCCTTTTATTTATGATATAACACTACAATTTACAAGAAACTATGAAAAACACTTGTAATATACAATTCTATCACAATAAATATCCTCAAACTCCTTTCATAAGCTTACAGTAGTTTAAGATAGCATTTTCTAACGAAAACCACTATAATACCACATTTTGAATTTCTGTATCAAAAAAAGGGCTGAATAATGTCAAATTTCGACATTTTTTTGCAATTCAAAAATACATTAAAACACTTGAAAAAACGTTGTTTTTAGGAGTAAAATTGATACCTAAATTTCATGAAAAATACATATTTTTAGCTATTAATTTTGTAAAATGTAGTTGTAGCAAATATCAAAAGCTATTTAGCTGCAGATATAGAGGAATATACTTCAATTTGTTGGAAAAAAAATTCTTCCCTAATAACTAGCTAAAATCATTGAAAACACTACATTTTATGTGTAATATGACAAGTAAAACTACTTGTATATATGCAATAACACTACAGTTTACAAGAAACTATGAAAAACGCTTGCAATATACCGTTATATCACAATAAATAACCTCCTACACCTTTATTTATTAGCTTAATGTAATTTAAGCTACTTATAGGTGCAAATTAATCTAAAAAAGGATTGTATACTTCAATTTGTAGGAAAAAAGCTATATTTCTGCGATAACTAGCTAAAATCATTGAAAACAACACATTTGAGGGTATAAAGCATTATATTAAGGAAAATTCCTTTTATTTATGATATAACACTACAATTTATAAGAAACTATGAAAAACACTTGTAATATACAATTGTATCACAATAAATAGTCTCAAACTCCTTTTATAAGCTTACAGTATTTTAAAATAGCATTTTCTAACGAAAACAACTATAATACCGCATTTTGAAATTCTCTATAAAAAAAAAAGCTGAATAATGTCAATTTTCGACATTTTTTACCTCTCAAAAATACATTAAAACACTTGAAAAAACGTTGTTATTAGGAGTAAAATTGATACTTAAATTTCATGAAAAACGCATATTTTTAGCTATCAATTTTGTAAAATGTAGTTGTAGCAAATATCAAAAGTTATTTAGCTACAGATATAGAGGAATATACTTCAATTTGTATAAAACAACAACTCTTCACTGAAAACTAGCTAAAATCATTGAAAACACTACATTTTCTGGGTATATAGCAATATGATAAGTAAAACTTCTTGAATATATACAATAACACTAAAGTTTACAAAAAACTATGAAAAACGCTTGCAATATACCGTTATATGACAATAAATAACCTCTTACTCCTCTATTTATTAGCTTAATGTAATATAAGCTACTTATAGGTGCAAATTAATTTAAAAAAAAGTCTTGTATATGTAGCGCCCCCCTTTATAGCTTTGACATTAACTCGAAGGGCTCCACAATCCTGGCTATTACGCTGCCACCACCCACAATAAGTGGGGGAAAAAAATAAAAGATTAAGAGAATATGTGAGTACTAATGGGTCTGAATAAACAACTCGTTAACAGAATATCAGTATAGTATGACCTAGTGATTCACCAGTAATCACTTCCCTCCTTGACCTAAGGTTTTTCAACACAAAAATATACTTAACAATATGAACAACGACACAACGCGACTCTCAGCTCGTGTTTAACCAAAACCCTATAACTCCTTCACCCTAAATCGCTGAGTAACTTTCCGTCACACTGACTCACTGTGTAACTTTCCCGTCACACTGAATCACTGTGTAAAGTATCTATACACACACACTCAAGCTATGAAAACATGGCCTTAGCTGTATCCATAGGTGTGTCCAGGGTCATCCACTCAGCTCCCACAGCTCACAACTGCTCACCCCGTCAGGTTCACCACACTCCCAAACCCTATAAATAACATATGGCTATGAGCATTCAAGCTATTACAGATAAATAATCAATCCCCTCTACATCTCCATCAATACACTTCCTCGCACAAACCTTTAACAGGGTTGATAGCCACAACTCCCCACAGTTGTTACCACAGCTGGAGACGTGGACCGAAAGAAAACTAATATGGCCACTCTACCTCCCTGCTCGACTTGCCTGCTGACGTCACCAGCTATAGCCGGCAGAAAGTATTGTCGGAAAATATATATATATATATAGTGATTCAGAACTGAGGAGTGAAGGAAAATGACGAGCATTTCATTACTCGACATTTAGTATATATTACTTTACCCCCGCACTCAACGTAAACTCTTCGTCAATCATGAGTCAAAAGGTTTAACCCATTTTCTCGCGTTACATATACTTCAATTTATTGGAAAAAAGCTATATTTCACCGAGAACTACCTAGCTAAAATCATTGAAAACAACACATTTTGAGGGTATAAAGCATTATCATAAGATAAATACCTTTTATTTATGATATAACACTACAATTTACAAGAAACTGTGAAAAACACTTGTAATATACAATTGTATCACAATACATAGCCTCAAACTCCTTTTATAAGTTCACAGTAGTTTAAAATAGCATTTTCTAACGAAAACAACTATAATACCACATTTTGTATTTCTCTATCAAAAAAAGGGCTGAATAATGTCAATTTTCGAAATTATTTTGCCTTTCAAAAATACATTAAAACACTTGAAAAAACGTTGTTTTTAGGAGTAAAATTGATACTTAAATTTCATGAGCAATCCATATTTTTAGCTATGAATTTTGTTAAATGTAGTTGTACCAAATATCAAAAGCTATTTAGCTACAGATATAGAGGAATATATTTCAATTTGTTGAAAAAAACAACTCTTCACTGAAAACTAGCTAAAATCATTGAAAGCACTACATTTTATGGGTATATAGCAATATAATAAGTAAAACTACTTGAATATATACAATAACACTACAGTTTACGAGAAACTATCAAAAACGCTAGCAATATACCGTTATATCACAGTAAATAACCTCTTACTCCTCTATTTATTAGCTTAATGTAATGTAAGCTATTTATAGGTGTAAATTCATCTAAAAAAAAGGATTGTATACTTCAATTTGTAGGAAAAAAGCTATATTTCACCGATAACTAGCTAAAATCATTGCAAACAACATATTTTGAGTATAAAACATTATCATGTGGAAAATTCCTTTTTTTTAGGATATACCACTACAATTTACAAGAAACTATGAAAAACACTTGTAATATACAATTGTATCACAATAAATAGCCTCAAACTGCTTTTATAAGCTTACAGTAGTTTAAAATAGCATTTTCTAACGAAAACAACGATAATACCACATTTTTATTTGCTCTATCAAAAAAAGGGCTGAATAATGTCAATTTTAGACATTTTTTTGTCTTGCAAAAATACATTAAAACACTTGAAAAAACGTTGTTTTTTAGAGTAAAATATATACTTAAATTTCATGAAAAATACATATTTTTAGCTATTAATTTTGTAAAATGTAGTTGTAGCAAATATCAAAAGCTATTTAGCTACAGATATAGAAGAATAAACTTCTTTTTGTAGAAGAAAAAAAACTCTTCACTGATAACTAGCTAAAATCATTGAAAACACTACATTTTATGGTTATATAACATTATGATATGTAAAACTACTTGTATATATACAATAACACCACAGTATGCAAGAAACTATGAAAAACGCTTGCAATATACCGCTATATCACAATAAATAACCTCATACTCCACTATTTATTAACTTAATGTAATGTAAGCTACTCTTAGGTGGAAATTAATCTAAAAAAAGGATTGTATATTTCAATTTGTAAGAAAAAAAGGGATATTTTACCGATAACTAGCTTAAATCATTGAAAACAAATAATTTTGAGGGTATAAAGCATTATCATTTGACAAATTCCTTTTATTTATGATATAACGCTAACATTTACAAGAAACTATGAAAAACACTTGTAATATATAATTATATCACAATACATAGCCTCAAATTCCTTTTATAAGCTTACAGTAGTTTAAAATAGCATGTTCTAACGAAAACAACTTTAATACCACATTTTGAATTTTGCTATCAAAAAAAGGGCTGTATAATGTTAATTTTCGACATTTTTTGGCCTTTCAAAAATACATTAAAACACTTGAAAAAACGTTGTTTTTATGAGTAAAATTGATACTTAAATTTCATGAAAAATACATATTTTTAGCTATTAATTTTGTAAAATGTAGTTGTAGCAAACAAATATCAAAAGCTATTTAGCTACAGATATAGAGGAATATACTTCAATTTGTTGAAAAAACAACTCTTCACTGATAACTAGCTAAAATCATTGAAAACACTACATTTTATGGGTGTATAGCAATATGATAAGTAAAACTACTTGAATATATACAATAACACTACAGTTTACAAGAAACTATGAAAAATGCTTGCAATATGCCGTTATGTCACAATAAATAACCTCTTACTCTTCTATTTATTAGCTTAATGTAATATAAGCTACAATTATAGGTGCAAATTAATCTAAAAAAAGGATTGTATGCTTCAATTTATAGGAAATAAGCTATATTTCAACAATAACTAGCTAAAATCATTGAAAACAGCACATTTTGAGGGTATAAAGCATTATCATGTGGAAAATTCCTTTTGTTTATGAAATTACACTACAATTTAGAAGAAACTATTAAAAACACTTGTAATATACAATTGTATCACAATAAATAGCCTCAAACTCTTTTTATAAGCTTACAGTAGTTTGAAATGGCATTTTCTAACGAAAACAATTATAATACCACATTTTGAAATTCTCTATAAAAAACAGGGCTCAATAGTGTCAATTTTCGACATTATTTTGCCTCTAAAAAATACATTAAAACACCTGACAAAACGTTGTTTTTATGAGTAAAATTGTTACATAAATTGCATGATAAATACATATTTTTAGTTATTAATTTTGTAAGTGTAGCTGTTGCAAATATCAAAAGCTATTTAGCTGCAGATATAAAGGAATATACTTCAATTTGTAGCAAACAACAACTCATCACTGATAACTAGCTAAAATTATTGAAAACACTACATTTTATGGGTATATAGCAATATGATAAGTAAAACTACTTGTATATATACAATAACGCTACAGTTTACAAGAAACTATGAAAAACGCTTGCAATATACCAATATATCACAATATAATTATAACTTCTTACTCCTCTATTTATTAGCTTAATGTAGTGTAAGCTACTTATAGGTGCAAATTTATCTTAAAAAAGGATTGTATACTTCAATTTGTAGGAAAAAAGCTATGTGTCACCGATAACTAGCTAAAATCATTGAAAACAACACATTTTGAGGGTATAAAGTATTATCATGTGGAAAATTCCATTTATTTATGATATAACACTACAAATGAGAAGAAACTATGAAAAACACTTGTAATATACAATTGTATCACAATAAATAGCCACAAACTCCTTTTTTAAGCTTACAGTAGTTTAAAATAGCATTTTCGAATAAAAACAACTATAATACCACATGCTGAATTTCTGTATCAAAAAAAGGGCTGAATAATGTCAATTTTCGACATTTTTTTGCCTTTCAAAAATACATTAAAACACTTGAAAAAACTTTGTTTTTAAGAGTAAAATTGGTATTTAAATTTCATGAGAAATACATATTTTAAGCTATTAAGGATGAATGTGAGCGAAAGGAGTAAAAAAATTAATGCAGATGTTTTGTAAATGTGTCATTTTCTGCAAAATTCATTTTTTTTGTGTTCTAGTACAATGTGGTCATTTCCGAATACTGTTACAGGAACGACCACGTGTAGGTCTCATAGCCTCTTGTAGCTTCCTTATTTTCTTATGTTCTTATTACTCACATGTGGTCGCACAGGTAGGGCACCACGTGGGCCATGATGTTGGTGAGCAGTGAGTGGCACCACCTTGTCCTTCTCAAAAACGTACAGCACGTACAACAGAGGCGCCAGCAGCTCCGCCAGCACACTCAGGGCCGCCACACTGTACACTGACGCATCTGTTAAAGCAAAATAAGAACATAAGAGCATAAGAAAATAAGGAAGCTATAAGAGGCCATGAGACCTACACGTGGTAGTTCCCGTTTTGGATTTAACTTGCGAGCATATTTCTGCACATATGGAAGTGATAAAATACAGCAATCTCAGACTGTTTGCTGACTTGGAGTGACTGAGATGAGGGAATAAATTATATGACATGTAGGATATATAATATAAGAGTGAATGTTTTGGGTGTAAAGGGAAACCCTCCAAGATGTGGGAAAGGGAAAGAAAAGGAAAAGAAAAAAAGAAGAAGAGAAAGAAGAGAGAAAGGGATAGCAGATGTGGAGTGTGTTGGAGTGCTTGGGAGCGAGGAGGGATGGGAGAGTTATAGGAATGGAGTGTGCAGGAGTGAGTGTAAGTGTATATTCTTCTGTCGCAGGCAGGTAGGCAGGTTCCTGAAGGGGTTTCAATACTCAGCACCACAGATATGATAACTGAATTACACTATGTATCAGTTCTGAGAGCAACTAGAATTTCATACCGTTAACTCCTTCTTTCTTCTCCTGGTGCTCTGCCTTCACCGTGAGGTTGCGTCTCAGCCAGGTGGTGGGCCCAAGGCCCGAGCCGGCAATATTACTGCAGGATTCCAGCAATTTGCTTGACACCTCCTGTAGGGAAAGAAAAGAAATCTACATTGAAAAAGCTTCCTAGTAAAAATGAGATAAGAACAATTCTTTTTTTTTCATTGGTAATTCAACAGATTGACCTTTACCCATTAAAGGCTAGAAACCTTTCGAATATCAGAAAATACTTGGCTACATTTACAGCTCATAAAATAAAGTTTCTACAAAACAGTAAACATGCACAGGGAAAATGCAAAAAGTAGTAACTTTGCATCACAGTTGATGGTTGTGGCAGTCATGATTCAGGGGACACAGGATATTACTGATTTAACCCTTTGAGACCCAGAACGTAATTTCCACTGTAATTTGGGTACCATTAGACGATTTTTAATTAATATAAGCAATATTTTATGGATATGACCTGTTTAGTATCCTTGTCCATTAGCTAATTTAGTATACTAAGTTAGTTTTCGTTATTTTATGGCTGACAACAGACAATTTTATACAGCAAAGGAAAGATCTGGGCGTGAAGGGGTTAAAACCAGGGCTCGAAAACGAAATAATTTCGCAAACGGTTCGTTCCGATCAGAAACAGTATTATTAACGTTCCGTTCCGTTTTTCGTTCCTCCAAACATAACGTTCCTGAACCGGTTAGAACGAAATTAAAACCGGTTAGAACGTTATTCTCAAACCATGTAATGAATATACTATTAGGCCTTATAAATAATAATGCCTATACATGATTACATTTTTATAGATGGTAATAAAGCCATACATTTCATGGTCCACAGTATCCAACAAAATCAAACCCTTAGATGTCGTAGGAACTATATTATTATACGACTTAAATAAGGCAACACATTTACAGGAAGCGTAGTGTAGGAGTATGCAATCTCAGTCGTCGTTAAGACATGAATCACTAATTATTTATTAATATTATATATGGTAAAACTATATTAATTCGTAATATCACCAGCCCACTAATAAAATAAACCTAATCAATGAAGTCAATGACTACATGTGGTACTCCAAGGACTCGAACTTAGGACACTCACACCGAAGTTTGGCGCACCAAGCATTATAGGCTATGAACATTATTAAACACAGTAAAAAATTTAAGCACATACTCACGATATATAATCCCTTTTCGAATACTGGATATTAATCTAAGCATATTCCTAAACCAAACTGCAGTATAATAGTTTAACGATTGTACGATTGGAAGGTGTAATAAAGTAAGGGAACGTGATGCATATCACGAAGACATAAATTCATAATTGTAGAAGGTAAAAAATAGTTATACTTCACAAATTAAATGAAAAGTGGTGCATATGATACTATTTGAAACAAAACCACATCGTCAATTGCCAAGTGAACAAATACTGTAGACTTAATTAATGTATGTATGTAATACAGATGCATTTACTTAAATAGTTTGAGTACTGGAAGGGAAAATGGATTGATTAGTGACCAAATATGGCAAGGAACGAAAAAATTACGTTATTAACCGGTTACAGGGATTTTAGAATAGCGTTTTTGCTCCGGAACAGTAAATATGATAACGTTTTCGTTTTCGTTTTAGTTCCGAGCATAATTTCGTTCGTTTCGGTTTTCGTTTTCGTTCCCTTAAACCGTTTCAAAGCCCTGGTTAAAACACATGACAACATTCTGACCTGTAGTTCTTTGACATCTTTCTTCTCCTGTAAGGCTGGCACTCATTGCACACATTCGTTAAGTATGGCTAGGAGAACCATGGCTGTGCCGGGGGGGAGAGTGAGCGTTCCCTCCCTCACCATGGACAGTGGGGCTGCAGGGCCACCCAGCACTCCCTCAGCTGAGACCCGGGACACTGCTGCGCATACATGTAGAACACCTGCAGCACACTCACCTCCAGGGGCAGGATCTGCGGTACAGACAATAATGACCATGAACACCACACATTTCAAACACACAAAGTCCTCATTAAATTATATCTTTTATCACCGGCATATTAAACGAGGAAATATTTTGTGATTTCTAGTCACTCTATATGTATACATGTCTGCACTTCACAGGGCTGTTTCTTACCATATGCGAACTACGCGCTTGCATAGGCCCCAAAACAACCAAGGGGCCCCCAAGCTGCCATTACTATTAATTTTTTTTTAATCTAGTCTCTTTTCCTCTTAAAATGCACCAGATTTATGCATTTACATACTAAAGGCGTGCCCCCAGACCACCTTAGAGGCTAGAAATCTCCCCACCATAGTTTTACAAAATAGTCCCCAAACAGCATTTTGCACAAGGCCCCAAAAAGGCTAGAAACGGCACTGGCATTTCACCTGCTAATAGATAATACCAGGGCTTGGAATTAAGGGAACGAAAACGAAAACCGAAACGAACGAAATTATGCTCGGAACAAAAACGGAAACGAAAACGTTATCATATTTACTGTTCCTGAGCAAAAACGCTATTTTGAAATCCCTGTAACCGGTTGATAACGTTATTTTTTCGTTCCGTGCCATATTTGGTCACTAATCCATTTTCACTTCCAGTAGCCAAATGACTTAAGTAAATGCATCTGCATTACAAACATACATCAATCAAGTCTACTGTATTTGTTCACTTGGCAATTGACGATGTGGTTTTGCTTCAAATAGTATTATATGGGCGCCTCGTGTCAGACACGGATGGGCAGATGGTTCGTTGGGCTGCGTACTTAGGGCAGTTGTTCATGGTGGACCCTCCAACTGAGCAGCTTCACACCACTGGGTTACAGGCAGTGGATGCCGATCCTCCCATTGACGAAACCGCACCCTCTCTTGACGAAGTCAGAGAGGCTGTAGCAAAGTTGAGGGGTGGAAAGGCAGCTGGTGTTTGTAATATCAGTGCGGAGCTCCTCAAAGCTGGGGGTGAGGCCATGATCCGCGGGTTGCATGCTGTCCTGACTGCCGTGTGGCAATCAAGTACCATTCCTCCTGACTGGAAAAGGGGGCTGGTCGTCCCTATCTGGAAAGGGAAAGGGGACCGTCAGGACTGCAGCAATTACCGCGGTATTACACTTACAGCGTACCAGGCAAGGTGCTTGCCCATCTATTGCTGACACGGATTCGCAGTCATCTGGTGAAGCATCAGAGACCTCAGCAGTCTGGGTTCACGCCTGGTAAGTCAACAACGGACCGTATCCTAGCGCTTCGTGACCTGGTGGAACGCCGACGTGAGTTTCGACAGGGGATGCTTGCAGCCTATGTTGATCTCAAGAAGGCATTTGACTCAGTGCATCGTGAGTCACTTTGGGATCTTCTGCGACTTCGAGGGATTCCTGCAAGGACTATTGGTTTGATAACTGGTCTGTATTCTGGGACTGAGAGTGCTGTGAAGTGTGGGGCAGGTGTATCCAGCTTCTTCCTTGTGAATACAGGAGTGAGGCAAGGGTGCGTCCTTGCCCCATCACTTTTCAACACTTGTATGGACTGGGTATTGGACAAGGTTGTAGATCAAAGTGATTGTGGAGCATCCGTCGGCAACACCAAGATCACTGATCTTGTTTTTGCCAAAGATGCAGTAATCTTTGCTGAGTCGCTGGAGGTCCTGGTGA
Organism: Chionoecetes opilio; assembly: GCA_016584305.1. Taxonomy (NCBI): domain Eukaryota; kingdom Metazoa; phylum Arthropoda; class Malacostraca; order Decapoda; family Majidae; genus Chionoecetes; species Chionoecetes opilio. Next base: position 43,998 of record JACEEZ010001307.1, read on the forward strand.
TGGCTCTCGAGGCGCTGCACGAGGAGGCAAAGCCTTTGGGACTTGAGGTCTCCTGGCTCAAGACCAAGGTCCAGGTGTTTGAAGACTTACTAGATGAAGCAGTACAGTCTGTTCATGCGTGTGGCGAGGACATTGAGATCTTGGAAAGTTTTACATACCTTGGTAGCGCAGTCCATAATGACGGCGGGTCACGTCAAGAAGTCTTACGGCGGATTGGCATAGCCCACGGTGTTATGGACTCGCTCAGCGGGAGTATTTGGCATTGTCGGTACCTGTGCAGAAGGACAAAGATCCGGATCTTCAAGTCGCTTGTGATCCCTGTCCTACTCTATGGTTGTGAGACATGGACACTAAATAGTGACTTGAAGAGACGAATCAATGCCTTTGGTAATAAGTGTCTTCGCAGAATCATGGGGTATCGCTGGGATGATTACGTGTCAAATCAGCGATTGCACCGTGAGACTGAATCGAGGCCTATTACCTGCATAGTCCGTCTCAGCGCCAACTTCGGCTATATGGGGATGTGGCACGCTACCCTGAAACCGATCCTTCCCATTGGGTTGTATCTGTAAGAGACAATCCGGCGTGGAGGAGGCCAAGGGGGCACCCACAAGGCTCGTGGCTGGGGCAAGTTGATGTTTCTTGTCGAGAGCTGCTTGGTATGGGAAAGGAGCCTGAATGGGAACTCGCGCGTGTGGTGACCCCCGGGAGTGGCGTTGTAGGGTGGGCGAGGCGACGCGCCCCCCGGCGTATGCCCCCAATGATTGATTGATATGCACCACTTTTCATTTAATTTGTGAAGAATAACTATTTTTTACCTTATATAATTATGAATTTATGTCTAGTGATATGCATCACGTTCCCATATTTTATTACACCTTCCAATCGTGCAATTGTTAAACTATTATACTGCAGTTTGTTTTAAGAATATGATTAGATTAATATCCAGTATTCGAAAAGGGATTATATATCGTGAGTATGTGCTTAAATTTTTAACTGTGTTCATAGCCTAATGCTTGGTGCGCCGAATTTCGGTGTGAGTGTCCTAAGTTCGAGTCCTTGGAGTACCACATGTAGTCATTGACTTCATTGATTAGGTTTATTTAATTAGTGGACTGGTGATATTACGAATTAATATAGTTTTCCCATATATAATATTAATAAATAATTAGTGATTCATGTCTTAACGACGACTGATATTGCATACTCCTACACTACGCTTCCTGTATTATATATGTAAATGTGTTGCCTTATTTGAGTCGTATAATAATATAGTTCCTACGACATCTAAGGGTTTGATTTTGTTGGATACTGTGGACCATGAAACGTATGGCTTTATTACCATCTATAAAAATGTAGTCATGTATAGGCATTATTATTTATTAGGGCTAATAGTATATTCATTACATGGTTTGAGAATAACATTATAACCGGTTTTAATTTAGTTCTAACCGGTTCAGGAACGTTATGTTTGGAGGAGGAACGAAAAACGAAACGTTAATAATACTGTTTCTGATCAGAACGAACCGTTTGCGAAATTATTTCGTTTTCAAGCCCTGATAGTAACACCTGTACCGTCACTATTATCGTTACTTCTATCACAGGCGTATTACATGAGGAAAATATCTTTTATCACAGGCATATTACATGAGGCAATATCTCTTTTATCACAGGCAAATTACATGAGGCAATATATATAGTTACTTCTAGTCCCTCTACACGTGTGCACTTCACCTGCGGGGATCCCTCCACAATGGGCGTGGGCGGCTGTTTGACCACCTGTCTGACGATGGCCACCAGGGTATGCAGCGGCAGCAAGCGCAGCAGCGACATCATCTCCAGGGCTTGTTGCTGCACACACCCATTCCACAGCAGCCCCCCCACGCCACTCTGCTTGGTGTGAATGCGTTGCCTCGCATAGAAAACTCACCAGAAAAGAATTGTTTCGTCCACCAAAAATAATTCGGTGTCAAACTGGAAATTTACCAAATGCAGTTTTAGTACCCATGTATATGTGCAGTTTTAACCAATGCATGATCGGTTGTCTTAAGTATCCTAAACGTTTCGTTCGCATCATAAGTGAGTATTTCTAACCCCTACAACAGCTGGCGGAAATTAAAAATAACACAAGGGGATTCTGGGGGGACGAAACCCCCCCCAATGATGATAGATTACGTAAGCAATGCCCATGTTAGATTAGTTAACGGTAAACTGCACAATAACTCCAACCCTTTTTACTTGAGGTATGTATTAGTAGACGGGAATGACCTAGTGAAAAGGATACGAGAGATGATTGAGAAAAGACAAAATAAATGGATGCAAGCTTTACTGAAAGATCTGAGAAAGACTGGAGTCATGAACCAGGGTGTGAGGTGTGAGACAAAGGAGAGTATAAGGGAAAAAATGAAAGAGTTGGACACAAGAGAATGGGTGAATGAAATTAATGAAAAAACAAGTTTGAAAATATATAGAAAATGGAGAAAAGAGAAGGGAGGCCAAGAAGAAGTATACAGTAATGACCAAGCTTCAGAACTATTGTTTAAGTACAGGACAAACAACCTACAACTAAATGACAGAAGGAGGTTCTGGGGAAAAGAAATAACATGTGATTTGTGTGGGGCAGAAAAGGAGGACTTAAAAAAATTTCTGTTATGGTGCCCAGCCTACAGTAATGAAAGAAGGAAAAGTGTGAGGTTACAACAACTTTACCTAGAGGAGGAAGAGGCTATATAGTGGGGGAGTATTTGTTTGGAGAGGTGAATGTGGAAGAAGCAAAAAGAACAATCAACAGTTTTTGGATGACCAGAGAAAATAAGAAGAAAGAAAAAGAAAGAAACTAATAAAATAGAATAAGAGAAGAAAACTAATTAAAGACCCAGACAGCAAGAAGAAACACGTCGAGGAGTGCCGTTGAAAAAGGCCCGACTCCCGACCAACAACTGAACTGAACTGAACTACTTAACATCTTCCCCTCTACCCTTCACTTGGGGACCTGTGGTCGGGAAACGGGGTTTTGGCTGGCGGAAAAGAAAAAAAAAGAGGCATTTATCTTCCTCAACAAAAAGTGGCCTAATCTAGGGAAAAATCTAAATAAACTAAACCTAACCTAACCTGGCGCATTAACCTCCTAACTTTTGCCTTTGGACTTACAAGTTTTCAAAAAAAAATCAGACTTTGTAGAGGCAGTGTAGTATATAAAAAAACTGATCGCACACTGAAAATTTTGCAGACATGAAATACAGTAAGTGTACTATATGCTGCTGTAATGTCATTCAGATAAGCTTAATTGGAGGGTAAATTTTCGGATGAACACCGAAACTCACTTTGGTGGACGAAGCAATTTTTTTCTGGTGTGTTTTTGTGTTGAATGAATCTGCTAACCATTTCTGCCGCAATTTTTTTTTTTTTTTTTTGCAAAAATGACAACAACAAAAAAAGAACCTAAACCTAGCCTAAGGCATATTTTGTCCATGTCCTTGGAAGTAAAATTTTACTTATTTAAGCTCCGCCCACTTATTTTTTACTCTTTTGCGTGCATAGAAAACTGAGCAGATACACTCCAGCAGCGATATTTTACTCTTTTCCTGTAAAGTTTTACAGTCGTGGGTGTGAGTGGTGGTTTCAAGAGCCTGGCCAATCAGATCGCGCGCATGAGAAAATCTTATCAAAACTCCTCCCGTAAATGTTTCTCTTTTCCTTTAATTCTCATCCAATTCAACATTCATTACATGCGCACGACATGCAAAGGATACTGTATTTAATTAAGAGTAGGTAAGGAGTAGTAAGGAGTAGAGTAGGTGACTCTTAACAGGTAAGAAGTCACAAATATTAAAATTCTCCAGCGACGTCTGGGAACAAATTTCCCAATCCCTCGAATTTTTCAATGTGTCCGAATCTTCGTTGATGCTTGCTGGCTTAGCACCAAAACTGGTGTATTATTGCTATAGTATAGTCAAATACTTAAATATATTCATGAGTGATATTACATTTGCAATAGAAATGTATAAATTTGGTATATATGTTATATCACACAAAAAGAAAGCCTTTTAGAGAACCTATCGCAGGGCACGAATACGAACATTTCATCAGTCTGATTCAGCTCCAACACGGTAGGAAGGTCTCTGTGTGTAACCCACGGGCCACCACACACCCACCACCACCCAGGCACCCACCCGCCCACCACCACCCACCCACCCACCACCGCCCACCACACACCCATCACACACCCACCCACCACACGCCCATCACCCATCCGCCCACCACCCGCCCACCACACACCCACCCACCACACGCCCATCACCCATCCGCCCACCACACACCCACCACACACACACCCACCACACGCCGATCACACATCCGCCCACCACACACCCACCCACCACACGCCCATCACCCATCCGCCCACCACACACCCACCCACCACACGCCCATCATACATCCGCCCACCACACACCCACCCACCACACGCCCATCACACATCCGCCCACCACACACCCACCCACCACACGCCCATCACCCATCCGCCCACCACACGCCCATCATACATCCGCCCACCACACACCCACCCACCACACGTCCATCACAACACCCGCCCACCACACACCCGCCATGGATGTTAAACGGGGGAGATGCACTGGAGGATGAATCACAACCAGCATTCATCTAGGTTTAGGCAAAGAATAATTGGTGAAACGTAGATGTAGGTACACGTAGCCTACATACGTACAGGTCCACGAAAGCATTAAACATCCTCGACGCACATCGTGAAATGGCTGTGTAGCAAATAGATATTCAAATAACAGTTTCATAGCGCCCTAAACATTTCAGTTTAATATCAAGTCCATCTATAGAGTTAGAAAACAATGCTAGGCCATTCTAAGAGCTCAAAACAATTAGATATCGATGTGTAATACAGACAATCACGCTATTACTCATTGCTGTGCCTTCAATAATGTCAGCCTTAACGATATTCCTTGAGCCTCTGTAAGAGGTAATGAAGTGTACGACACTTTTACTCTCGGCAACATCAAGAAAGAGCTTTGGCAGCGCTACAATCGTATTTTGTGATGGCAAGCAGGGGCGGAGCTTAAATAAGTATAATTTTACTCCGGAAGGACACTACAAAATACGCCTCTAATGTTTACCTATACCTAACCTAACCTAACTCATACCTAACCTAACCTATACCTAACCTAACTCATACCTAACCTAACCTTTACCTAACTAAAAAAAACAACTAACCTTTATATACCTAAGGAATAAAAAAAATAAAAAAATTGCGACAGAAACGGTTAGCATATTCATTCAAAACATAAAAACACACCAGAAAAAAATAGTTTCGTCCACCAAAGTGAGTTTGGTGTTCATCTGGGATAATACCCAAACGATAATTATTGATCTGACGAGATAGTCACCTAAAGCTTGCCCTGAACACTATCTTACCAATGGACAGAGAACATGACTTACGTAAAGTGTAGTGCCGACCGGGGTAATTTGGTCCTGGTTTTGACAAACTTTGATCTAGTTTCCAGATCTATGGAAATAAACAAACAAAAAGTTAATACAATCATAGGAGGGTCACTACCTATATGTCATTAAAGTTTGAAAAAAATTTCATTATAGCTCTGTTAGCAATACACTGCGAAGTGCGGACCGCATTGTTACACTAAATGGGGTAAATCGGACCTAACTCTGGGGTAAATTGGTCATATATATATAAAAAAAAACTTTTTTTCTTCAAAATTTGACAAACCTCCAAAAACTTAAACAACATGTCATACCATGCCCATGGACACTATCAAACATTCTGTGAGCTGTTCTTCACATTCTCTGGTTAGGCGGAAAAGATGACCAACACGCACACGTTTGGGTTCCAGTCTTTGAGTTCCTAGTCTTTCTTCTTTTTCTAGGTCTATGTTAGTTTTCTTTTATAATTTCTAAGCATTGTTACTTAATTTAGTAATATTTTACACTAGGGCCAGAATTCCCTACACAATTGGGAGTATGGTTTCTGTTTACCTTATTGGATTCTAGGAAACATTCTCTCTATGAGCTTCCGTCACAAGGCACTTCTTTCGGAGATATAAGATGTTTTTAATAGGAAGGAGATCCGAGTGTATAGGAGATATGAAAATTAAACTAACCTAACCCCACCTTTTGACTCACTAACCTAACCTAATCTAAGCTAACCCACGCTTTAACCTCCAAACTAAAGTCAAATCTGCATTAAAAAAGTGTCCGCGGCAAGGGAAGAACAGAGGCGATGCAGGTCACAAGAGGAAGAAGAGTCAGGCACACGTAAACACTTGGCTCTCGCCTCCCTATGAACATGTCATTATCTTCGAAAGTAATGATTTGCGACGGAAACTCATAGAGAAAATGTTTCCTAGAATTAAATAAGGTAAACAGAACCACACTCCCAATTGTATAGGGAATTTCGGTCCTAATGTAAAATAATACCGTTAGGTTACGTAATCAATGCCCATGTTAGGTTAGTTAACTAGCAGGGAGGTATGGGTGGGCATAGCCCCCCAGTTATGTCAGGAGAGTATTGGTTTATAGGAAGTATTGGTTGAAACTGCACATTTACCGTATCCATTAAGGTAAACAGAAATTATTCTCCCAATTGTGTAGAGAATTCTGGTCCTTGAGTAAAAATTTACCCTTAATTTATATACCAGCACCCTTAAACTAATTCCATATTAGCATGCAACAACCTGAAACAAAAGAAACAAGTGCAAATAAGCAGTTAATCCTCACCGTGATATGCCGTGGGGGGTACATTACACTGGGTCCAATTTACCCCGCGAGTGTTTTTGTCACCGGGGTAAATACGGACCCAAACTGAGCATTGATCATACAAAAATGAGACAAGATAGAGCATTTCTGATATGTTCATGTTAAAGTAGAGGAAAAACACTATATATACGCTTATTTACAAGAATGTACTCCGTCTCGTATTTGAATCCCATGAAAGTTCGCCAAATCAGCTGATTTTGTAAACAAACTTCGCCGCAACTTTTTTTTGCTGTCATTTTACTCTTTTTCTATTTTGGTTCCTGGGTTCAGTTACATGTTGATATTTATATTCATATTAATACTAGAGATGTTAAAATGGTTGTTTTACTACATGAGATATTCAAAACTGTTACACTCTTATTTATATTAAAACAAACACCAAAGCAAAAATGGCGGTCCGAATAGAACCGGTCCGTTGGAAGGACCAAATTACCCCGGTCGGCACTATATACTACATGACCACTCGATTCCCTACCAGTTTGGAAAAAAAAACCTGAGTAAACACATTCACACACTCACTCGATTCACAACCGAGAAGTCCCGGGTTCGATCCCCGGGCGGAGCGGAAACAGTTGGGCTGTTTCCTTAAAATCCGAGCCCCTGTCCACCCAGCAGTGAATGGGTACCGGGTGTTAGCCGGGGGTTTGTAACCCGCCTCCCGGGGTGCTGGCTTCCCACAACACTATAAGCACTAGCAGACAGCTCTATAGGGGTAGTTTGTGAGAGAGCTGTCTGGTTACAGCGGAGATCCATCTCAGCTGCGTCGATACGACGAAATTATTCAAATATCAAACATCAAACAAATCAGTCAACAATACGTAGACAACTTACGTAGGTCAGTAAATTATGAGAAGTGGATCTTGGATTTGGTGTTTAGGGCTGCGAGGATTCCTTGGGGAACACTATGAGCCCTGGTAATGTCCTATGATGCTATCACAGGCGTGGCAGCTGACCTGTCCTCCTCAGGAAGGCACAGGTGAGGCGGATGACAGCGTGTTGCCGGGAGGGATGGATGGACGCCAGCCGCCGCCAGCAGGGTGGGCAGGTCAAAAGTTGGCCACGTTCAGGGCGAGGAGTTGAGTGTGTAGCACTACACGGTGGGCGTGGAAGCGCGGACACTGCAGCTACAAGTGTGCAATAGTTTCCGGAACATTCCTGCGCCTGTGCACTTGTAGTACCTTGTAAATACAGAAGTGGATCCTGAATTCCCGCCATTTTCACTCAAGTGTCGGGACTCGGGAGTCGGAGTCGGGACGATGCGGGAGAAGTACAACACTGTGTTCGAATATTACTGAGCCTGAATGTGAATTTTGAAAATTTTTCTGATCTTTGAAAACACCACTAGTCTAGCTCTGTATGATTTCACTAAATAAAATAAGAAAAAAATATCAATTGTCCTAATATTCTTTGATTGCCATATTCAATTACGAATGGCAATTGACAATTATTTTATAAGGATACCAACATCCTTGAGTCACCCAGAGACCGAGCCCTTTCTTTAGATAGGATATCAACTAAATATCATTTTGTACACAATCTAATTTACCATACGCACCATTACCTTATACTTATTTGCTTACAAAATAATATAGTAATTTTAAAGTCAATTTACTGTATTTTTAGTATTGTATTAATTAATTGACGTAATAAAAAATATACTTATAATATGGACAGCCCATGTATATCCCATGTTTAACCCATACACACAGTCTATCTCTGTGCATAAAAATCTCCAAAACATTCATGTTCATAGAAATTCAGTAGAATTATTTCCTCAACGATACTATTGCAATCATTCAGACAGTCTACTGCATAGTTGTGGAATGATGGGAAAAATGTATATCTATATGGGAAGCCCACATAGAGCCCAGGTAAAACCCATTTAACATTCCTCTACTAAACCATGGCTATATATTTGAATAGTTGCCTCCAGGTTTATTTTCTCAGTCGTTTGGACGATTTGCTATGCAATTTTGTCACTTCGGAAAAATGGCCACTATTGTGGGCAACCCATATGGGTCCCATCTATAGCCCATGGATTTCCCCATCCCTTACCCATGACCACCTAGCCCACCAATTACCATGAAAATCCCACATGGGTCCCATGTAAGTGTGCTGGCTGGGCGTGAGCTTGGACACCGCTCCTTGCCTCCTTCCTCCGGGCAGACAGAGAAAGGTTTGAGGCGTCAAGAGGAAGGGACGCTGGCGCTCCAGGGAGGAGGCACGGTGGTTGTGGTGTGGGGGGGGGACTGTGTGGTGGTGGTGGTGGGGGGACTGTGTGGTTGTGGTGTGGGGAAGGAACTGTGACTGTAGTGTAACGTCAGCTTTACAACAGTCTAGAAGTGGCTGGAAGCTGGCGTACACACATGTACTGTGCTTTGTGCTTGTGGCTTGTGGCTTTCTCATTAAACCCAGAAATGTCTCAGTGTTTTCCTTCGCCTGTGTGTTGACCTCGTGATATACTTAGCTCGCCTCACCCTGATAAGCCGAACTGAGGAAGGCGCTGTAGAAGTAAGTCTTCAGCAGTGGGTATTGTAACGTAACGCCTCTTCTGCACAGCCTCACCTAGGAGACACCTGCAGTGGTGTGGTGAGGTCCAGGAGAGGAATAGCGTAACAATAGACAAAAAATATCCCAAGATCTTGGGAAAAAATCCCAAAGAGTTGTATCCCTGTGTACAGCGTAGTTAGGCAGATGGTGATGTGTGGTATCGAGGGCTGACATAGCGGCCTACATATGACACAGTTTGTAGACTTCTACGAATGTTGGCGCGGTTCTTGTATGCAATTGAAAATTGCACTTCCGGAAGGCATGCCGTAGTCGCTCAGGAGAGCCAATTCCGGAAGGCTTACCGCAGCCCACGGGTTAATCGATTTTAGGCAAATATTTTTCTGCCGCGGAGGGCTGAATGATGTGTTACGCATCATGGGTGTTCTAGACATCACTTCTCGAATGACGCATAACTCGTCATAGACTGCGAGGGGGTTAATTAAATATGGGGATACATCTCCTTTTTTCCACTTTAATGGCACCTCCCCTATATCAACCGATTTCCTAAAAATGTGCACTAACGACTCACTAACAATTTTTTTGCATTCTTTTAGTACTCTGGGATAAACTTCATCTGGTTCTGGTGACTTAAAATTCCTTATTCTATCTTTAACCTCTTTTACCATTTCCCTAGTTATCACAATATCTTTGAGTTTCTGTTAGAGTAAGGGGTCTCATCAATAAAGGTTGTACCGCTCGGGATTCGAACCCGGGACCTTCCGCATGCCAGGCGGCTGTGCTTCCAGTTACACCATGGGAGCCTCCTAGTGACAACCCACACAAGTTTCTCATCATCCTTTCCTCTAAGCATCTGTTTAGTATCAGGAACCGTCTGTATATCCTCCTGAGTAAAAACACTTAAGAATTTTTTTTTTAATATTTTACATCAGAACTTACAATCGCACCCTGCTCTATTTTTAACAATCAATCAATCATTGGGGGCATACGACGGGTAGCGCGTCACCTCGCCCACCCTATGGCGCCACTCCTTGGGGTAACCACGTGCAAGTCCCCATGCAGGCTCCCTTCCCATACCAAGCAACTCTCGATAGGTAGCATATCAACTTGCCCCAGCCACGAGCCATTTTGGTCGCCCCCTGAAGTTGGCGCTAACGGACTATGCAGGTAAAAGGCCTCGATTAAGTCTCATGGTGCAATAATTTATTTGACTAGTAATTATCCCAGCAATACCCCATGATTATGCGAACACTTATTACCGAAGGCATCGATTCGCCTCATCAAGTCGCTATTTAGTCCCCATGTCTCACAACCATAGAGTAAGACAGGGATCACAAGCTACTTGAAGATCCGGATCTTTGTCCTCCTGCACAGGTACCGACAACGCCAAATACTCCTGCTGAGCGAGTCCATAATACCGTGGGCTATGCCAATCCGCCGCAAGACTTCTTGATGCAACCCGCCATCATTATGGACTGCGCTACCAAGGTATGTAAAACTGTCCAAGTTCTCAATGTCCTCGCCGCACACATGAACAGACTGTAGTTTCATCTAGTAAGCCTCCAAACACCTGGACCTTGGTCATGAGCCAGGAGACCTCAAGTCCCAAAGGCTTTGCCTCCTCGTGCAGCGCCTCGAGAGCCATCACCGGGACCTCCCGCGACCGAGCAAAGATTACTGCATCATCGGCAAAAACAAGATCAGTGATCTTCGTGTTGCCGAGGGATGCTCTACAATCACTTTGATCTACAAATTTGCCCAAAACCCAGTCCATACAAGTGTTAAAAAGTGATGGGGCAAGGATGCACCCTTGCCTCACTCCTGTGTTCACCGGAAAGAAGCTGGATACACCTCCCCCACACTTCACAGCACTCTCAGTCCCAGAGTACAGACCCGTCATCAAACCAATAGTCCTCGCAGGACTATTTTTAACGGTCCCACTAAATCTCTAGTCTTTATCTTATAGACCTGAAAAAATCCCTTAGGGTCGGTCTTTGTCTGGCCAGCGACCTTTATCTCATAATTGTTCTTCGCTTCTCTTGTTAATCTCTTCACTGTCCTCGCCATCACGTAATACTCTTCTCTGCTCACCTGTCCTGCCTTGAGCCTTAAGTAAATGTTTCTTTTTACTCCAATGTTGTGTTTTAAATTCACAGTCATCCATTTGGGGTCGTTTTTCCTTGATTTTATCGCCCTACAAGGAATATTATTTTTCTTACCTTGCTCTTGCAATTAAATTCCTTACGAATAACGTATAATCGTCCATCAGCACTGACCTCACTGACACCTCTCACCGAGTTATTTGATTTATAGTACAAGGAAAATTACCAATTCAAATTAAATAAATCCACAAATAGTTTTTTTCATAAATATTATCTAGTTTTCGAGGAAATATATTTTTTTCAGAAAATGCAGGTATATATGCCCTTTTCTGCTATATTTTTACTTATAAATAACTTTTAGGAACTATATATCTGATGCTGGTTACAATCAATTTCTGCAAAATGAGTAGCTATACATGATATTTTTATGCTATTTATCAATTAATTATAACCTTAAATATAACGTTTTTTTCATGTACTATTTTTACAGTTTTTTCATGAGCTGCAAAATGTTGAAAATTGCCCGTTTTTAGCCCTTTCTTTATTATGAAATTATTATTAGAAATTATAGTTGCTTGGGCTATAGCATAATAATCCATGTGTGTATAAATTTCCTGATGTGAACCGTGTTACAACGAAGTGATAAGTGGGAGGCAAGCCGGCCTTCTATGGATCTCCAATGTTAACATATGTCTGGCAGAGTCATAGCTCCTCAAGCCACCGGGCACTGCCTGGTGATTTCGCTTAACGGGGGATCAGGTATTTCGATGGTTTGCCCGTCAAATGTGCCCGATGACGAACATGCCCGCCGTTAAGGCCTGCTTGGAAGACTTCATCAAGTATTTCACGGACAACGGGACGGCGTGGTAGTCGGGCGGGAGGTGACGCGGCGGATTTACGTCAGGAGGACCAGCCAAGCTTAAATGCCAGGCAAGTTTGTCGCCATGTTGCTAAGACACAACCTTGGTTTTAACCGAAAACTCAGTTTTTATTGATATGTATACAGCTTCTCGAAATTACTAGAGAAGCTCGCAAGAGGTTGGTGCCGTCCTGCTCTTAAGGGATCTGAACTCCCTCCCCGCTGCGGGTTGGTACACATATTGCTTTGTCTACGTGTCAACCCTGAGGCGAAATATTATAACGGCTGCTTATTTTCAAACCAGTAGTTTAAATTACGGTGGTAATGGTTAATACCACTGGGATTGTTTATTTACCATATCCCAATACACACAACCCTCGTTTTCCCGAACTAATAGGGGGGAGCACTGGTCCGGGAACCGCAAACGTCCGGGAATCACAACGGTCCATCTTCCTAATGCAAGAGTTAATCAGTATCTTTACTCTTTCATCCCTTTCACTGGTAAACTCTGGAACTCTCTTCCTGTTTCTATTTTTCCACTTCCCTATGACTTAAATCTTTTCAAAGAGTAACAAGACACCTCCCGAACTAAATTGGCTCACCCTTCGTTTATATTTTATTCTCTTACTGTCTTCTTTATAGGGACTGGCAACTAAGCGGGCTTTGTGTTACCTATTTTTGTTGTGCCCTTGGCCAGTCCTTTAAAAAAAAGTCCGAAGCCATTACGCACCCCCGGACGTTTATCCTACTCTAGTATTTACTGTCCAGCAACCGCCAATATCAACTACCCCGCCGCGAACTTTTACGTCACTTTGTTGTTGTTTTTAGGGCTGCAAGGATCCCTTGGGGAACACTATGAGCCCTGGTGATGTCCTATGGAATGCCGGTCAGAACGTCCACGGGTGAAAACGTCCACTGTTCAAAACGCCCACGGGGTCTACCATAACGTCCACGGGTGAGAACGTCCATTCATTCCGTTACTGAGGCTCCCCAAGGTGTTAATTACGCATGCACCTCTGACCTACCGACATGACATGCATGACCGAGTGTCGACAGCGCTATCAATGCTGCGTTATTGGATATAGCGACGGCGAGCATGGTGATGAGGACAGGGAACCAGTATAATTATAAGGACAGAAAACCTTTTGGTTTCTTGTTTCTTGTCTCTTCCTGACCGTCTGCTGACATCTGATGCAAGGGTATTCTTGGGTGGCTGAAGGCATGGTATCCCTATTGTATTGTGTCCGTCTGGATTTGGAATGAGGACCCAAGGATTTCAGGGGGTTTATAAAGGCCCATGAGAAGTGCTCACCACCAATTAGATGGTGTGCGTCAACTTAAGTTGAGACGAATGTTCAACCAAGCCCAGTGATGAAGAAGTCATAATTAGCGTCACCCTTTGATCATCAGAATTCAATCAAGCCAGCTGTGGCAGTGATGAAGAAAAGTCATAATTAGCGCCCCTTTGATCATCAGAATGGTCAGCGATCATGTTGAGTTGAACAGCATTCAACCTATAGCCATGGACATATAATAGTAATATGATAATTTTATACGTCCATGCTATAGCCCAGTGATGAAAATTGCAGAAAAAACACTCGGTATTTAATGTTCGAAAAATATTAAAGAATGCGGAATTGACTTCCCATATCTCATTGCGTCTGGTTCCCGGCTTTCTTTCAGTGTCATTCAAGTCATTCAACTATCATACGTCGAGAAGAAAAGAGAAAACCCCGTGGACATTTTGACACGTGGACGTTATGGTTATTCTGAACCATGGACGTTTTCACCCGTGGACGTTCTGACTGGCTACCGTCCTATGATGCTATCAGAGGCGCTGTAGTTGACCTGTCTTGCTCAGGAAGGCACAGGTGAGGCGGATGACAGTGTGTTGCCGGGAGGGGTGGACGCCAGCCGCCGCCAGCAGGGTGGGCAGGTCACAGGTGGCGACGTTCAGGGTGAGGAGTTGAGAGTGTTACACTACATGGTGGGAGTGGAAGCGCGGACACTGCAGCAGCAAGTGTTCAATAGTCTCGGAGACGTTCCTGCACAAGGGGCAGTGGGGGTCAGGAGACTGACGGAGGCTGTGCAGGTGAACCGTGAGTGTCGTGTGCCCAAATGTAAACAATACGACCGCTGAGCATGCTGCCACCTAGCGGGAGGCCAGCCACCGCCAGCAGGGTGGGCAGGTCAAAGGTGGCGACGTTCAGGGTGAGGAGTTGAGAGCGTAGCACTACATGGTGGGAGTGGCAGCGTGGACACTGCAGCAGAAAGTGTTCAATAGCCTCAGAGACGTTCCTGCACCAGGGGGCAGTGGGGGTCAGGGGACCTACGGAGGCTGTGCAGGTGAACCGTGAGTGTCTTGTGCCCAAATGTAAACAATACGACCGCTGAGCATGCTGCCACCTGGCGGGAGGCGCGGACACTGACCAGGGGTGACAGGAGACGCTCGGACCGCTGGACAACTTTGTCAATTTACGGACTGGACAAAGCATTTGTCCGGGACCGACATATCCCCGGACCTCGAATTTTGACCGGCAAATGGAGGTCCGGGAAAACGAGGGTTGTGTGTACTTATATTTTACTTATATAACCTTAATTTATACCCAATACCATTATAACTAATTGCATTTCTACTCTCCTCCCTACAGGGAAGCGAACAACCTCCCTCATTACAAAGGGAGGAACTACCACTATATTTAGGGTGTCATAGTGGATAATTCCCACAACATTTATTCTTCTTTTATTATTTGGTCTAGGCCATTTTTGTTAACACTATTAGACGCAGCATTGATTGCAAAACTCAAGCATATTTGTGAAAATTCTGTAAATAAAAAATACAGATAGTAAATCAAAGAACATATCCGTAATGTTGATGAAACCTTCTACAAATGACTGTCATGTGCAGCGGCTATGGAATGAATACCAAAATAAACTATTCTCTCATATAAAGAAAAGCTTCCTGAACACGATGGTGTAAGCAAATTAAAAATAAAATGCCATACAGCAAACCCTCACTTAAACGAACCAATTGGGGGGAAGGGGTGATGTTATATCCAACCTTTTCGCATGTAACAAACTTTGCTCGTTATAAGAGGCGAAAGTTCGCTATATCCGACTATTTCCACATCAGGCAACGTAGTGAGGCACGGGAGGATGTGAGAGGTGTTTACAATCGGGCGAACAAAGCTAGACTGATCGGCGCGCAGCCACGCACCGCCTGCTCGGCTTTGTTTTCAGTTTTCACAGCCACCGACCGATCTACGTGTACATGTTTGGCTGGCCCACCACCGAACCAAACCCCGCATTTACTAAACTTATTCGGTAAATCTCTGCATATATCGGACTGGCAGAAAAAAAGTTTGTTAAAGCTGAAATTAGTTATATAGAGGTCTGTACAAGCGAGGGTTTACTGTATCCATCCTAAGACTCCCTCCTTGACATTAACGTCAGGACAGTTATGGGAATGTACATAGCGACGCATATGGGAATGCGCTCCTCAAAATTTAGGAGTTCTGAAAGATCACACATATCAATAAACCATGAATATGGTAAGTACTTTCCTTAAAACCCATGATGCACCTCTTTTGGCTGGTGAAATGACTTGTCACTCTTACTTTAAAGAATTCATTGAAGTCCGCATTAAGAACAAGACTCAACATATTTGGAATATACAGTAGAGTAAACCCTCTATAATTCAAACTAATTGGGGGGATATCTGGATCGAATTATCCGAAAGTCCGAATTATCCAATGGTTACCTAGTTTATATGGTTTCCTATCTTGCCTCCTTCTACAGTCTTCATCACCTTCCTTGTTTGCTCCTTATTCTTCAGGATGTCATGAAGGGTAGTTTTCTTGAGGTTGTACTGGGCCATGAGTTGCACTTGGCTGACGCCATTCTCATGAACTTCAATCCCTTTGAGTTTCTTTGACCACACTCAGGATCTTGTACTTCCTTTTCCCAGAGGAAGTAGACGGCACCGCCTTACCCTTGGAGGCCATCACGTTGCACAAAATAATCCACTTCAAGGCAACAAAAAAACACGTGGTTATATGAGCAAGCACTCTGTGGCGATGTGTTGCCAGAAGGAAAGCGCGCGAAACACTGAGGCAGCCACTTGGCTTCCATAATTAAATATTCTTTTACCCTAACCCCTCTTCATGAAGTGCCCTAAAATTGGACAAATTATCCTAATTCGTCAAATGGACATCCATGTTGAAATTTTACTATGCTGTTTTATGTATATATATATAACATAGCTTCAGCACTGTTTACATATGGATCTATACCTGCTTTGATCACGTATAACTGCTTTTGAGTCAGATTACTCTCAGAATTACAAACATGTTATTAAATAAAAATTTTACCATTACCCTAAAATCCCAAAATGCTACCCTACAGATGCTCAAAATAACTACCCTAAAAATTGGTTATTTTACCCTAAAGTGGAAGCACTGCACGGGGCAGCGGTAATCGTAAATGATATATAATTATCGTATATCATATATGTATTGTATGGACGTTATCGTTCATGGTACCAAGAACCAATTTATCATAATTATACGATAATTATTGTATATCTGGTCACGCTGGGCAGCAGCGGAACGCAACGCATGGAAAAGGTCGGACTCGCACTAGTAAGGCTCGGATAATTCAAACTTCTGTTCGAATTATAGAAAGTTGTTGAAAATTTCGAACTGGCCTGAAACAGGTCAAATTATCCGAAGTTTGAATCACACGGGTTTGAATTATAGAGGGTTTAATGTACATCAGATACTATCTGCACATTCCCATTTGAAGCAGGTGAAGTAAAGCATCTTCTGAAAATATTTTTATTGAAATGACATGTATTAAAAAATTTTGTTTAAAATAAGTGTACCTAGCTCTAAACATTGATTTAGTCTTCATAGATACCTTGCATTACATGTAACATATATTATAAATAACAGCAACATGCACAGCCCTTCTGTCAGTAGAGGTCATTACATGATATGAATGGTTGACATAATAAACTATGAACATAAATAAATCACGACTCTCTATCACATGTCTTAACTGCTTCCTCAATTATTTTCTAAGGTGAAAAATATGAAAGAAGAAATTAACAAAAATTTATTTGTGATATTTTTTTTCTTCACAAGAGGCCATATATGTATGTAGTTTATATCAAATTACAGTAATAAAACCAGCTCATGCAATAATGAATGATTACTGTACAATGAGCCAAGCTCAAATGGTTTGGCGATATATATTGTATATATATATATATACATATATATATATATATATATAATATATATATATATATATATACAGTGGGCGCCGTAAATACTGGGGCCTCTCACCCATGCGTAGCACATTTGAAGGGCCCCAATAAATGTTACCAAACCACCCTCTATGGTTAGATTTGGTATATTTCGATGACATGTGGCAACCCTGTAGGCTCTAGTCTACCCCCTGGAAGTGATACGTGAGTCAGTAGCAGTAGCTTATTGTGTGTCTGGGGTCGTATCTATTTCGCTTCAGCGGCCGCGGCACACAAAGTCGGTGGGAAGTAACTACACGAAAGCTACTCTCATCGAACCATAATACTCTTTTCCACTGTTCTACACTCCAGTTCTTATGTTGTTTTGCAAATGTGAGTCGTTTGCGGTGCATTTTGTCAGTCGGTAACGGTTTTAGGGCGGCTACCCTGCTTGGAAGGCCAAGATGGTGTTTGAGGCGTTGCTGTACCTTTCGGATGGCGACGTCTTTTAGCAGCTCTGGGTACATGGATTTTAGTTCTTTTGCAGTTAATCTTGGATTCAGAGTCACTACAAGCTTTAGCAGTTTGTATGTAAGCTGTGACGTTTTTCTCTTACGCCCAGGTCGTTTCTTATACTGAGGAACAACTGTTGGTGGTAGGCCCCTTCCCTCCTTACACAGCCGCTGAATAGTGGACCTGCCACGACCTGTACGACGCATTATCTCACTGACAGGCACATTTTCGTCATGTAAGGCAAGTATACGAGCCTTCTCCACATCACTGAGCTGGGTAGGGCCCATGTCTGTTCACTGGTTGTGGACGCAGCTGGGTACAAAGGTGGGGTGAGAAAATAGCCGCGAGCTTGTGATCACTCAGCGGAACAAACGTCCTCCCACTCTGAAAACTAATGAGCTACTGACTAACGTATCTCCTCCAGGGGGTACACTAGAGCCTACAGTACTGCCACATGTCATCGAAATATGCCAAATCTAACCATAGAGGGTGGTTTGGCAATATTTACTGGTGCCCTTCAAATGCGCTACGCGTGGGTGAGGGGCCCCAGTATCTACGGCACCCACTGTATATATATATATATATATATATATATATATATATATATATATATATATATATATATATATTAGTATATATATATATATATAGTATATATATATATATATATATATATTATATATATATATATATATATATATATATATATATATATAATATATATATTATATATATATATATATATATATATATATATATATATATATATATATATATATTTTATATATGTATAGGTATATATAATTTGCTGCGAGATACCATTTAACAAGAAGTGCTCACACCTGTCTTTCAACACCACATAAAACACATACATCACTCTTTGGCAAATTTAGCAATGCCTCAGGACATTATTGACTTATACCACTACATATTGGTAAAATAATGCATACAATTATTGATAAACTGCCAAAACATGTATACAGTGGTACCTTGACTTACGAGTTTAATTCGTTGATTGATCGAGCTCGTAACTCAATTTGCTCGTATATCAAATCAGTTTTCCCCATTGAAATTAATTGAAATACCATTAATCCGTTCCAGCCCCCCAAAAAACACGCCAATTTTTTTCCTGTACCTATATGACTGGACTGCACTCACCCTCTGCCATTTGCATTCGCCAGTGTTTACACTCTGTGTATCAGCAGTTGGAAACAGCTGTGGGTGGAACTGCCGCTAAACGTACTGCACTCACCCTCTGCCATTTGCATTTGCAAGTGTTTACACTGTGTATCAGCTGTTGGAAACAGCTGTGGGTGGAACTGCTGCTAAACGTACTGCACTCACCCTCCGCCATTTGCATTCGCCAGTGTTTATACTCTTGCGTATCAATCAGCTGTTGGAAACAGCTGTGGGTGGAACTGCCGCTAAACGTACTGCACTCACCCTCCGCCATTTGCATTTGCCAGTGTTTATACTCTGTGTACCAGCTGTTGGAAACAGCTGTGGGTGGAACTGCCGCTAAACATACTGCACTCACCCTCCGCCATTTGCATTCGCCTGTGTGAGCACAACACAACAGAGATGCTTCCACGGCGAGGTAACCACGTGAAGTGAACGAGTGAGACGCTGGATGCTGGGCGGATGTTGTGGCGTACGCTGCGCCAACTAGCGGCGGCGTATCTGAAGCTCGCTCGTAACAAAACAAACAAACAAAAAAACGTTCGCAACTCAGATTTTGGCTCGCAACTCAAAGCAAAAAATTGACCGAGTGACTGCTCGTAACTCAGAAAACTCGTAAGTTGGGGCACTCGTAAGTCAAGGTACCACTGTATCTAGCACAAATAATTACATACGGTAACGTTATCGATCAGCAGTTTCTCCCCTTACACCACATGCTTTATGCCCATAAGTGAAGATGCACACAAATGTCCCAACACAGCACAGGACAGTAAGGCAACCTCACCCTCACCCTCTACCTAATCTCAGTCTCACTTGTACATCAAACTCCTCAGCATTTGAAAATGTTCTCGGTCCATTGGAAAAATACATCTTAATTGATCCCTAGTGACCTATGGTAAAATTCAGGCCTAAAAGTCTTGATTGCTTGACACCCACTGGTCTGCTGGCTGGTCTAGGCTGCACTCATACTTTATTTCTAAAATCTATATTGGTCCGTCACTTCCATAAAACACATCTTGAGTTTGATGACTAACATAAAATTAACTAATAAGTATATCTATCACCCTGAGGTGTCTTTTTACACTCCTGGGAAGCTAAAATTCCCTCTCCCTCTTATTTTCCAGTAGAAGTTACACAGACCACAGATTTTACACAAGATCTTTAAGCATGAAGATTCTTTTAATGACTGAAAATCTAAAAGCTTACAACTATTTCAACATGAAGACAATTCCTGAAAAATTGCTTGCATATGAGAAATCTTGATCCTGAACTGGATCCTTGGCCACAGAAAGTAGCCTATCTTTCTGACAATAGGGATGCTTTGTCTCAATCTGGGTGAGGGAGATGGGGACACAAGTAACAGAAGCTAACATCATCTTTGAAGACAATGTAACAAGCTGAAAGCTCAAAGCGTACTTCCAGGGACATATTTTCACAATGATGTCATTGACACAATAATGACAAATCCAACAAACAATCTGCCTTTGATAAGAATGATATAATCTGTTTATCAGTTGAAAGTTAATCATGTCCAACATGTCAGCTGAATCATGCTATGTTGGTGGAAATACCCACATGAGAGGGCCTCCAGAGGACACAAAGTCAATTCACTTGGCAAAAAGTACGTATATGGAATTGTAAATGAATGCACAACAATACTACCTCATTTCCATACAACTTATTATTTGCTTGTCTGGATAATGTACACACATCCAAACACACATAAATAATTATATGTTAAAATGTTTTGTCCCTCTTTTGAAGAATACCATAGACTGAATAAAGTAAAACCTCCCTAAACTGTGTTATGCTTAGTTGTATATTCTTTTTCTGAAATCCCATAGGATCTAAACTGCCTTTCACAATGAAAAAAAAAAGATAATCATAAAATGCGTGGGATAAAAAATGTGTTCATAGTGATTGCAAGGAATGGTATAATACGCTTTTTACAGCATTGAGTGATTTGAAAACGCTAAACAATAAAAGTGGCAACCCCTGCACCATATCAATCTTTATGTGTACTTCATATTAACATAAATTCATTTTTTGTCCTAGCCACAACCGACTCTTCAACATCTTAGCCAACTACAGCACAACACTCTACACAAAAAAGCTACACAAAAAGGTCACATACAAACACAACATCAGTTAGGAAACACAAAACTCTTGTCCTTGACAACCAAATTGTGTACATTTTTTACTGAAATTATAATTTGTGGATACTTTTCAATATTCGTCAGATGAAAAGCATTTCATACATACTTATGTTTGGATAAACATATCTTGTAAACATTCATCTTTTGACATACTACATTCACACTGTTACTAGCCTGCAGTATGAGACAAGACTTCATAATGATAGCAAGTTATATTTCTTCGTCGCTATAAATGCTCTACTACAAAAAAGTTCCTAATTTCCTGATTATTCTAATATTCTCTCCCGCTCATGTGTGTCACACACAAGCCCTTATACATGCACGTACACATGCACAAACACATAAATATTGAAAGATTGAAAGAATACAGAGAGCATTAACAAAGATTGTCCCAAGTTTAAGAGATCATTTTTTTATCGCACGAGGAAAGACTGTCAAGATTAAATCTTCCAACCCTGGAGAAGAGATGGGAAAGAGGTGATCAGAATAATGTGTTCAGGGTTTCCAAGAGACTGGAAAATGTTGATAAGGAGGATGCATTTATGGAATCCAAGATACAAAAGGTCATTGAAAGAAGTTGAAAAGGACCACATGCAAGAGACAAAGAAATATATCTTTCCATACAGATCCAGTGCACACACACACCCTGTGTAAACAGTGGTGGCGCTGACGAGGCTTCCAATATTTTTACTATTTTTGAGTAAAGTGCCACTATGATTGGATCTAAAGTGTTTCCAAAATAGAGTTACATATGTACTAGAGCACCCATCATTATATGAGTGGGCCTGAAACTCCTGCTGGTATGGCATGGTTTTAGGATTTTGACTTGGAGGACAGACAGTTTGCTGGATTGACAAATTGGGCTGGAATAGTTTATGTAGAAAGTACAGTGGAGACACTGCTTCCGAAAATGAAGAAGATGGAAGAAGTGGCTGGCGAATTGAGAGCGGAGAATCACGAACTTAGGACACAGCAAGTAGAGTGAAAGGAAAACCAGTGAGATTATGAATGAGTTGAGGGCTGAACACATGAGTTAGGAAAACATGCTGGGAAACCTTAACAAAAGAAATGCAGAAGAATGAAGACATAGTGAAGGGAAGCGCGAAAGATTTAAAAGAGATGAAGGGACTGCACCGCGAGTGAAAAAAAAGAAAGAAAAAAAAAGAAAAAAGGTAAATTTCAGGGACATTTTGGAAAATCAGGTCAAGGAAAAAGTAGTAAAGGAAAAATCAATGAAAAGGAAAATTTGGTTATTCACAGTTAACATGAAGAACATTTAATGTTTTGTACTTTATGTGGTGATAGAAAAAGTGATGCCCATCCATCACATCAGAGTAAAAGAGAAAAGGATAGCACAAGAAATAATTGAGTTAGTCCAAGAGAACAAAGCAGGATTAGAAGTTGGAAGAAATGTATAAATTGGGTAAATTTAAAGAAGTGAGACCACTGGAAATTAAATTCCAGTAACAATCAGCAGCAAGGTCATGGAACTTGCGAAGGAAGAGGTTTCAAGAATATGGATTAGGAAAGATTTGAATGAAGAGGCAAGAGCAAAAATGAATGAATTAAGTAGGGAAGCAAAGGAAAATAATGTGTTAAGAATGTAAGAGAAGAAATACGATTGGAGAGTCATAGATCAAAGTGTGAGGAAATGGTGCAGACATGTCGCTGAGGAGATAGCATCAGTTTAAACGAAGTCAGAAAAAAATGAAAGGTATCATATACTAATGTAAACGGGTTAACATCAACATTGTTAGAGGTTAATGACCACGTAAATGTAAAGGAACCGGACATCATGGATTTGGTTGAGACTAAATTAAGAGCCTCAGAATATATTATAGGAATGGATGAAGGCATTCTAATGTATGTTAAAGAAGCAGAAGTGTAAAGAAAGTTTTGTGTTTTTGTTTTTGCTTTTGTTTTTTGTTTGAAGAATTTTGTCAGTTATTGACGCAGCTGAGATGGATCTCCACTGTAACCAGACAGCTCTCTCTCAGACTACCCCTAGAGAGCTGTCTGCTAGTGCTTATAGTGTTGGCCGAAGCCAGCACCCCGGGAGGTGGGTTACAAACCCCCGGTACCCATTCACTGCTGGGTGGACAGGGGCTCGGGTTTTTAAGGGAACAGCCCAACTGTTTCCGCTCCGCCCGGGGATCAAACCCGGGACTTCTCGGTTGTGAACCGAGCGTGCTACCCCTACACTACGGAGTGTGATGCCACTTGTAAGCTGTAATGTGTAATGTGGCTGTGGATAGTGTGGAAACGGGCGAAGGCATGGCAGAGGTGCTGAAAAATACGATAAAAAAAATGGTGGTGGGAAGAAAGATATAGCAGTCCCATTTGTTCCACCTATAGTCCAAGAGCATTAGGTCAAATTTAACCAAAAGCTAGAAAAAAGTCCTAACAAGCTGATTTTTTCAGGGTTTACCCAGAGTTGGGTTCTAAATAACATACTAAAAGTCCCGTGGAATCCAACAACAGGAAAACCTTGAAATTCAAGATTGCGGCCATAATGATTATTCCATATCGATAACATTGCAAAATTGGTTACTCTGCATCAAGTGATCAAACAGTGGTGTGTAATACCTGTATATATAGATTTTTTGGCATGTGAAATTTATTCATAAACATTAATATTCACTATAGACATTTTTAAGTGGGCAAATGAGTGACATGACATTATTTTGGTGTAAAAAAATATGAAATGTCAGAACAATATTTTTCAGTAAATTAAAGTAAGTAAAGTAAAACAACTGATACATTGTTCATGTGAAGAAGAACACGAATAACAATAATGTACAACGGTGAAAAAGTTTACTAATTATAATTATTTATAGAATGTAGGAATGTATTCACAACGCCATTGTTAAAATAGGTTATGCCATAACACAAATGCTTTCAATTAACTTCATCATTACATGATTGCTGTGGCTCATTCAGTGGACTTGTATGAATATAGCTGTCAAGTGCTTAATGTTTGTGCAATTCCTTATATATGCATAAGTTACATAACGTTTAGTTAATTTTCAAGTATCCCAGGTAGGTACATCTGAATCTGATTGGATGTTGGAGCATGTAAGTCCATAACACTGACAGCCCATAATTGAGCAGCTTAAACCCCCTTTTCGGCAGCTACAAGCCCTACCACATCCAGTTTCGCAGCAATAGGAGATCATACGCAGCACTTTTGATGGGGCAATTGGCTTATCTGTCTCTATGGCTGCCAATGTACCAGTTGCTGTCACTTTCCAACCCCATTCCAAGGGAGACATTTCATTGCCCATCCACTGCTGCACGGTGTGATAGGTGCGGTATGAATGAAATTCGGCTGCAGCACTTGTAGGAGGCAGTGATTCTATCTTAAACACGGAAACTGTATATATAGTTGGCTTGCCAATCACTGATGTTGTAATCATTTGATCACCATAATGATCTTTCAGTCTTTGATGGAGTCTCTCTCCGGTGTAACTGTCCTCATTGCAGTAACTTTCATGTATATTAACAAGCTCAGGCAAAGAGTACTGACACTCATCATTACCATCTAAATAATCACACCATTTGTGATAGGCCTCACACTTTTCTCTGTCAATGGGTCTACCACTTACACCACTATTATCATTATTCTGGTGACAACCTAGGTAGAAAAGTTGAGCACAGCATCTGTGGTATTTCCCTTCTGCAGCCACTAAATTGAAACTTCCCTGTATCGCTGTTTAACCTTTGAACCCCATGTATCTCCTCTTTCATCAACTTTTTACAACACATTGCTCAGATATTATAAGGTTTCTACACAACTTGATGCTGATTCCTTTGGCCTATTTTTATTTTGGACGATGGGCTTAGAACAATACAAACAGGTTATTTGTTTATTAAATGTTGGAATTCTACATCGCAGCTTCATGGGATTTACCTCGGTCTCTTCTTCCAGTTTCCTTTTCTCTTTCTCTATGGTTGAAGGCCTTGTATAGTCCTTTCTGCAGGTGATATGCATTTTCAGTGGTCGACTCATGCATTGCCAGATCTCATGAAGCCCATCACTACGTGCTTGGCTACACTGTTCGAGTGTCTTCAAATCCTTGTCTCCGGCAGAAGCATTGTCCTTCAATTCCTTATTTTCTTGGCAGATAATGCACCATTCATGCATTATGATTCAATCAGGAAAGGAAATATATTTGGTTAGCTATCACTGACTGGAAATGTCGTAGAACATTCACTTCAGCCATACTATTTTTGGGTCACCTGGATAATGGTATTATATTGATTTGCCACAGAAATAATGCCTGAAAGTCTTCAAAATGCAAAGAAACGAATTCCTTGTGGTCAGGCAGGTTCCTTGTAGTCAAAACCATATATTTTGATGTACACGCATTAACTTATGATAACTGAGTGAAAAGTTATGGGCATGTCAATATTTCCATTTCCGCAAATGACGTCATGGGGGCCATCTTGCATTTCAGGGTTTTACTGGTCTCGAATTCCAGAGGACTTTTAGTATGTTGTTTAGATTGCCATTTTATGTGAATCCTGAAAAAATCAGCTTGTTAGGAGTTTTTTCTAGGTCAAACCTAATGTTCCTGGACTACTAAGATGCATCAATCAATCATTGGGGGCATACGCCGGGAGGCGCGTCGCCTCGCCAGCCCTACGACGCCACTCCTCGGGGTCACCACGCGCGAGTCCCCATGCAGGCTCCCTTCCCATACCAAGCAACTCTCGACAAGAAATATCATCTTGCCCAACCACGAGCCTTGTGGGCGCCCCCTTGGCCTCCTCCATGCCAAATTGTCTCCTACAGATACAACCCGGTGGGAAGGATCGGTTTCAGGGTAGCGTGCCACATGCCCATATAGCCGAAGTTGGCGCTGACGGACTATGCAGGTAATAGGCCTCGATTCAGTCTTACGGTGCAATTGCTAATTTGACACGTAATCATCCCAGCAATACCCCATGATTCTGCGAAGACACTTATTACCAAAGGCATCGATTCGCCTCTTCAAGTCGCTATTTAGTGTCCATGTCTCACATACATAGTGTAAGACAGGGATCACAAGCGATTTGAAGATCCAGAACTTTGTCCTTCTGCACAGGTACCGACTGCCAAATACTCTTGCAGAGCGAGTCCATAACACCGTGGGCTATGCCAATCCGCCGTAAGACTTTTTGACGTGACCCGCCGTCATTATGGACTACAAATGCATGGTCTAAAGTAAATATGTAGGAATGCTAAATGACACTAGGGAGTGCCAAGAAAGATTCATTAACAGAAGTAGTGACATCATTGTGATGGGTGACTTCAACTGCAAGGAAGTATGCTGGGAGGATTGGGATACAAACGCATGGAGTCAAAAGGAGGAGTCATGGGTAAAAAATACTGATCATGGTTTTGAGAAACGTCATAAGACACAATAGATTAAAGGAAATTCAAGATTTAGAGGAAATGAAGAACCATCAAGACTGGATTTGCAATTAACCAAGCAACCGGATACAATGGACAAGTTCATGTATCAGTGCCCATTAGGCAGGAGTGACCACATTCTCATTGAGTTTGAAAAAAATGAAGAAAGAGATGTAGATAGATCAGAATCCAATAGAATTGGAAGATACAACTTTGAGAAAGCTGTCTTTGACATATTAAGAAATTTCTTTATGGAAACAGATTGGAGTGATCTTGATAAGGCAATAAGTGCACAGGAGAAGTGGGAGGAGTTTCTAAGAATATGTAAGGAGTTGAGAGATATGTATCAAAGGTTATGAGGAAAGCGAGTTACAAGAAGGCAGGGTTGGAAAAAAAATTATAAAATTTAATTGGAAAAATATATATAATAATAATAAAATCGGAGTTTCTTTTAATACAATCTATCATTTTGATTTTTTTTAATCTATTTAATTTTCTTTTCCTGTTGCTGTGGGAATACTTTGGTTAAATTAGGTTCCTTTTACCTTCCCTTTGAAATTCCCTCAAGGAAATCTATATTGGGTCTCTTTTTTTCCACCAGCTGCAGACATGATTATGAATTAGGTCCAAGTTGTATAGGCTAGTACAAATACTTGCTTGCTCACAAGTCACAACTGGTTAATCACTCACACAAGCTGTGTTGGGCTACTGGTTATGACTTTGGAAATAGTTGCCAACTAGAACTTGTGTTAAAAGGTGTACTGTATAAGTAAAACCACAGTAGACGGTTATCCATATACTATATGAAGCGTCGGGCAGAAAAGGGGCGTAAGCGACAAAATCCGTATTTTTCTTGTTTGCACTGGGAAAGGAAGGCTACACATCCCAGGAAGAACAAGAAATAAGTTTCTAGGCAAAAGCGGCCTTGTATTCAGTATACCGAGGGTTAGAAGTCATGCAATTTCATGTCTTTTTACCCACATATAACTTTATATTTGTCGCGGAGGAGACGTATGGCGCTGGGAGGCACAGCCAATCAGCGAGTGAATATCCCACCCCGCTCCAGCCAATCATGCACAAGCGTCAAGGCTATTCACACCACTCCCGCCTGCTTGTGTTATTGATACCCACCCTTTAATTATCATTTTTCAATAAGAATCATGATACAAACATTTATAAAAAATATAATAATGTACATAAATGGATAAAACTTTTACATGTTACTATTCAAATAGTATACTTTCTTTACAAATAACTTTTTTTAATGGAGAAATTCTTTTTAGTTACTTCCGAGGATGGTTACTTGAATGCATAAGAAAATGAGCATTATATAAATGGAAAAATCTAAAAAAAAAAATGTATGAAAAAGAACTAAGTGAGCTGATTATTTTGATGCATAATACATCATCATTAAGTTTGTTCTGGGTGCACTAGCTCTTCTTGAACTGTAACCTCAATTTACTCAAATGTAGATCATTGAGCCTTACGCTCTCCTTCTCCGCCCGATACTTAGTGAGATAATAACAAATAATGCAGGCTGAGTGAAAAAATCTTTATCAGAGATATCTATAGATTTAAGGAACGACAAGAAGTATATTCAAACACGTACATATACAAGCTGACATTCCCACTGAGTGAAAAGTTATGGGACAGGTTTAGTACATGTCATATCTGAATAGCCATTAATAAGTACTGAAATCTCCATTGTGTTGTGACTTTGTTAATGTCTAATTTTTCAGGTAATGGTGATAGGTAGTAGGCTATGCATATTATTATTATTATTATTATATTATATTATATTACTATTATTAAATTATTGTATTATTATATTATATTATAATTATTACTATTATATTATATTTGTATATTATTATAAAATTTTAAATAACAAATAAAAATGTTGATTTTATTCAATGATTTTTGTGTGATTGTAATCGATTATAATCACTGATTAAAAAGATTTTATTTTAACCTAATCATGCCAACCCTGCAAGAAGAAATGGTTTAACATAAGATGCGAAGAAGCAAAAGTGCAAAGAGAAAAGGCTTGGAGGAGATGGAGAAGAAGGGGAGGGAACATCTTATGAGAGAAATATAAACTAGAAAGGAACGAATATGTAAGAATTCCAAGAGAAAGGAAACAAATATAATAGACACATGTAAGGACTAACCTAAGGTCTTCTACATATATGTGAATGGAAAATAAAAGTTAAGGAGGGAATAAACAAATAAAAAGTAGATGGAGATATGAGATATGAGAGATATGATGGAGATGGAGAACAATCCAAGTTCCCCGGCTGAAGTAATGAATGAATGTTTTCAGTTTTTGCCAGAGTGATTTTGGTGAAGAGGATAATAGACTTAGAGACACAGTGATAGACGAAATACAAGTGGACATGCAAGAAATAAGAAAATCATTGGAGAATCAAAGTAGTATCAGGACAACACCGAGTTCAGATTCAGGGTCAAGTTGGATATTTAAGGAGTGTAGTAAGGAATTGACGGGTAAAATACATGATATTATTGTGAACTCCTAAGAGCGTAAAGTACCCCAAGGTTGGAAGAGAGCAAATTTGGTCCCAATTCATAAGGGAGGGAACAAGGAAGAGTCACAGAATTATAGGTCTGTATTACTAAACAGTGTTTCAAAGATTTGTGAGAGTATTGTGAAAAACAGGTGGATGAAATACTTTGGATATACAGTACTGTCATGGGGGGTGGGAGGGGGTCTTCTTGTTCTTCTTTTTACTCCTTCTTATCTTCTCTCTTCTCTTTTTACTCTTTCTTGCTGTTGAGGTATTCTGAGGGGGATTCCTGCAATGGTAGTCTTGGTCAAGGGGAGTCCATGTACTTTCTCTATTTGACAGAGACTTGCATAGTGGCCGTAAGATGGCTAGGTGATGCCTCCATGAGAATAATGCCAGATCTGACAGAGGCTTCACATTGCCCTGGGCCACAATTACCTTTTAAAATCCCGTCAGTATGTCCTTCCAACAGACATTGGACTCAGGCTGGTAATTCATAATTCTGAAATAAATAATTTCCTTTTTCCATTCCCCGCGAGGATTCGAACCGTCGCTAACACCGAATTTGCACCAAACTCGGTGCCTTAACCGACCTGGCCAAAGGGTCATTACAATACAAATACATGTACTAATACAGAGTGATAATTAGGTTTTAGGAAAGGCAGGTCTTGCATTACAAACCTAATTAGTTTCTACTCAAGAATGATTCATGAAACATAAGAGAGAGACGGATGGGTCGATTGTGTCTACTTGGACTTGGAAAAAGCTTTTGTCATGGTACTAAACAAGAGACTGTTATGAAGAATTTAACACATAGGTGGGGTGAAAGGTGCTTTGCTGAAATGGATAAAAGATAACTTGAAGGATATTAAGATGAAAACATCATAAAGGATGAACAATTAGAATGGTGCAGAGTAATAAGTGGAGTTCCTGAAGGTTCAGTGCTGGCATGAGTGATGTTCCTGGTCTATATGAATGATATGGTGGAAGGAATAGATGGCTATGTAAGTTTATTTGCAAATGATGCCAAGTTGCTAAGAAAAGTGTATAAGGAGGAAGATTGTAGTCAGCTACACAGACCTTGATAAGATATCAGACAGGAGTCAGAGGTGGGAACTGGAGTTTAATGCAGGGAAATGTAAAGTGATGGAGTTTGGTAAGAGTACAAGGAGACAAACGGGGAATTACTGAATGGGAAATGATAAAATTATAAATACAAAAGAAGAAAAAGACCTGGTAGTAATGGTCACCAGCAACCTTACACCAGAGGGCACATAAATAAGATCACCAAAGAGACATATAACATCTTGAGGAATATAGGAGTAGCATTCGTATATTTGAACAAAGAGATGAAAAAACTGATTGTAGTATCAATGATTCGACCATAGTTGGAATATGCAGCCAAAGTATGGTCACCACATAATAAGAAAGCAATACAAAGATTGAAAGAATACAGAGGGCAAAAGATGGTTCCAAGCTTAAGATATTTATCATAGGATAGACTGTCAAGATTAAATTTTCCAACCCTGGAGAAAAGAAAGGAAAGAGGTGATCTGATTAATGTGTTCAGGGTTTCCAAACGACTGGAACATTTTGGTAGATAGGATCGTGAGAGGATATGTTTTTGTGGGACAAGAGATACGAGGTCATGGGAAGAAGTTTAAAAGGACCACATGCTGGAAAGATATCAAGAAATATAGCTTCCCATACAGATCCACTGAATTATAGAATAATCTGGATAAGGAAGTGATATATGCCAAGAATATTCACTACTTCAAAGCCCAGCTGGATAAAAGTAGATTTGGAGACGGGACAGTGCGAGTTTAGCTCTTTTCCAGTAAATTACAACTAGATGAATACAATTAGATGAATATACACGCACACAAACACACACAGTACAGTATTAAGGAATGTTGTGAGTGTTCATATGTGCTGGCAAGAATAGAGTGACCAGTACATAATTTTGTTTTCGTTTCATATTGTGTAACACATAAGAGGGTTGAGTGGCTTTATCCCATGGCTTCTCGACCTGAAGTGCTGGCGATTCTAAATATAGGTTACCACCAATTAGTCCAGAAGACAGGTTTTACTGCACATACACACACACACAGACAATATATATATATATATATATATATATATATATATATATATATATATATATATATATATATATATATATATATATATATATATTTACACAGTGGTGCACCGAATTTCGTGCCCAATTGGGACCGTTGTAATCAGCGTGAAACTCAAATCCGCGAAAATTATACATTGAACTTATGGGATGTAAGCTAATCTGGACCCAGAGCAGTATAATTTCGGTATTGGGCACTAAAATCTAACAAATTTAACTTACATCATCGTGTAGATCTTTTCATCTTGCGTACTTTGAACCCCTTTTCCCATGGCACAATTGAATAATAATGGCGATAAAAATACTACCAAATATTTACCGTTATTTCAGCCAGAAAAGGTTAAGTTAGGTTAAATTAGATTAGGTTAGGTTTGATGCGGGGTTTGCTTTAGTTACATATGATATCAAGAAAAGAAAATCAATACTGCAGCAGTAGGAAGCAGGGTGGGGTTTGAGGGGCCCCTACACGGTAGTACACACACGAGGCACTCACACGCTCACATATAACAATCAAACAAATTTTTTTATTTTTTTATTTTACGTTGGAGCCTAAAGCGCCTGTAGGCGCATCTTCCATTCTTAGGTTATTCATCTTATGCTTGAGGGCTCAGGTGGTTGGCCCTGCATATTCTGGAGGGCTGTGATGGTTGGCCTTTGCTTGTGGTAGCGCAGGATGGATTTTTATAGTGACACCTGTGATGATTTTATTTGAGGCTCATGCTGCCCCCTTATGCCCTCTGCTGCACGTGCAGTTGCAGTTGAAGGTGAGGTTGACGGGTAGCATGTGGGTATCTTCAGCCACTTGACGATGGAAGAAACTGTTGCTCCTGGAGGGACTTGATCTCGAGGCCTTGCGCTCACCACTACCAGGTTTTAATCATCCGCCCACCACATTAAAGATGGCCGATACAGTTGCTCCCGGCGGGACTCAAACTCGCAACCTCAAGCTCACAACTACAAGACGCTAACCACTCGGCGACCGCCTCCCCAAAACTTGGTCTTGGGTGTTGTTTAGGGCTGCGAGGATTCCTTGAAGAGATCTATGAGCCCTGGTGATGTCCTATGATGTTATCACAGGCGAGACAGCTGACCTGTCTTCTTTAGGAAGGCCCAGGTGAGACAGATGACAGCGTGTTGTCTTGAGGGGCAGACGCCTGCCGCCGCCAGTAGGGAGGGCAGGTCAAAGGTGGTAACGTTCAGGGCGAAGAGTTGAGAGTAGCACTACACAATAGGAAGTGGAGGCATGAACACTGCAGCAGGAAGTGTTCAATGGTTTCCGAGACATCCCTGCACCAGGGCCAGTGAGGGTTAGGGGACATACGTAGGTGGTGTATATGATGTGAGCCATGAGTGTTGTGTGGCCCAGGCGGAGGCGGGTGAGTGACATCCAGGATACTGGACGGATAGGATCAATCGCGGGGTGAGTATGGGGCCAGTTTTGCATATGTGTGTTGTATACCAATGTTTACTATTCAGGAAACTTATTAAGAGGTTATTTACTGCCTGACCACCACACCACTGAGCGGGCCATTTGTGGTGCTGTTCCACCACCGCCACCAAGCTGATGAATCATTACTCGTCATATAGTAAATACTATATCTAATGTTCATATGATGATGATGAATGTGGTGAACATTAAGACGTTTCCAGATCTATGCAGCCGCTGCTCAGAACATATTCCCCCATTTCCACAACTGACTGTGATCCTTGCCCAGCCTGTCTCCTTCTTGAGAGCAAGTTGGCGACCATCAGTACCCCAATTAATCAATTTTGTATAATTTTTAATCGATACTAATATATGTTTATGCTCCATGGGAGTAATAGGACTTTCCCTCCTTACAACAGCCAAAAAAATATTGAGGAATCCTTTCTATTTACTTTTTGTATTAATTATTATTATTTTTCTATGTTGCTGCTTATAGCGCCTGTAGGCTATTATCTTTCTTACATTTAATCTTCCTTCCTTAAGGGCTCAGATGGTTCGCCCATCATATTCTGGAGGGCTGTGATGGTTGGCCTTCGCCCGTGGTGGCGCAGGCTGGATTTTTAAAGTGACACCTGTGATTATTTTATTTGAGGCTCCTGCTACCCCCTGGTGCCCTCTGCTGCACAGGCCATCGCAATTAAAGGTGAGGTTGATGGGTAGCATGTGGGTATCTTCAGCCACTCGACAATGGAAGGAACAGTTGCTCCTGACAGGACTTGAACTCGGGACCTTGTGATCACCACGACCAGGTTCTAATCCTCCGGCCACAGCGTTAAAGATGGTTGAAAGAGTTGCCCCCGGACGGATTCCTGAGGAATCCTGTTAGCCTCACACAAGCATAAAGAAATATTGTAAACAAGCCGCACCTTATGCCTACCAATCACACCAGAGAGTAACGGCAGGGCTACCAACCCTACAAGCAAAGGGGAAGGGAAAAGGACATTTGATATTACAATCAAAGTAACGATACATCCGTGCAGGTCATTCCTTAGAAGGGAAGGGGACGTTAGGTATTACGGCTGTTTTTCCTTATCCAAGGCTGAGGTGAGGAGTCCTCACCTCAGACAATGGAGTCGGCATTGGCCCATAGAGGTGATGTGGAGGGCATCGTCGAGCACGTTGTCCCAGGTGGAGCAGCAGACCCATGATATTATGGCCGTGGAGGGTGGCAGAAGGAAGGGTGTTGTGTTTACCACCCACAAGGCCCTCTTGGCAGCAGCGTCAATGACCTCATTACCACGAATGCCTGTGTGTGGGAGCCCACTGAAAGGTGATCTTCCAGCACTCGGTGGTAAGGAGAAGGATTAACTGCTACAAACAAACACTTGGTGTTGTGTACATGTAAACAAATGCTCGAAGCTGGCATCCCGGTGGCTAAAATTCAAACCACTCGACCGCGAAACTTCGTGTTTCGGTGCACGAAACTTGAAATGGGGAATATTTGGAGGTACCGCTAAACCTTGTGTTCGCGAACCGAGATCCCGAGAAACTCGGTGCACCACTGTATAATATAATAATAATATTTATAATAATAATAATAATAATAATAATAATAATAATAATAATAATATAATAATGATAGTAATAAAAAAAGGATATGAATGATTGAAGAAAAAATGTCAGCAGATACAAATCTCAATATTTGATCCATAGAAATCTAACATTCTATCAAAACGCAATTATACGTTATAAGCTTTTTTTCTTCACAATTTCATAAATGAACAATGGGTGATGGGGCAGCAATGGCCATGACCATACTTTGTTATTTCATTTCAAAGATCATAAATATGGAGTTTCCATCTCTCAATGCATCAGAAGTAAACCCCACCTTGTCCCAAGCATATATGTTGAGTCTTGAACAATGAGTAAAATATTAAAAACATGCAGTACTTCTGGCTAAAGGCTGGACATACAAAACTTGTGACTGTCTCAGCACCCAGCATGAGCAGGTTACTGAGGGCAGTTGTAATCATTTACCTACTGTATCACCATGAAGTATTGTGACTCCAAGAGCATTTAACAGTGTAACTAATGGGGCATTAATGCATTCCTAGTTACTACATTTTTTCTTAAGTAGACATGAGACAAATGTGTCATTCATAGCAATGACTAAAGTACAGTAACTTCTAGCAGCTCATTTTACATATGTCTGAACTTCTAATCAATTAAGCTTGAAAATTATACAATCAAACATGCCTAAAAAAACCATGTTGTATTATCTGTTTAGCACGCATTACTTAAGAATCCCTCAAGGATTCACAATAAATTTACTATGCAGTCCAGTAGTTTTAATAAGGCATGTGTCATCAAGTGTTTTTGTGTTGCTCTGTCTGATATAGAAGCATAATAATATAAGTACACATTATAATCATCATCATCATTTTTCAACACGTTTCCTGTACTGAATAAGGTAAGAAAGTGATAAGAAGCCACTAACAGTTGTTGACCACTTCCAGAACAGTTAAGAAAAGTAAAAAAAATTGTGACTACAGTAACCCCAGCTGATAACTATGATTCATACCATGGCTAGTTAGCAAAATGCTGTGCTTATTACCTAATGTGAACAACTTAACATTCATCATTCTGGCACCAATAAGTGTCACACCAATCAATAATTTTGAAACAAAGACCACTTTCATCTACACTCACCATGACAGAGGTGGGAATGGGTTGATCCAATGGGTGTTTTAATCGGCAATAGATCCGAGAGATGTTAATGCAGCATGAGGATGAGCATCCCTAAAATGTCAAACACAGTATCTTGATAATGCTACAAGATACCTTGAGTGAGTTCCTGCATGGTGCCATTAATTCAATGAAATCAGCAAGTCTCCATGAAAAAACAAGCCACACAGCATTAGCTCATCAAGTGTTGGGACACAAGAGGGTAGATAGGAGTGAACAGGATCATCAAACCTTTGGGAAAGAGAGAGAGAGAGAGAGAGAGAGAAAGAGAGAGAGAGAGAAAAAAAAGAAAAAAAAAAAGACTATCAATAATGGATATAACCAAGCATCATTCTGATAGGAACAATCCATCAATAAGTATACTTCCTGGGTATCTTATCCAATTATCTACAGACTGTCACTGATCATAAACAATAGGCTGCCTAGCCCTTCTGTTTGAGTTTTTGCAATAAAAAAAAATTATCATAACATTCAACTAGTTTCTCGATGATGGACTTGTACCCCACTTAATCAATTTTATTGCAGAAAGAGCTGTAAAAATAACAAATGAAAGATTAATTACTAAAACAATTGCCATTGCCAACGACCATACCACGTTGAATGCACCGCATCTCCTCCGATCAGCAAAGTTAAGCAACGTTGGGTCTGGTTAGTACTTGGATGGGTGACCGCCTGGGAACACCAGATGTTGTTGGCATTCCGACTTTTACAGGAACTACCACGTGTATGTCTCACGACCTATTGTAGCTTCCATATTTTATAATGTTCGTATGTTCATTGTGTGAGATAAAACAAATGAAAATTTGCATGTCAAAATTTTCTGCAGACATGTCACATAGAACAAGAACAAGTGGTGAGTTCGCAAAGCTATCAACTTTCAATAAATTCTGAACCACAAATGTTGTCTATGAGAATCGTGAGCTAATTTAGAAATTATACCATGAAACATTTTCTGGCAGACAGCTACCAAACACAAACTTCACAGTGACTTTCTTGCCATCTTATATTTTTGATGAGTAAACTACTTGCTGTACACTGGCTAACACAGCAGTGTGTCACAAACATCTCTTATGCCCCCACCACTTAAATTTTCCAGTCCCACAATCAACTATCTCATAAGTAGGTATACAAACAAACAAACAAACAAACAAACAAAACAAACAAACAATCTCTCTCTCTCTCTCACACATACACATACACACATACACATACACACATAAACACACACATCTAAAGAAGATAGAAAGAATAGAGAGGGCAGCTACAAAGATTGTTCCTAGCCTGTCAGACCTGACTTATGAGGAGAGCCTGAGGAAATTGGGGTTGCTATCATTAGAAGAAAGAAGAAAAAGAGGAGACTTGATAGCAATGTATAGAGCTATGTCAGGAATGGAGAGAAATGACAAAGAGGACATGTAGGAGCCACAAGAGGTCATACAAAGAAACTAAAGATGACATGGTGCTTGAAGGACATCAAGAAGTACAGTTTTCCCTATCGGTTCATTTATATGTGGAATAGCCTGGACAGTGAAATTATAGATGCCAGAAGTATTCATGTTTTTTAATTAAAGATAAGATTGACCAATTGAGACAAGGAGACGGGACCCCACCAGTGTAACTCATTTCTCGTATATCACAACTAGGTAAATACAGCTAGGTAAATACAACTAGGTAAATACACACACACGAATCTTAGAAACAAATGATAAAAGTGATAAAATGAGAAACAACGACATTTGACTCAGTCCTATAAAAATCTTTTTTAAAGAAAACACATACACACATACACACACACACAAACACATACTCTTTGCTTGATAATGCAGCCTTTAGCAGATGATATGCTTCATCTGATGCAAAATATGATAGACATCGCACATATGCACGCACTCACGCACACCATACCTTCACCTTCCAAATTAAGTTCTGATCTCATGAAACATGTCTGCAAGTCTGCCGTGACTTCTTCCTCCCTTCCCTTTTTCTCAAAGCTGCAAACTCACCAGACTTTAAGACATAACTATTGAACTGGTCAGTTTCCAGTGGAGACTGGCTGTGAGATAAAACAATATTTGGACACTGACAACCCACAAAGAAAGAATAACACTACATTAAATATTAAAGAATTAGGGTAGTAAGACATGTAGGTGGCGGTAGTGAGGGTGGTGGTGGCGGTAACAATGGTAGTCAGGACTTCAGCAGCTCCTCCAACCAGTAAGGTGGGCACATCCTCATCTCTGTCAGGCAAAAAGAACAATGCAGCCTTTTAATAATGTCTGCAACAACATTATTCTTTCCCCAGTGCTATGTTGCTATCAGTTTCTTGGGAGGGTGTATGGAATATGATTCATGACCAAAAGGAAATTTACGTATAGAATTTGTCATGCAGGTAGCTCTCTCTCACAGAGATAAGGGAATAGAAAAAACTGAATGAAATGCACTACATAAACTTTGGATAAACTTTGAATCCTTGAAAGACCCGCAATGGTCTATTCCTCACCATGTAAGGCAGTAAACGGGCAAAAGGTGACAAAGCAAAAAAAAAATCAGCAGTCATTCATGTCCCAGTCACCTAGACCCTGTAAATTAAAATTTTACCAATTTTAATGTAATGTAATTAATTTAATGTAATTAAAATGTTTCCAATTTTTTTTAGACTTCGGTAAAAAATATTTCATTTTTCTGTTTCAGCACTCTAGAGATCATCGAGGCTTTAAAGCACCCTGTAGTAAACTAAATTTTCTCGAAAACTCATCGAATTTGGATAAAAATGGACTATGTTGGACCCCCCCCCCGGCCACTCATCGACCCCTTATCGAAGTGTTAGCGCGCCATCTTCACTCGAAGTATCTTTCAACCAGAAAGACCAGGGACCAGGTGCCAGAATTCTTTCAAATAGATGTACATGATGTAAAATAAACATGAACAAAAAGAGAGAAAAAATGATTACCTACCAATGAATTTTTTGGGAAAAGGCCCCAATAAAAAGGGAAAGGCCGAATACTCACAACAAAGTTTTTTTTATAAAAAAAATACACTCCAAAAAAACTAATGAACCTATTTCAAAATGTTTTGCTGCACCTAAAACAACAATGAAAGGACTAAAATCTCACGATCCTAAATAGTTCTAAGTAAAAAAATAACTATTACTAGAGCAAAAACAGAAATAAAACAAAATTTTTACCAATTTTTTTTAATATATATATATATATATATATATATATATATTATGAAGCTATCTAAAAAAACTATCGTGAGGATTTAGTTCAGGGATCAAATTTACTAGACAAACAAAAAAATATATAATACAACTAAGAATAGTAAAGCAGTGTCGTTTCAAAAATGTTCCAAA
Source organism: Chionoecetes opilio (assembly GCA_016584305.1). Classification (NCBI taxonomy): domain Eukaryota; kingdom Metazoa; phylum Arthropoda; class Malacostraca; order Decapoda; family Majidae; genus Chionoecetes; species Chionoecetes opilio. The sequence goes on from JACEEZ010001307.1 coordinate 82,944, forward strand.
AATTGACGGATTTTTGTAAAAAAAATTATTATGCGGAAACTTCTATTGCTATCACCTTCAAACTTTTTCGCAGATATCATGCTATTACTTAGCTTATTGTGTAAAAATTTCAGCTCACTACAAAAATTTTGACCAAAAAGTGGAAACGCCCCCCTTAAGTGTTTTAAATAAGAAGCATCTTTGTGTTTGTACCACTTCTGTCCCTTCTCTACATGTTGTATTTATTGCTTATCATCACTTGGTCATCTTCTACTAATTTAGTTTCTGTTAGACACACCACGTCTGAATCTATATTTAATAAATAATCTCTAGTAGTTTCAGCCTTCTTGGTATTATTCCATCTATGTTCGTGTACATCACTTTCATTCCTTTTTTTACAACATTTTTCCTCACCCCATTTTCCTTTAGTCATTTTTCTTTATATACCACTTTCTCTCCCTGTCGTTTAGTACCCTCCACCCAATTTTTTTTTTTCTTCCTCCGTTCTTTTTTCATTTCTCCGTTTCATTTCCTCTTGGCATTTCCTTAAACTTTTTCCTTTCTTCTTCATTCATCGCTTTTTATACATACACTTCTCTGAAATCATCAGTTGACCTTAGCCTGAAGGTTCTCTCCAGGATTTCCTCTGTTGCCGTCTGTGATTTCAATCTTAGTTTATCGGTCTATATTTTCCTTCTGCATAAGGTCCCAATCTTATTATTTCTTCCACTTCATCTACAAATCTTGTCTCTTCTTCCTCTTCATAAGGTTTCATCAAAACGTTCTTTACCGTATTTACTTCTTCTCTGTCTCTCCTTATTCTAAACAAGATATTCTTCTCCTTCAGTCCATAAATAACAACACATTTTTTCTTCTCTGCTACATCTCTGATCAAATTCTCATTATTCTTCAAAATTTTTGCTACCTCTTTCTTAACCCTTTCACGTACAAATGACGTCTTTGAGCGTCATCCGGTACGTGTAGGCCATACGTACAAATGACGTCTTTGAGCGTCATCCAAAAATAATATTTTAAAATATTTATTAAAAATCTTAAAAAGCGCGCGGTTGACGTGAGATTCACTTGACCGTTGGAGCGAATTACAATATATTATATTAAAATATATTTTGTATAACATAATATTGTATAATATTATATTATACAATATATTTATTAAAAAAAAACACTTTACGCTATCTTTCACTTCGTTGTATGGCTTTATTTTTGAGCGAATTACAATACATTATACTTCATTGGAAAGGAAATTTGTTCAGCTATGTCATGGAATGTAGAAAAATCTTCTATGATGATAAGTTGATTTTTGGCATATTATTTTTTGCCGCAAGGCAAGGCAAAGGCATTTATTTATTTATTTTCACTTCTAACTCGAGGTTTTGTAAGTTATTTTCACACTAGCGTATTTTTTTTAACATTGTATGATATAGGAAATGATCTTAGCTTAAAAACGAAACATAATTGAACTTGATACCTACCTAATACCAAGGGATCCTCGCAGCCCTAAATACAACAACAAAGAGACGTAAAAGTCCGCGGTGGGGTAGTTGATATTGGCCGGACAGTAAATACTAGAGTAGGATAAACGTCCGTGGGTGGGTAATGGCCTCGGACTGTTGCGATTCCCGGACTTTTGCTGTTCCCGGACCAGTGCTCCCTCCTATTAGTTCGGGAAAACGAGGGTTGTGTGTATATGTATGTGTATATATATATATATATATATATATATATATATATATATATATATATATATATATATATATATATATATATATATATATATATATATATATATAATATATATATATATATAATCTCAGCTTGGCGAAACACAGTATTGGCGGTAGGTTGGACACGGTACCAGAATCCCAATTTGGCGCTTCAAATTCACTTTTGGCGAGACGCGCGCTGACGTCACGGAATGGCTTCGGCCCAGAATACACCGCCCGCATGCAACCATGTTGATTGGTAATCAACAGATTACATGTATGGGAGAACACCCGACCAAAGGCTTCACAGACAGCATCCACTGGGTGACTCCCAACTCAAGCTTAAGCGCAAGGTGTTTGTTATCTTCCTGGCAGCCATCTCGACGACTGCGCAGATTTATGCTCCAAGTGACGGTACCTTTGGCGTTTCGCGCTAAGACTATGGCATCTAAATGTACTGGTGGTGGTGGTGGTGGTGGTTCGAGGAAGCCAGGTGACGATAAGAACAAGGGCAAAAAAGTGGAGTAACGAGAGTGGAGGAAAGGTACACACACAGCCACAACCACCACACTCACTCATCTCACCAGGCCTAACTCTAAATAATTCATGGCAAATAACATCTGTTATCTATTATCTATTGTCTTTTGTATTGCTGTTAATGTTTCACGTGTAATGTCTTTGCTTTTAATCAATTAAAGTACGAAAATGGAAGTGAAAAGGGTGAACTCGGGTGTCTTCAAAGACTAATGGATAGTTTTCCCAATTAAAGTATTATTCACGTTTGGCGAAATTCACTTTTGCCGATGGTTTGACAAAGACTAATTAAATCACCAAACGTGAGGGACCACTGTATGGGACACCTATCATCCAGACAGCCTGAAATCTACCATACGCCAAGAGAGAGGGTCCGGATTGCGCCATCGCATTCTACCTGCGACGAAGATAGCAGGGAACTGGAAAAGTTTCTTGCGGAATGATGAAAACAAGGAGTTGTTCAGATTCGTATCGCATATGGTGGTGGATGGTTTGAAAGGAAAGGAGATCTATGCAACTATTGGTGACAGCGTGCTAACATCACAACCAGATGCCGACATCAAGAAGCTGAGCCCATGTACACAAGAAGAAGCGGATACAAGAATCCTTTTACATGTCCTGGATGCCGTGAAAAGAGGGAGAAAACGGGTATTGATTCGAACTGTAGATACTGATATTGTGGTCTTGGCAATAGCACACTACTTTACCTACCAGTCACACGGTCTGGAGGAACTATGGATTGCCATTGGCACTGGTAAAAGTTATCGCTACCTTGCCATCCATAAAATTGCCACCGGCCTTGGCTGCAGGAAGTCCAAGTCTTTGCCATCATTTCATGCTTTCACTGGCTGCGACACAGTGTCATTTTTTGTCTAAATGGGGAAAAAGAGAGCCTAGAAGGCTTGGGAGGCATACCCCAGCATCACGCAGACCTTTCATGCTCTTGCTCATAGGCCATCTGTGGATGCTACTACTATGGAACTACCGAGCATAGAAAGATATGTTGCCATCCTCTATGACTGGACTACCGAGATAAAGACAGTAAATGACATGCGCCGACACTTGTAACAGCAGACGCCTTCAAACAGCACCTAAAACGTGCATGTTTTCAGGCTGGATACGTATGGAGTCAGGCACTTGTGCCCTACCCAGAACTTCCACCACTAGCTGATTGGGGCTGGATGAAAACCAGGGGTCCATTCTTGGACCCCAATTTAGACCACAATACCACTGATACAGGAGGCATGTTCAGAGCTTACAAGCTGCCATTATAAGTCGGCCTGTAAAGGCAACTGTAAATGCTACAAGGCAAATCTGCCCTGCCCATCACTGTGTGACTGTGATTGACAGTGCTTGTAGTACTACGCAACTGTGCGAGAGCCTCCGCCTTTCAAGTGCCCACAATATTTTAAGGTAAAACTGCAACTGTGTGTAATTTTGATTAATCAATAACATTTCATTGTTCAGAGACCAATAAAACAATGTGTATCGCTTGGAATTAAAGTTTTACCTAAAATACTATGAGATTCAAGGAAATTGAAACACCATGGCGGTCATCTAGAAATTAAAGATGGCGGACGCCAATCTTTATGTAATTGATCCCATTGGATTCAGAGACCATGAAAACATGAGGTAAGATACTGGAACTGTGGTGTTATTGCTCATAGTATAGAAGTTATTGAGGAAAATAGGTCACAGAGGGCGGCCATTTTTGAAATTCAATATGGCGGCCACCATGGGTTCTGAATTTTTGGGCGCCCCTCAGGAAAACAATTGTATAGGTCCATACTACATCTGTGCCACATTTGGCGCTTTCCTGAAAAAATGAAAGATGATTCTTCTTAACCCGTTGAGCCCCGCCCAAAATGTATAATTTTGTAACGCCCAGACCTGTCAATTTTTACCTTTTTTTTCTCACGGAAATCTGTTAAACTCAGTTATTACACGTAAACCCCAAAAAATCACTCATCATAGCCATTTAGTAGTCAATAGGGGAGGGGGTTTCTACTTGCCGACCGTAGCTTTAAATCTCTCGCACGGCTTGTAATAGGGAAATAGGTGCGGCAGTGCCAAGTGTCCTTCAGCGTCAAGCATCAGCCATTGGTTCATATCACAAGTGTGTTGTACATGCTACTTATACACGTAGGAGTCACGACATAATGCACTTGTAATGTTGATGAGTGTAGCTATAGTTCTTTTAGTAACATAGATCTATTTTTTATGTGAAAGTTTGGCACAACGGCCGGACTGCGTGCTGGTTACCATGGCGACGAAGCAGCTTCGGCCACCACTCCTCTATCTGTGGGGAGTGGTTTTCAACGGAGACAGGAGGTAATATAGGCAAGGACAAGCGAGGTATTTCAATGTACAGGGAGGTCCCGAAGATACGAGCAGTTAGGTTCCACCTGGCATACTCGTAAAGCGAAATCTCGTAACGAAACACATAACTAATGGTAAAATACAAGGAGGTCCCGTTATACGAGCATTCGGTATACGATAATCCAATGATACGAGATGTGTAAATTAGGGTCTATTTTCAATATACGAGATCGAAAATCCAATGTGATACATTCAAACTGGGGTGAGTAAAATTATCAAGTTCAAAATGCTCGCCCTACCACTCCCGGGCTGGACAAAGGGGGATTTGGTTGACCCCAGTGAGGTCACCCCTAGCAAGCCGTGACCTGAAGGGTAATTAAGCATATGGCAGGGCCTGACATTTAGGGGTAATTAGCAGGTGTTCAGCCCCAACCTTGGGACCGCAGTCAAGTCACCCCTAGCAAGGCATGACCTGAAGGGTAATTAAGCATATGCTCGGCCTGACATTTAGGGGTAATTAGCAGGTGTGCGGCCCCAACCTTGGGACAGCAGTCAGGTCACCCCTAGCAAGGCGTGACCTGAAGGGTAATTAAGCATATGGCTCGGCCTGACATTTAGGGGTAATTAGCAGGTGTGCGGCCTCAACCTTGGGACCGCTACACTACCTTCTCTTGTATCACGCGGCGTCCCCTACATTACAACGTCTTTTTTGCTTGTTATGCGTGTTTTATGTTTAATTAATGTGCAGTTATGTTATTTTGTGTGCTATTTTCTCTTTCAGAATGCTTTTTCTACAGAATAGGTAGTACAGTGTGGGTAATATAGATGCTGTGTTTGTTGTGTTTGCTATAGTTTATTTTAGCTTGAAAAACATGTCTTTTTTTTTTTGTCTTTTTTTTATTGATGGGGTCCTGGAACCAAACCTATATTTTACCATTAGTTATGTGTTTCGTTATACGAGATTTCGCTTTACGAGTATGCCAGGTGGAACCTAACTGCTCGTATCTTCGGGACCTCTCTGTATAAGTTTGGTTCCAGGACCCCATCAATTTAAAAAAAAAAAAAAAAAAAAAAATAAGACTTTTTTTCAAACTAATATATACTATAGCAAACACAACAAACACACAGCGTCTATATTACCCACACTGTACTACCTATTCTGTAGAAAAAGCATTCTGAAAGAGAAAATAGCACACAAAATAACATAATTGCACATTAATTAAACATAAAACATGCATAACACTCACAAGTGGTAATGTTGTGTGGGGAGACAGGAAGCTGGCAAGTAGCAAGCTGAAAGTCCCTGTTTGCTCTCTCCGAGGCTCAAGAGAAAACAGGGGTGACTGCGTTTGCAGGGCTGACTGGGTTACAGTTCTTCCTCCTCCCCTTGATCACTTGGGGAAGAGGAAAGATCCTCGGTGCTGCCGCGTGATACAATAGACTCGAGAGGGTAGGGTAGGTAAGGGACAAGAGAGGGGTGCGCAGACCTCTTCCACTGCCCACAAACTCGTCTCTGTGCATCTGAATCATTGTACATCGTCCAGGGATGTGAATTTTTGTAGGCTACATTGTCGTACCGAGCCACCAGAATTATCATATTTTCAGATTGATTACACTGGTTAACTACAAATGTATTGTCTAAGTTTTTTTTAGCTGATTTAGGACAATTTTGATGTACTGAATTCAAAAATCACATTGATTTTGCTCAAACAGGTCAACTTTTTGATCTATCACCACATGATGTTTTTTTACGTTTTTGTTTATATGTACGGGTATTTTCTATATATATGAAATCGTCCTCCGTATACAACACCGTACTTGCAGTAGATAATTCCACTAATCCAATAATTCCACCAATTCAGATAGTTCCAAGGGTGTGGTCCTAAACAATGTCACCAACTAGGAATTCTTCGGAATCACGATCCCTGGATTTTACATTACAGTCCTCTGTTGTTCTTCCTCTTCTTCTCTTCAACTTTTACTTCTTTACTTGAACACTTTTTATTAAACCCACTGCAGTACTGCATCCCCCTTTGGGATACCTTGTGTTGTGTTGTGTGATATCTGCTATCGTCTTTCCGATAAGCAGACTCCCTTTTCTTGATTCATCATGCCTAGGATACTGCAGTAGCATAGAGGCTGCTACAGATCCTCGGTATACCCCCTACCCAAGCACTGATTAATTTCTTCCTACTGCTTGAATTATGATGCAAAATTCTTTCTTATTTCTTTAAATAAACGAATTCTGAAGTGTTTACATGTGCCAATTCTTGACTAACTGGTATTTTTCTTTTGCAGGTGAATGAAATGGATTCGGCCAGAAGATCTTGCAAAAATAAGCCCGATGTATTCTGCTACATCTGCGGCGAATACACCGTTGTTCCTAACAGGAATCCAGTCACAAGTTTCATAAAGCATGCTTACCATACTTATTTTGGTATGAAACTTGGTGACCAGGATAAAGCTTGGGCGCCACACATGGTATGCAAGACATGCACCGAGTATCTGCGTCGTTGGACCAAGGGCAAGAAGAGTTGTCTGAAGTTTGGAATTCCCATGGTTTGGAGGGAGCCGACAAACCATGGCACTGACTGCTACTTCTGCGCTATTGATTTGACTGGGATCAACAAAAAGAACCGGAGCAGCCTCAAGTATCCTAATCTTGAATCAACGCGTCGTCCTGTAGCTCATTGTAATAAAATTCCAGTACCTGTCTTTGGAGAACTTCCTGACATTAGTGACGAAGATTCCTCCAGTGTTGAAGAAAATGAAGAAGAAGTGGTTCTTGACGATGATGCTCCACATCCTTTTTCCCAAAAGGAGCTAAATGATCTAGTTCGCGATCGCAGCTTGTCAAAGTCCTCTGCCGAACTGTTGGCATCCAGATTGAAGGAAAAAAAACACCTCTCTGACAGTGCTCGCATCACCTTCTACCGCAACAGACATCAACAGTACCTCCATTTTTTCTCTGAAGAGAAGGACTTGGTGTGCTGTACAGATATTACGCAGCTTCTGCACAAGCTTGGAGTGCCACAGTACCAACCCGAAGATTGGAGACTGTTCATTGACAGCTGCAAGCGATCGCTGAAATGTGTTCTGCTGCACAACGGCAACCAGTTTGCCTCTGTACCCCTCGCTCACTCGACTACACTGAAGGAGAAGTATGAAGCGGTGAAGTACGTGCTGGAGAAAATTCGTTATGATCAGCATGAGTGGTTGATTTGTGTTGACCTGAGGATGGTGAACTTTTTGTTGGGACAACAGTCAGGGTTCACCAAGTACCCGTGCTTTCTGTGCATGTGGGATAGTAGAGACCGAGCTCAGCATTACACGAAGAAGGACTGGCCTGTACGGGAGGAATTGGTGCCTTGCAGAGCAAGGAACGTCATAAACAACCCTCTGGTGGACAGAGACAGGATACTTTTCCCACCGCTGCACATCAAGCTCAGCTTGATCAAACAGTTCACCAAAGCTCTGGACAAGGATGGTGGCTGCTTCACTTACTTGTGCCACGCTTTTCCAGGATTGACCATGGAGAAGTTGAAAGCTGGCATCTTTGACGGTCCTCAACTCCGTCAGCTCATCAGAGATCCAGTTTGAAAACTCAATGAACGAAATGGAACTGGAAGCGTGGAAGGCTTTTGTTCTGGTCGTGAAGAACTTTCTTGGCAACAAGGCCAGGAACTACGCAGAACTTGTCACCAATATGCTGACTGCTTTCAGAAACCTCGGATGCAGCATGAGCATCAAAATGCATTACTTATTCTCACATATGGATCGGTTTCCTGAGAATCTGGGATCAATGAGCGACGAGCAAGGGGAGAGATTCCATCAGGACATGAAAGTGATGGAGAACAGGTTTCAGGGACGCTGGGATGCAGTCATGATGGCTGATTACTGTTGGACTCTGAAGAGAGACATCCCTGCCGCTGAGCATTCTAGGAGTTCGAAGAAACGGAAGTTCAAGCCCTGAATTTTGAACAATGATGACCTAACATCCAATTTACATGTACTTACCTTTATCAATGTCTACTATTCAATGTACACTAATCAATTTTTGTAACATTTAATTAATTAATTGTTAGAAAACAATTTTTTTTCTCTTAAAAACCTATTTCGGATGAGAAATATTAACAAAATCAACCGAAAATGTCACAAAAATGTAATCTATTTAGTCAGAAGATCGGATTTTTTTTTTATCGACTTAGCACAAAAACCTGACCTGATCGAGAGAAACGGATGTCATTTTCGGATTCAGCGGTGCAAAATTGTCCTAAATCATTTGAAAAAACTTAGACGACTTACTTTTTTTTTTTTTTTTTGTAACCCAGTGTTATCGTACAACCTTAGGTAAAATAATATAGTCAGTAAATGACTTTATAATTTTAGTAAATAGCTTGTAATTTACTTTAGTAAATAACTTGGTAATTTTACTCACCCCAGTTTGAATGTTGTAGCATTGGATTTTCGATCTCGTATATTGAAAATAGACCCTAATTTACCCATCTCGTATCATCGGATTCTCGTATATCGAATGCTCGTATAACGGGACCTCCCTGTACTATGTGCCTCGTCAGGACATTGTTCTTCATCCAGTCCTCTCTTCTGCTTTTATTTCTTCTTCCCCGATGATTGTAGGAAGCTTAGTGGGTCATCCACATCTTCCTTGCCATCGCCATCGTCATCGTCATCATCTAAGAGTAGACGGGTGGTGGTGGTGGTGGTGGTGGTGGTGGAGAGTATGAGTGTGTACCCACGCTTCACATTCTGACTCACCATGTGTGTGAATATTGAAACGCTATGACTGTTATGTACGGAGAAACAAGGTTGAAAAGTTGAGACGGCTGAGAGCCGTCAGTGGGGCTGAGCGTTACACACATATGCGACGGCGCAGAGCCGTCAGTGGGGTTGTACGGGTTAACTGCCTAACTAGTAGCTATCCACCCAAGCCCAGATTTAGGGCCAGGTACAACGGGCCTGTGCCCAGGGCCCCGCGCTTTCAGGGGCCCCGCGCATCTGGTAACTACCAGAAATTATATTTAATTATTTGCATCCCCCATCGTCCCACTAAGACTGTCTGAATAAAAACATAGCTTCATTATGATATTGGCTGTGATTAGGAAATATAAAGTTTTGTTATACTTTTTTTCCATTTCCAAATACAGGGAGGTCCCGAAGATACGAGCAGTTAGGTTCCATCTGGCATACTCGTAAAGCGAAATCTCGTATAACGAAACACATAACTAATGATAAAATATAGGTTTGGTTCCAGGACCCCATCAATTAAAAAAAAAAAAAAAAAAAAAAAGGATATCTTTTTTCAAGCTAAAATAAACCAAAGCAAACACAACAAACACACAGCGTCTATATTACCCACACTGTACTACCTATTCTGTAGAAAAAGCATTCTGTAAGAGAAAATAGCACACAAAATAACATAACTGCACATTAATTAAACATAAAACATGCATAACAAGCAAAAAAGACATTGTACTGTAGGGGACGCCGCGTGATACAAGAGAAGGTAGTGTAGCAGTCCCAAGGTTGGGGCCGCACACCAGGCTAATTACCCCTAAATGTCAGGCTGCACCATATGCTTAATTACCCTTCAGGTCACGCCTTGCTAGGGGTGACCTGACTGCTGTCCCAAGGTTGGGGCCGCACACCTGCTAATTACCCCTAAATGTCAGGCCGCGCCATATGCACACCTGCTAATTACCCCTAAATGTCAGGGCGCGCCATATGCTTAATTACCCTTCAGGTCACGCCTTGCTAGGGGTGACCTGACTGCTGTCCCAAGGTTGGGGCCGCACACCTGCTAATTTCCCCTAAATGTCAGGCCGCGCCATATGCTTAATTTCCCTTCAGGTCACGGCTTGCTAGGGGTGACCTGACTGGGGTCAACCAAATCCCCCTTTGTTCAGCCTGGGAGTGGTAGGGCTCGCATTTTGAACTTGATAATTTTACTCACCCCAGTTTGAATGTCGTATCATTGGATTTTTGATCTCGTATATTGCAAATAGACCCTAATTTACACCTCTCGTATCATCGGATTCTCGTATACCGAATGCTCGTATAACGGGACCTCCCTGTATTGAATAATTTTTTAATGCAGCAAACACATGTGTCAGGCTCAGCGTCTCAGCGGAGTCAGCTAGCATGAGCGTCACATTGGCCGGCTTGGTTTAGCGTGCACTGACCACCTTATTTCTGAAGGTAAATTCTCATTACTCTATTGGTTCTTAATGCTACCTTAAGCAATCGGGTGCATTTGATATTTCGCTTCATATTATGACTATCATACTGTCACATAATAACTAGGCTAAGGAAAAAAACACTACCAACAAAATAAGGGAGCTTGGATTATAGGCTATAGCATGTTTACATTACTACATGTAGGCTACAGTTATGTTTATCTTTAAGCATTCGTTTTTTTCAGTCATAGAAAGTAAGGATTACTAATATGAACCGAATATGGACAAAGTGCAAATATGTTCACGTCTGGCTTGGATTCTTGTACAGGGAAGGTCCCGTTATACGACCATTCGATATACGAAAAATCAATGATACGAGCTGAGTAAATTAGGGTCTATTTTCAATATACGAGGTCGAAAATTCAATGCTACGGCATTCAAACTGGGTTGAGTAAAATTACCAAGTTCAAAATGCACGCCCTACCATGTATGCATCTGGGCTGTATGATGATGTTGTGGTGGCACCAAGCTTGGGGCCGCACACCTGGCTAATTACCCCTAAAGGTCAAGCCAACACCTGACGTGGACCTGACTCGCTCCTGACCCAAATTCCTCCCGCACCTCCGTTGCTGGGTTCCCGCCCTGGCTTCCTAGACCAGCTTCTGGCAGTTACCTACCACCACAATGAGAGGAACACAGGGAGAGGAGGAGTGGTGTTCCTCTCACTGTACTGGTTGGTAGGTAACTGACTTAATACAGGACTCCCAGGCTGGACAAAGGGGGATTTTGGTTGACCCCAGTCAGGTCACCCCAAGCAAGGCGTGACCTGAAGGGTAATTAGCCAGGTGTGCGGCCTGAACTTTAGGGGTAATTAGACAGGTGTGCGGCCCCAACCTTGGGACCACTAGTTTATTTTAGCTTAAAAAACATGTCTTTGATGGGGTCCTGGAACCAAACCTATATTTTACCATTAGTTATGTATTTCGCTATACGAGATTTCGCTTTACGAGTATGCCAGGTGGATCCTAACTGCTCGTATCTTCGGGACTTCCCTGTACTAATTTCTATTATAATAGTCCTACTATATGACATTATGAATCAGGTAATTAGTATGCATAGTAGCTCTCTTGATTATAGGAAGATCATAAGGGGCCCCGTGCCCTAGGGGCCCCATGTCCTAAGAGCCCCGCCTAGCCCCAATCCCCAGGGCCCCATGACATCTAAATCCGGCACTGGATCCACCTCCCAGGGCTGTAGTGCAGGGGATTGCGCTAGGCATACTTTATGCTGACGTCACCGTGCGCCTTAGTGACCACCCGTTTACGTTGCATTACTTAACGCAAACCTTGCCTGAAGACGCTATCAGTGACGCCCGAGTGTACAGTAGTACAGTAAACCTCTCTATTTTGAACTAATTGGGGGTACTCCTTGAGCCAAGGGGTGTTTTCATGTTTAAGAGGACTCTGAGATCACTCACCTGATTCTGATAGAGGACCACCTGGGGCATAATATTAACTAGGGTGGCTCATTTGAAACCTGGCCATAATCGCATAAACAACGGATTTGTCAAAATTATGCTTTCCGGAAATGACCCTCCGAATGACGGGTGAGCCTTCTTTCGATCGCCATAGCACCTAAACAAATTCACTTACAGAAATGAATTACCACTCAGAAGAAAGCTTAACTTATCTGCTACAAGATTTAGCTAAAGTAAAGTAGATTACACAATGAATGTTTTCAGTAGGATCGTAAATACAAAGTTATATAAAAAAAATTGAAAAATCTTGGTTGTAATACACATAAAATAAAATAAAATATATGGAGTGACAAATCTCATTTTTCTTTTTTTTACTAGTTTATTACACATTATTAGAGAAGTTTTTAAAACTACCAAACAGAATAATGTAGGTCCATGTGAACAATTAGGGGATAAATTAAAAGAAATTATGAATTTACTACAGGTTGCCCATCACTAATCCGGCAACCACGGGACCTTAGGACTGCCAGATTTTCAAAATTTCCGGATTATTGATGTTTTGTCCCCTGACTCCAGAAATTTCAACACCTTTACTTACACGAAGATTAAACCAGGTTATCAGCACTTAGTCCAGATCAGAACTTTTTCTTTCTGTCATTGACTTCCTTACAAACATTGCTTTTTTGATCCACTATCAGTAAAGAACTTTAGCACTTTTTCTTTGTTTTTTTATATCATAGACTGTTGAAGACCCAATGCCGTACATTTCACAACCACTTCGCACAGACACACCACTATCAAGTTTTTTTAACAGTTCATCTTTCTCTGCGATCGACAACGAGCGATGTTTGCATTTTACGCCACTACTTTTATTCGCCGAATCCATGATGCAGCAGCAGATTTTAACAAAAATAAATATATATAACAAAAAATAAATGAAAAGGAATGCCTGTTTGCTGTCGGAAGCGTGAGCATACAGCTGATTCTGGGTACAGCGCCATCAATACAAACGGCGCCTCCCGAAAACAGTGGCACACCAACCCGGGAAATTTGAAACTTCGAAATTCATGCCGGAAAACTGATGGAACCGGATTATTGATTGCCGGATTAGTGATGGTCAGCATTCGGAAAGCACCAAAATGAGATTGACTTTCCATTGATAGAAGAGTTTCTAGTTAATGTGTACAAGTCTGGAACACAATGTAAAACAATGGATGAGCTAAGATATCACCTCTTCCAACACAGCAAAAAGACTATCCTTGACCTACCCCCCAGCAGTCGTTCTATCAAGGGGCATATTCTCAGGGCATTTTACAGGACGTACATGCAACTACACTGTCTGGAGAAAGTGTACCTTGATCCAAGGAATTTTGGCTACAGCGCGGCTGGTGGCATCCTTGAGCCGGAACGATGTCAGGTCTTACTGCCAGATGACTTCCCAATGCCATGTAAATGCATGTCCTGTGCCCCTAAGCGATGTGTTTGTAGACAATATGAGCTATTTTGTTGTCAGTACTGCAGCTGCCAAGCTTCTGACAAAGGATGTAATAATCCATCTAGTTAGATAAAGGATAGGTGCTGGATGATTATGTACTAAGTCCACACGCCTCGTGAAAATTGGACTCATCATTTTCGTAAAATGGAACAATTTTCCAATTTATATTACATCCTTTTACTGTTGGGAACAAACAAACAAACAAACTATTGTAAGATTCATTCATTCAGTTTCTCAGTGTAGAATCAAGTTTGATTTCCCTTATGTATACTTAAGAGAGTGGACATAACATTTTTCCAATTTGGTCACCAACACCATCCTTATTCATCACTACTGCTCTTAAAAACCTACTTTTCCTTCAAAAAGGAAGCTAAGATAAGCGAGACTTTTCTGTTTGTACTTCTCATGTCCTAAACTTGAGAGAAAGTGTAGTGGTATTTACCTCAGGTTTTAGTAAATTCATCATTTCTTTTTATTTGACCCTAAATGTTCACATGGACCTACATTATTCTGTTTGGTAGTTTTAAAAACTTCTCTAATGTGTAATAAACTATTACAGACTTAAAAACAATGAGATTTGTCACTCCATATATTTTATTTTATTTTTGTGTATTACAACCAAGATTTTTCAATTTTTTTTATATAACTTTGTATTTACGATCCTACTGAAAATGTTCATTGTGTAATCAACTTCACTTTAGCTAAATCTTGTAGCGGATAAGTTAAGCTTTCTTTTGAGTGGTAATTCATTTCTGTAAGTGTCTTTGTTTAGGTGCTATGGCGATCGAAAGGAGGCTCACCCATCATTCGGAGGGTCATTTCCGGAAAGCATAATTTTGACAAATCCGTTATTTATGAGATTATGGCCAGGTTTCAGATGAGCCACCCTCGTTAATATTATGCCCCAGGTGGTCCTCTATCAGAATCAGGCGAGTGATCTCGGGGCCCTCTCAAACATGAAAACACCCCTTGGCTCCTGGTCTAGGGGAGACCTGGGTCGAATTAGCCGAAAGTCTGAATTATCCGATGGTTACCTTTAGCCCCTCCACACAATAAGAACTCACTAAAACATCCTAAAACAGCACAGATTGTAGTATTTGTACTCACTAAAACATGGCTAATACTGAAGTCTTGAAATGTAGTACTACTGTACACTGAGCACTCAGGCGTCACTAGCATCTTCAGGCAAGGGCTGCGTTAAGTAATGCAACGCGAACGGGTGCACACTGAGGCGCACGGTGACGTCAGCATAGAGTATGCCTAGCGGAAGCCCCCAAACTACAGCCCTGGGAGGTGGATCGCCACTGGGATGCCAGCTTGTGCCACAATAAGGGTATGTACACATAGGGCAAAGAAAGACTCTCCTCTTCTTGACTCCTTCATATTTTATTTCCTGCTGCTATAACTTCTGCTCCATCAAATACAGGGTCATCAGCAAGTTATTCTGCAACAATAAGAATAGTCACAGAGATCAATTTCGGCAGCTGCTATCTCGGTAGCAATGTTTATTGTGAAGCATTCAATATCATTCAGTAGGGAGGGTGTGGGGGTGGTGACTGCTACTGAAAGCAAAAGTGGTGTCACTCTGGGGACATGTAAGGTAAGGTCTTCAGTGCTTGAGGTGCTTCATGTGTTGGAGGTGAGGTGGAGGCTGGCTGACGAAGTGGATGGCACAGAGGAGGTGGAAGATCTGCAGAAAACTCCAACAATTCGAACAATGTGCAGACAATTCGAACTACCGTTCGGATTATGGAAAGCTGTTGAAAAATTTGAACTAGGCCTGAAACAGGTCAAATTATCTGAAGTTTGAATTATACGGGTTCGAATTAGAGAGGGTTTACTGTACTGCATTTCAAGACTTCAATATTAGCCATGTTTTAGTGAGTACAAGTACTACAATCTGTGCTGCTTTAGCATGTTTTAGTGAGTTCTTATTGTGTGGATGGACTAGAGGTAACCATCGGATGATTTGGACTTTCGGCTAATTCGACCCAGGTCTCCCCCCAATTAGTTCAAATTAGAGAGAGTTTACTGTGCATATGTAAGAACATGTATGCACGCATTTAAGTACATACCTCAATAAACCCTTGATAACACAAACACACATCTTTTGTGTTTTTTGGTCAAATACATGTATTGATATATTTGTTTGAAATCTGTCATCTCATGACTCCTCCACAACCAGGCCCAAATGCCAGCGGTTTACCACAGCTATTTCATTTGCCTTCGTTTAAAATGCCCATGGCTCACAGCCAAACAAAACAGTTGGAGCTACAATTCCCTCAAACATGCCCATCTTTGCTTCCATAGATAGATCTCTCTTACTCCATACTCCCCTCAGTGGTCCCAAAACCTTAGCTCTTTCTCTCTCAATGTGGTATACCTCAGCCTCCATGGGTTACCTGCATCAATGTCAGTCAACTCCTAAATATTGAAACCTTTCCACCTGTTCTAGCATCTCGCCATTCAGCACTATATCAGCCCCTAAACCTCTTTCCCTACTACATCTCATCACTTTACTCTTAGCTACATTCACTTTCCGCTCTCTTCTGTTACACATTTTTCTTATTTGTGTAACTCGACTTTGTAGCTTCTCTCTATAGTATGTAGCAAGTGCTGTATTATCTGCAAACAGTGACAGACTCATTTTCCATTGTCTCTTGATTGTCATATCAAGTCTCACCCTATTTTCCTTGACCCTGATTTTCACCTTTACCACTTCACCCATATCGTGTTAAATATCTATAGAGACATGACACATCCCTGTCTCAGTCCAACCTTCACTGAGAAGTATTCCTCTTCTTCTCTACCCAAACTCACATATGCCTTATTTCCCTATAAAAACTGTCCACATATCTTAATAACTTCCTACCTCCCTCATACATCTGAAATATCTGACATATTGCCTTGCTATAAATTTTGTCAAATGTTTGTTCAAGGTTCATAAATGCGTCGTACAGATTTCTTCCATTCCCGAGGTATTTCACACGTTTCCTTATAACAGATATATAGTAAAATAGTTTTCCAGCCTAGCATTTCTATTTTGATACTATAAGAGCACATAATAATGCTCTTGTGTATGCTCTGTCACATATTATGCTCTCTTGCTTCATGCAGTAAAGAGAAACCCTTTTTCTCATCTATGCTCAATTATATCTTTGCTACTTTATGTTTTCAAACAAATTCTGTGTTCTAAAAACTACAGTCATAAACTTAGGGAAGAAACAGGAGGATATAGCAAATGTGCTCACCATTACTCAGAGCGAGGCTGGGACGATCAACAGCTTCCCTCTGCTGATGGTTTTGTGGGAGTAGACGGAGTTATGTCCATGGTCTTGCACACCCACCCTGCAATGTCCACATCCTCATGCACAGCATTCTTTATCCATTCGTGGTTCTGTTGTGCGAGGATTAATATCAATATTGGTTAAAAAAGCACAAAACTGGTAATGGTGATAGTAGTGGGAATAATTATATTACTAGTGGTTATGGTAATAGTACAGTAGTAGTAGTAGTAGTAGTAGTAGTAGTAGTAGTAGTAGTAGTAGTAGTAGTGCAGGGTTGTTTGATTTAAATCAAGTTGATTTTAATCACTGATTTAAATCATGATTTAAATCATATGATTTATTTTTTAAATCACCGATTTAAATCATAACCTTATCATTATTTGAAAACGAGAGGGGAAAGAAGGAAAATTAAGCAAATGGGCTTTATGAACAATAATTGTATTATTGTAGTATAATTATATCATAATGAGACTAAATGAGTGGTGCAAGGGAATCCTCTGTGGCACTTTTAGATAGCAAATTGCCATGTGGCTGTTTTCACAGCAGAAATATTTTTTTCTCATTTATATATATATTTTTGTTGTACTGTACAAAAAGTCACATTGCTATAACCAAAAGTTGAATGTGCATGTTACTTTTGTTTACAAAAAGCCAAAGTGATATCAACCAAAGTTTAATGTGCATTATGATTATTAAACAAAAAATATAATTCTCGTTTAACCGCCGAAGTAATTTTTACTCCAACAAAAATTATATAATTTATTTATTTATTTATATCAATGTATAGTGTATAGTGGAATAAGCATTATTACGAAAAAGTATAGATAAATTTAAAGATACCCATAATAGTACAAATTCCTTTTTCATATGTAAATTCATCTGTATTTCATGTTATATGCATTATATTATTCACTTATTCTATCTTTTTTCAGTTATAAATATGCTAAAAAATATCCTGTAGTAGTTAGATTTCATGTAGAACATCAAATTAATATAAATAAAAAAAATCGATATAAATCAAATAAATCAGATTTTAATCAAATAAATAGGATTTTTTTTTTTTATTTAGAAAAAAAAAAAAAAAATCAACAACCCTGAGTAGTAGTAATACAGTACATTACGTAGTAGTATATCCTCAATAAACCGAACCTCGTTAAACCGAGTGCCGTGTTACCTTCAAATAAGATATACCGAACACTATCACATACATACATACATACACCCGTTGGCCATATGCAGCGATGGGTGAGTCAACCGAACATGTTGGCCGGCCCGTGCGTCCAAGTCTACAGTAAGTTCAGTAAAATTACCTTGTACAAAAATATATTTTACACTACAGTACTGTGTATAGCTAGCTTTGTTTGGACACTGATGACCGAACGCCGCCCCTCATAAACATAACGTCGTCGACGACGACGAGGAGAAAAAAAAGGACGCAGACGCCACAGCACACCTAACTTCTTAGAAGCTGTTTTAGCAAGAGATGAGATGTGAGATTTCCAGTTCAGATTTTTAGTAAAGGATAGTCCTAGAATGTTCATTGTAGAAGAAGGAGACAGTTGAGTGTCATTGAAGAAGAGGGGATAGTTATCTGGTAGGTTTTGTCGAGTAGATAGGTGAAGAAATTGGGTTTTTGAGGCATTGAACAAAACAAGGTTTGCTTTGCCCCAATCAGAAATTATAGAAAGATCAGAAGTTAGGCGCTCGGTGGCATCTCTCCGTGAATCACTTAGTTCCTGTTGAGTTGGACGTCTAATAAACGACGTTGAAAAATGCAGGGTAGAATCATCAGCGTAGGAGTGGATAGGGCTTTGAGTTAGACTTAGAAGATCATTAATGAATAATAGAAAGAGAGTGGGTGATAGGACAGAACCCTGGGAACACCACTATTGATAGATTTAGGAGAAGAACAATGTCCGTCTAAAGTAGCTGCAATAGAACGGTTTGAAAGGAAACTTAAAATGAAGGTACAGAGAGAAGGATAGAAACCGAATGAGGGTAGTTTGGAAATTAAAGATTTGTGCCAGACTCTATCAAAAGCTTTTGATATGTCAAGGGCAACAGCAAAAGTTTCACCGAAACCCCTAAAGGAGGATGACCAAGATTCAGTTAGGAAAGCTAGAAGATCGCCAGTAGATCGCCCTTTACGGAAACCGTACTGACGATCAGATAGAAGATTGTGAGCAGACAGATGCTTAAGAATCTTCTTATTAAGTATAGATTCAAAAACTTTAGAAAGGCAGGAAGTCAAAGCTATAGGACGGTAGTTTGAAGGATTAGAACGGTCACCCTTCTTAGGAACAGGTTGGATGTGAGCAAACTTCCAGCAAGAAGGAAAGTTGGAAGTAGATAGACAAAGATGGAAAAGTTTGACCAGGCAAGGTGCAAGCACAGAAGCACAGTTTTTGAGAACAATAGGAGGGACTCCGTCAGGACCGTAAGCCTTCCGAGGATCTAGGCCAGAAAGGGCAAAGAAAACATCATTCTGAAGGATCTTAATGACAGGCATAATATAGTCAGAGGGTGGAGGAGAAGGAGGAACAAGCCCTTCATCAGCCAGAGTGGAATTTTTAGCAAATGTTTGAGCGAAGAGTTCAGCTTTAGAAGTAGATGAGACAGCTGTGGAGCCATCTGGGTGAAGCATAGGAGGGAAAGATGAAGAAGAAAAATTGTTAAGAGATGTTATTAGCTAGATGCCAGAAGTCACGAGAGGAATTTGATTCAGAAAGATTTTGACATTTTCTATGAATGAAAGAGTTTTTGGTAAGTTGAAGTAAAGATTTGGCATGATTACGGCAGAAATATAAAGGGCATGAGTTTCAGGAGATGGATGCTTACGGTACCGTTTGTGAGCCACCTCTCTATCTCGGACAGCATGAGAACAAGCAGAGTTAAACCAAGGTTGACGGGCTTTAGGATTAGAGAAAGTATGTGGAATGTACGCCTCCATGCCAGAGACTATGACCTCAGTTATGCGCTCTGCACAAAGAGATGGGTCTTTGACATGGAAGCAGTAATCATTCCATGGAAAATCAGAGTAGTACTGCCTTAGGTCTTCCCACTTAGCTGAGTTGAAGTGCCAGAAGCACCTCCGCTTAGGTGGGTCCCGAGACGGTACCGGAGCGATAGGACAGGTTACAGAAATAAGATTGTGATCGGAGGAACCCAACGGAGAGAATAGTTTCACAGAGTAAGCAGAAGGGTTAGTAGTTAGGAAAAGATCAAGAATGTTGGGCGTGTCTCCAAGGCGGTCAGGAATACGGGTAGGATGCTGCACCAGCTGCTCTAGGTCTTGGAGGATAGAAAAGTTGTAGGCTTGTTCACCAGGTTGGTCAGTGAAAGAAGATGATAGCCAAAGCTGGTGGTGAACATTGAAGTCCCCAAGAATGGAAATTCAACTAAAGGAAAATGAGATGAGATGTGCTCCACTTTTGATGTTAAATAGTCGAAGAATTTTACATAGTCAGAGGAGTTAGGTGAGAGATATACAGCACAGATAAATTTAGTAATAGAGTGACATTGAAGTCGAAGCAAGATGGTAGAAAATTCGGAAGATTCAAGGGCGTGGGCACGAGAGCAAGTGATGTCATTGCGCACATATACGCAACAGCCAGCTTTGGATTTAAAATTAGAATAGAGACAGTAAGAGGAGACAGAAAAAGGTCTGCTGTCAGTGCTCACAGCCAACTGAGTTTCGGTGAGGAAAAGAAGATGAGGTTTAAAGGAGGAGAGATGATCTTCTAAGTCGAACTCAAAGCCCTTTCCACTCCTACGCTGATGACTCTTATCTTGCATTTTTAACATCGTTCACTAGACGTCTAACTCTACAGGAACTAAGTAATTCATGGAGGGATGCCATAGAGCGTCTAACTTCTCATCCTTCTGTAATTTCTAAATGGGGCAAAGCAAACCTTGTTTTGTTCAACGCTTCAAAACCCAATTTTTACACCTACATACCGTAAATGGCGGCGTACATGTTGACTCTTTGAGCCTGAATAAATCTCTCCAAAACTAGGAGTCGACTTATACGGCAAGGATAAAATACGAACCTTTACCACCGCGTGGCAAACAAGTGGATTAGCACTACTAACAATCGCTGTACACCACTTACAGTAACTCCAGCAGGTTACCACAAATATTTCCAACTGAAACTTGTGTTCGGTGAACTTACTTAACATATTCAACAAACAGATTCATATATAAATAATAAAATAATAATATAAATTCAGTTTATATCAACACAAAACCATAGACTGCTTCCAACAGCTGATACACAGATTGTAAACAACTGACCGTAACGCCACTGAACCGAAGCGGCCAGTCAGACAACTACATCAACACCAACTGCCTGGCTGCTCGCCGAGCGCCTAGCTGCACTGTCTGCCCAATTCATCGTACCTCACACTCTAACAATACAACCGGTAATTCAGATCTACAAATATATCGTGACCATACACTACTTTATAGGTATGTCAGGAGTCTCGCTGAGGATGTCGAGGGTCATTTGAACGCTAATGACCTCCGACCCGCCTACCGAGCCCTGAAGAAGTTCCAAGTCTCCTTCTCGGGCGAGTGCTATTCGAACAGCAGATGGGCGCCTCGTGTCGGACATGGATGGGCAGATGTCTCGTTGGGCTGAGTACTTTGGGCAGTTGTTCACGGTGGACCCTCCAACTGAGCAGCTTCACACCACTGGGTTACAGGCAGTGGATGCCGATCCTCCCATTGACGAAACCGCACCCTCTCTTGACGAAGTCAGAGAGGCTGTAGCAAAGTTGAGGGGTGGAAAGGCAGCTGGTGTTTGTAATATCAGTGCGGAGCTCCTCAAAGCTGGGGGTGAGGCCATGATCCGCGGGTTGCATGCTGTCCTGACTGCCGTGTGGCAATCAGGTACCATTCCTCCTGACTGGAAAAGGGGGCTGGTCGTCCCTATCTGGAAAGGGAAAGGGGACCGTCAGGACTGCAAACAATTACCGCGGTATTACACTGCTCAGCGTACCAGGCAAGGTGCTTGCCCATCTATTGCTGACACGGATTCGCAGTCATCTGGTGAAGCATCAGAGACCTCAGCAGTCTGGGTTCACGCCTGGTAAGTCAACAACGGACCGTATCCTAGCGCTTCCGTGTCCTGGTGGAACGCCGACGTGAGTTTCGACAGGGGATGCTTGCAGCCTATGTTGATCTCAAGAAGGCGTTTGACTCAGTGCATCGTGAGTCACTCTGGGATCTTCTGCGACTTCGAGGGATTCCTGCAAGGACTATTGGTTTGATAACTGGTTTGTATTCTGGGACTGAGAGTGCTGTGAAGTGTGGGGCAGGTGTATCCAGCTTCTTTCCTGTGAATACAGGAGTGAGGCAAGGGTGCGTCCTTTGCCCCATCACTTTTCAACGCTTGTATGGACTGGGTATTGGACAAGGTTGTAGATCAAAGTGATTGTGGAGCATCCGTCGGCAACAACAAGATCACTGATCTTGTTTTTGCATATGATGCAGTAATCTTTGCTGAGTCGCTGGAAGTCCTGGTGATGGCTCTCGAGGCGCTGCACGAGGAGGCAAAGCCTTTGGGACTTGAGGTCTCCTGGCTCAAGACCAAGGTCCAGGTGTTTGGAGACTTACTAGATGAAGCAGTACAGTCTGTTCATGCGTGTGGCGAGGACATTGAGATCTTGAAAAGTTTTACATACCTTGGTAGCGCAGTCCATAATGACGGCGGGTCACGTCAAGAAGTCTTACTGCGGATTGGCATAGCCCACGGTGTTATGGACTCGCTCAGCGGGAGTATTTGGCGTTGTCGGTACCTGTGCAGAAGGACAAAGATCCGGATCTTCAAGTCGCTTGTGATCCCTGTCTTACTCTATGGTTGTGAGACATGGACACTAAATAGTGACTTGAAGAGACGAATCAATGCCTTTGGTAATAAGTGTCTTCGTAGAATCATGGGGTATCGCTGGGATGATTACGTGTCAAATCAGCGATTGCACCGTGAGACTGAATCGAGGCCTATTACCTGCATAGTCCATCAGCGCCAACTTCGGCTATATGGGCATGTGGCACGCTACCCTGAAACCGATCCTTCCCATTGGGTTGTATCTGTAAGAGACAATCCGGCGTGGAGGAGGCCAAGGGGGCGCCCACAAGGCTCGTGGCTGGGGCAAGTTTATGTTTCTTGTCGAGAGCTGCTTGGTATGGGAAAGGAGCCTGCATGGGAACTCGCGTGTGGTGACCCCCGGGAGTGGCGTCGTAGGGTGGGCGAGGCGACGCGCCCCCCGGCGTATGCCCCCAATGATTGATTGATACACTACTTTGTAAGCTTTGGCCTACCGTATTTTTGGGGCCGACTTATACAGCAAGTATAAGCCTAACCCGTAATTTTGAGTTAATAATCATGAGGTCGACTTGTACGCCTGGTGGACTTGTACGCCGCCATTTACGGTACTTAACATAATCTTCCAGACAATTATTTCCTCTTCTTCAATGACACTCATAACTATCTCCCTCTTCTACAATGAACATTTCTGGGCTATCCTGTACTAAAAATCTCAACTGGAAATTTGACAATTCATTTCTTGCTAAAACAGCTTCTAAGAAGTTAGGTGTCCTGTGGAATCTTCATCAAATTTTTTCTCCCTCCCAGTTGCTTCTCTTGCTATCTTCTATTATTTTCATGTCTACTGCTCTTCTGAACTTGCTACCTACATGCCTCTTGCCCTACCACGGCATCGGTGCACAAGAATTTCTACCAACTCTCATCCCTATTCTGTCCATCTTCCAAAAGCAAGAGTTAACCAGTAAATTCACTCTTTCATCCCATTCATTGGCAAATTCTGGAACTCTCTTCCTGTTAAATTTTTTTCACCTTTTCTAAAACTCAGTATTTTTTTCAAGAGGAGTGTCAAGATACCTTTCTGAACATTATTAACCCACCATTCTTTCTATAATTTCTTACTGTCTGCTTTATAGAGACTGGTAGCTAATTGGCTTTTTGTTGTTTCTCTATTTTTTGCCCTTGGCCAATCTGCTGTTATGTAGAAGAAGTTTGTATAAATAAAAAAAAGGTGAGGCACTTTTAAGTTGTAAACTTTGTTTTTGTAGACAACAACTATAGTATGTGTGTGTGAAAGCTGTTACTGATTCCCATACCTTATGAAATTGCCACAGAAATACCCTATAAGCAAGCATTACACTATTATAGCTGTATGCCTAGAAGACTAAAATCAACAATATACTCCACAATTATATTACTACATCTCCACACTGAACATTCTTTGGCTATCCTTTACCAGAAATAATTAGTTAATGTAATTTTAAGTTTGTTTGACATGAACAAGCATGATGTGTGTCAATGAGTGGCCGTGTCTGCATTTTTATATGTACATTTTTTTCGGCCTATAGTGCCTGTAAGCAGTGACCTGACCTCCAGGGCTCTGATTTTAGGCTCTGGAGGTTCACTTGAGGGCTAAGATGGTTGGCCCTCACCTGGGGTGGTGCAGGCAAGAATTTTATGGTGGCACTTGTGAGTGATTAGAGGCTCATGCTGTCCCCTGTGTCCTCCGATGCACTTGCCATTTAAGATAGAGTTAATGGTCAGCATTTGGGTGTTCTTAGGCCACTCGATGATTACCAAAAGATTTTGGCATCTGGCGGGATTCAAACTCGTTACACAAGCTTGCCACTTCCAAACGCTAACTACTCGGCCACCGCCTCCCCACGCAGCTACACACTGCTCCGTCACTACTCTGTACTCCTCCTAATATCAATGAATATCTCATTCTAAACCAAATCACACCACATATTCCTTTAGCACCCTCAGAACATGATTTTGGCGATTGATGAGTGTGTTATTTCTTCTGCAAAAGGCTAACTATACTTTTGGAGTGTGGGTATGTCATGCATGTATGAGTTAAAGAGAGTGGGTGACAGTATAGGCCACTGAGGGACACAGTTTCATAAGTTTCTCATGTTCAATGTTTGGCCAGCAAATGACATTCGGGCAAGAAGCTAAACAGATATTTCTTTCTATGTTACTTTGCATGTTTGTGTTCTAATATTTGTTTGCAAGGTTGTGGCGGGGATGGCATCGAAAGCCGTGCTGATGTCTAGTGTGACGAAGGGCTCTATGTGGGGGTTTAGTTGAATTGATGCCATTTAATTCTTTTGTGTAAGGTCTGTGAGAAAAGTGGCTGAGCATAGAGGACAGAAATCATGTTCTGAGGGTTCTAAGGGAATGTAATGTGTGACTTGGTTTTGGATTATATATTTATTGATTTTAGAGGGATTGCAGAGTAGTGATGGAGCAGTGTGTAGCTGCAGTATGTTGGTGAGTGCCTAAACACTATGTGGTCCAAGGTGTATTAGGTGTATGTTACTGATGTTATCTGGGCCACAGGCACATGAGTGTTTGAGAATGTGGATGATGTGATTAGTTTGGCGGCTTGTGACAGAAGCATAGTCTGGGTCAGTGGGAATTGTCTTTTCGTCAATCATTAGGCAATAATTGTCAGGGTGCGAGTTTAGGTGCCTGATGTGAGAGAAATGTTTGATGAAGCTGTTCACTTGTTGTTTATTTGAGGGTATTGTGTCTGTTGTGCTAATGGTGGCATGTGATTGTGTGGTGTCTGCGTTCGAGATTGTGATTCTGTTTAATCTTTGTAGAGTTTGTTGGTGTTTGTTCAGTAATCACGTGCATTGACAAATTTGTGCCAAAAGTGTTTTTCTTATTATTTTGTTGCATATTTGTGTGTTTTAAGTGCCTACATTTGAGGTGTGTAGAGCCAGAAGGGGTCAAGCACCAGCCAAGGGAAAATGCTGCTTATACCTGTAATACCAAGTACAATCTTTCCTCTACCTAGAGAGATATCCACTGTCCCCAAAAGGCAACAACTGTAAGGCTGGGAATCATATAAAAGAACATGTGTTGATCAACCAAACAAGCACCAACCTGTTCGCGAGGCCCGCCACATAGTCAAAGGGGATAAAGCGACAACCGCAGTAGCCAATGGCAGTACGTGAAACAAACCATCTACACTACCCTCCCGAGTTTCACGCTATGCGAGTTTCGCGATCCTCGAGTTTCACGCAGTCCTAAATTCTTATCATCCCGACTTTCGCGCATTATATCCCCGAGTTTCGCCTTTTTTTTTTTTTTTTTTTTTTTTTTTGGGGGGGGGGGGGGGTCCTAACGGCCTACAGCGCCGTTAGGCAGTGACCTCCAAGAGTGGGATGGTAGGCCCTGGAGATTAACTTGAGGGCTGTGATGGTTGGCCCTCACCCGTGGTGGCGCAGACAGAATTTCTATAGTGACGCCTGTGATTATAGGCTCATGCCGCCCCCTGTGTCCTCCGATGCCCTCGCAATCGAAGGTAGAGCTAATGGGCAGCATGTGGGTGTTCTTAGGCCACTCAACAGTGCAGAGAAAGATTTTAAGTGGATTTTACAGCCCTCATCAAGGATCGAACTCGGATCACCGAGAACGCCACTCGGAGACTTCTTCTTGTGACCTTTTCTGCTTAGTATCACTTTGTAGGTCGTCTGTCAAGCTCGTGCTCGAGCTTGACATATATCTTGACGCTACCCACTCTGCTACCGCCACCCATAAGAGACGTACGGGACACATCTTCCTTCCTTCCTGCTCAGTATAGTATAATAATAGGCTTAGTATAGCTGTATGTAGTTTTGCTTTGTTTTTTTCCATTTGTTTGTGTTTTTCTCTACAGGAACAGCCGGTGCCACATAAGATAGGTAACACCTCGAAATAAGTAGCACCTTACCTTACTATTTACCACAAAATACACCTTTATAAGTGATTAACCATGACGTGTGTGGTACTGTGGTTTCTGGTGGTACTGGAGGAGACAGGAGAGAAGAGAGGAAGGCATTGTGACAGTGTTATTGTCGTATAACACTTGTCACACAACCATCAGCTGACAAGATGGGTGTCAGGCTCACTCACTCAGACCAAAACAGCATCCGCTGGGTGACTCCCAACTCAAGCTCAATCTCAAACTCCTCTCCTCCCTCCTCTTCTCTACGTAGTGTTGGCCGAAGCCACCACCCCAGGAAGCGGGTCACAAACCCTAGGCTAACACCCAGTACCCGTTCACTGCTGGGTGGACAGGGGCTTGGGGCATTTTCAGGATATTTTTTGGGGGAAAA
This sequence comes from Chionoecetes opilio, assembly GCA_016584305.1. Taxonomy (NCBI): domain Eukaryota; kingdom Metazoa; phylum Arthropoda; class Malacostraca; order Decapoda; family Majidae; genus Chionoecetes; species Chionoecetes opilio. The sequence continues at coordinate 110,105 of JACEEZ010001307.1, forward strand.
AGTGAGTCTCATAAGCTGTAAAATACGGTAGGTACACAGCCCTCAAGTTAACCTCCAGGGCCTACCACCCCACCCCTGGAGGTCACTGCCTAACGGCGCTGTAGACGCGCGGCGCGCGCGCGCACGCACGCACGCACGCGACATGACTAAATAAGCATTTTTACAGGGTTTATAATACCCGAGTTTCGCGATAAGCGAGTTTCGCGCTATGCCTCCGGAAGAAAGCAAGCGCGAAACTCGGGAGGGTAGTGTAGTTATAAAATGTTTGCATGGACCAATGGCAGTCAGTCTAGTAGAACTATTATTCAGGAATACTGTAGAGTAGTAGTTTCTTATATTAAAAGTCAGTGAAGAGGAGCTGGTGGGAGGAGGAGAATGGGATGTAACAGGATGATGTGGTATGGTTTGGGAGAGGGTCTCGCTACCACAGGCTCCTCCCACAGTGATGATCATTCAATGAATTTGCTTTGCTTTTAATGAATACAGGAAATGAAAAATTTTATTCAATGGGTGAGGGGTTGGGGTAAGGAGCTTCCCAGCCCTGGGCCAGTTGTTTGTGCATCAGTTGGTTCTGTATTGTTCTGGGCTCATAATTATTGTTTTGTAAACACTGGTCCAGGATTCTCTTAACTTTCACGTGTTTTTAATTGTTCATAATGGGTGTTTGGGGGAAGATTTGGGAATTGTTTTTTCCCCCATGTTAACAGTGGTGGTGGAAGGCTGTAGGCTGCTGAGGTAAGGGTGTTGCATCCTGGTGTGGCTGGTAGTGGGAGGCTTCTGTGTGGTGTTTATTGTATATTGTTATGTTATCCAAACATTAAACAGAACATACTGGGTTTTTTCCATTTCATGCACTTATTAATCTTCCTATATGGTATTGACATTATTTTCTCTTCCATTCTCAAAATTTCTTTACATATGATTTAATTTGTTTTGCTTAAAAAATATTTTGCTTGCATATATGTTGGAACTGGAATTGGCATTCGTGGAGGTACTATGGGTAAAACAAGTATCGGTGCATAGGGGTCCGATGAATACTGTAAACATTCAGTCAGATGCTGAAGATATGGGAGGTTTTAGTTTTCTTCGTTCCGTAGTGTCAGAATGTTTCACGCATATAGTGCACCGATACTTGTTTTACCCATAGTACATTCTCCCACTCGAATGGCGTCAATATTTCAATTCATTGTGAATTCATGATATTTTGAATGTGCGCCAACTTTAACCTAGTTTTTCTCAAAACTTTGGTAGTGGTGCTTGGCCCCCTCTGGCTCTCCATGCCTCAATTGTTGTACACTGTCTTGTGCTAGGGCATGGTAAACTAACATGGCTCCGACACCCAGGCAGGCTATCACTGCTATACACTTACTTATGCATATTGTTAATCGTAGACAAGCACAACTAGCAAAAAACGTGCATGGATGCGTTGATGGTGGGCTCGTCGGAACTCGTCAGATTCATCCTCTGACATCGATGGAAAAAGTGCTAGTGTGACGACGCCTTTAAGTGTCCGCCAGTCAGAGCGCATAGTACATGTTTGTGACAGTCGGAGCGCATGTTTATAAGCTCCGTTTAGGCTGAGTTCGCCTGTTTTTCGGTATTTTTATGCTTATTTAGACTTGTTCAGTGCAGTGAAGATATTATGGCATCGAAAGAGAAGGGAAGTGGTAAAAGAAAGCGTGTGAATCTAAGTATTGCAGAGAAATGAGAACATATTAAGAAGGTGGAATCATGTTTCTGTCGCCCGGGTGTGTGACGAGTATGGAGTAAAGAAACAAACAGTGAGTGATATTCGCAAGTCTAGGGACAAACTCAGAGAAAATTCGGTGACATTCAATGTTGATGCAAGTAAGGATAGGAAAGGAGTAATACATTTTTGACAACACATGAAAGTTCCTCAGAGTGTAGCCCTACATGTGTCTTACATGTCTAACGACAACACTGCTGCTGCCGCGGCCGTGCTGCCAGGCGTGGATGAGCGTTTTCCTTGTATTTTCATCTTTACTTATATATATGAATAATAGCCATTAAAATGTGATTATATGTCTACATTCACCTACAATGATATTTCATAGCATACCAAGCAGTAATGAGCGAGCCTGGAGACTTACTACCTCTCCTAATACCAGTCCCGAGCAGTCGTCAGCGAGCGTGCCAAATCCAGCATTTAACGCCAGTCACTGTTTACCTCCCAACATAGCTACACGGCCTGGTTGTGTTTGTGATTATTTCTCATTTATTTCACAGCGTGAAGGAGCGTGCCAAATCCAGCATGTAGCGCCAGTCACTGTTTACCTCCCAACATAGCTACACAGCCTGGTTGTATTTGTGATTATTTCTTATTTATTTCACATCTTTTCCTGTTTTTCCTATATTTTCACACCCTTGGGAAAATACCCTCGCTCTAACGGACATTCGGCTTTAACGGACCACTTCTCCCCCCTTTTAGTCCGTTAAATCGAGGGTCAATTGTATATGAAAAGATTCCTGATATGTTACTATGTCTTAGGTGATAATGATGAAATTTGTGGTTGCTGCAGTACATAGAACCATAAGTGTTAATAAAGCATTTTATCAGCAACATACTTGTCTTTTCATGTTTTTCAGAGACCCTGATCATCGAAGTTATATGTTTCAACAAATAGCTATATATAACTATCACTTGAGTCTGTAAATAAAATATGAATTGAGATTTAGTGTTTGCTTATTGCCCTGTATTCCTCAATGAGTCCATGTGTCCAGCTCTCACCTGCAACGTCGTGAGGTCAGCTCGCTCACTGGGACTCTTCTTAAGGCACCGGTCCACCAAGTCAATGAACTCTGATGAGAACACTCCAGGTGGCAGCCGAGGTGGAGGCTCATTTACTATGTAGTCCAGCAGCTCAAAGATGGCCATGGGCCTTGGCTCCCCTGGCAGGCCAGCTGGTTGGTGAGTCAATACAATATGATAATACAATATATATGAGGACAATAATATTACTAAATACATGTATTCATAAAATGAGGCAGCTTACAAAAGCCTGATAGCAACACACATGCAGGAAAGAAACTACCTTCCTTAAGCAACTCGCTAATGAAAGAAATAAGACACTATAATTAAATTAACAAGACTTTAACAGAACAAATTGCATAAGCATATGTGAGTTCGGAAAGTATGTACTAATTGGCTCCTGCAACACATTAACATCAGTTTTTTCTTAGTTATTGATATACTATTGTGATTGCTGTATAGATTTGGCAGCCCCACTGCCCACTAAGCTGGTCTAGACTCCTCTGGAGTGCAGTCAACCTGAGTGGTTAACCACATAACCAAACATGAGACAAGATGCATTTCTGTATTCCTAACATGTCATAAGAGGCAACTAAATAGGATGTGGGTGGGAAAGTTAGGATCCTTTTCTCAAGTAATATAATTTCAACATAAACTAAAACAAGGAATATATTCAGATTCTGAAATGTGCCTCCCTGTTTGTTACAAAGAAGGCCAGTTATATGCTAACAAATATATTTGTATTCTACACAATTTTTGATATCACACACATATTTCACAGTTATATAAAGGCAACAACAATTACAAATTTCGGGCATGAAAAAATATAGAAAGGTAAAAAAATGGACTCACTTACTCAAACCTAAAACATGGAGTATTATAAAGCTTTGGATGCAATATAGGCTAAATATCACTGTACTCATTGATGTACTTCTTGTACATCTGAAAACTGTACTTCTTGGTGTCCTTCAAGCACCTTGTTTTCTTAAGTTTCTTTGTATGACCTCTTGTGGCTCCTATATCCCATACATCCATGTCCTCTTTGTCATTTACCTCCATTCCTGACATAGCTCTATACATTGCTATCAAATCTCCTCTTTTTCTTCATTCGTCAAATGATGGCAACCCCGATTTCTTCAGCTTCTCCTCAGAAGTCAGGTCTGACAGGCCGGGAACAATTTTTGTGGCTACTCGCTGTATTCTTTCTATCTTCTTTACATCCTACCTGATGTTCAGAGACCAAACTACCAGTGTTGTAGGTCTCGAGACTGGTCTTGGTCTCGAGACGTCTCGAGACCAGTTTGATGTGGTCTTGGTCTTGGTCTCGTTTGATGTGGTCTTGGTCTTGATCTTGGTCTCGAAGTTTCTGGTCTCGGAGTTTGGCTCGAGACCAGGTCGAGACCAGGATTAAAAAGTACATCGCGGCGTGGGGAAGGTCAGAATTTATTATCATACACGGAGAAAAATCTTGGCTGTTTCGATTCACGGCGCGCCATACAGCGTTGTACTGTCTATAGATACTACGATCTACGGTGGTGATGCATGAGCTGAGCCCTGCGAGCGCTGATAGAGTGCGTGCGAGTCGAGAGAACATGCATGACGTGGCCATTCTCGCAGTGATAATCTCTGTTTGCTCACACGCATGTTTGCAGCTTTGTTCACCTCCGTGTACTTCATATATGTGTAGGCCTATGCTATCCCCACACCCTTCGTACACGTACACCACAGGTTTAGCTAGCTCGCTTGGAAAATGTAACCACAAAAATTGCTATTTTCCCATGTTTGTTTCTTCATGCCAACGAAGCAATGAAAGCAGAAATATTTGACCTAGATGTTTACATATATTAAATTTTGTAAATATATTTCCTCCCTTATACGTTACCCTTAACCCCCTTCTACCAGAGCTCGTTAGTCGTTACATCGAGCATATCTGACAGCAGGGCTGTCAGGTGCACAAACCACAAAATGTACTTTTGGCATTCACATTTTACTTTTTTGGCATTTTCAATTTTTCATCATAAGAAAATGAAATTCAATTGACGAATATTTCTGGCAAATTCCAAAATTTGTTGAGTAATTTCTGGCAAGAAATACAACAATTGGCAGGACCTGGCAACTCTGTCTGGGAGTGACATAAGACATCGGACAGTGAGGTGTACTGGACTAGTCTCGCTTAGTTTCCGTTCGCACACCGGAATGAGTAATCATGTCGGCATCTTCAGCAGTTATCAAATTTGCGTTCAAGGACCACAAGGAGTTTTTTTATAAGAAACACAGAAACCATAAGCACACAGCAGTTTGTAATTTCTAATATTTACACTTTACAGACCAAAAACATTCAGATAATAGTCATATTTATAAAAAAAAAAATTTATATGCCTGTTCTTGGTCTTGGTCTGTTTCGGAGGGTCTGGTCTTGGTCTTGGTCTTGGTCTCGGTCTCGGAGGGTCTTGGTCTTGGTCTCGGAGGGCTGGTCTTAGTCTCGGAAGGTCTGGTCTTGGTCTTGGTCTTGGTCTCGAAGGGTCTGGTCTTGGTTTTGGTCTTGGTCTTGGTCTTGGTCTTGGCCTCGGAGGGTCTGGTCTTGACTACAACACTGCAAACTACCATGGCGTACTCCAGTCTAGGGTGTATCATAACCACAATCAATTTCTTCATCAAGTCCTCCTCCATATAGACAAAGGCTGTTCTGATGTTGGTTAGAAGATTATATGTAGCACCAACAATTTTATTAATGTGTTTCTCTGGTGATAAGTCGTCCTGAAATATAACTCCAAGATCCTTTTTTTCACTTGCTTTATTGATTGATTGTGTGTGCGTGTGTATTTACCCAGTTGTGTTTTACAGGGCCTGAGCTACACTCGTGGGGTCCCGTCTCTGTATCTACATTTATCCAGTCTTTCTATCAATTGGTGCACATTATGTGCCGATATCACCTCCTCATTAATCCATTCCAAACTTCTACATTTCTATGAGGGAAGCTGTACTTCTTTGCTGTTCAGGCATCTCCCTTTTCCTAGTTTTTTGTTATGTTCTCTTGTGTATCGACCTTCTCTTCGTTTCCGAGTCAGTAGTCTCTCATTGTCTGTTTCTTCCATCTTAGTTATCAGCTTGAAAATTGTTATTAACTCTCCTCTTTCTCTTCTCTGCTCAAGTGTTGGTAGCTATATTTCCTTCAACCTTTTCCTCATAAGAGTTCTTCTAGCTCTGGTACCATCTTTGTTGCCATTCTCTGTATCCTCTCCAACTTTTTAACATGCTTCATTTTATATGGGGACCATACAATGGCAGCATATTCCATTTTTGGTCGGATCATTAAGTAATTATCTTTCTCATCATATTTTTGTCCATGTAATGAAATGCCATTCTAAAATTCTTCAATATCCTGTATGTATCTCCAAATATTTTATTTATATGTTTTTCTGGTTGTAGGTTATTCTGCATTATCACTCCCAGTCCTTTTCTTCATGAACCTTAACTACTTAATTTCCCATTTTAAATGACCATTTATATCTCTTTTTGCTTCTTCCAATTTCCATCACATGACACTTATTCACATTAAATTCCATTCCCCTCTTCTGCTCCATTCGTAGATCTTGTTCAGGTCATTTTGTAGTGTTTCACATCTTTATAGTTTTTTATTTCTCTTAATAATTTTGCATCATCCGCAAACAAACTAATATAACTTTTTATTTCATCAGTCATGTCATTGACATAAATCATGAACATTATTGGTGCCAACACTGATCCTTGTGGTACCCCACTAAATACCTTTCTCCATTCAAAGTTTTCATCCTTTACTATTGTTCTCATTTCTCTTCCTCTCAAATAACTTTCCATCCAGGTTTTGATCATCCCTGTGATTCCTCCTATATATTCCAATTTCCAAAGTAGCCTCTCATGTGGAACTTTATCAAATGCCTTTTTAAGATCTAGATATACACAATCTGCCCATCCATCTCTTTCTTGTGTTGTATCAATTACTCTTAAATAAAAGCTTATTAAGTTGGTCACACATGATCTTTTTTCCTAAAACCATACTGCCGGTCTGTTATTATACCTTCATTCTCAAAGTATTCCGTCCATTGCTTCTTTATTTTCTCACTTATCTTGCATAGTGTGCTAGTTAATGACACTGGTCTATAATTTAGTGGTTCATCCTTCTTCCCATTTTTATATATTGGCACTCTATCTGCTCTCTTCCACTCCTTTGGCACTTTTCCCGTTGTTAATGAGCACTTTATTATATCATATATTGGTTCGACCAACTGCTTTCTGCAGTCTTTTAAAACATAACCCGACACTCCGTCTGGTCCTATTGCTTTCCTCTTCTCCAATTCCTTCAACAATTCACAAACTTCCTCTTTCTCTATTTTTATTTTCCACTCCTTCCGGACTTTTTCATTACTTGCTGTTCGTTGAATTTTGATTCTTTTGTGAATACTTGCTGAAAGTTTTTATTCAAAATTTCACTCATTATTTTTGGATCTTCATATATCAAATTTCCTTCTTTCAGTCTCTCTACTTTGTCCTTATGCTTGATTCTTCCATTGATAAATCTTTAAACAGTTTGGGTTCTTCCTTACACTTTTCAACAATATCCTTCTCATAACTCATGTGTGAAAATCATGCATTCTACATCATTCATAGGGAGATATATCAACTGAAAACTTAGAGGGCCGTTTTCTCAAAACATAGGTTTTTTACATTCACATATTCATATAAAATCAAATATTGACATGATTTACTTATACTTTGTGGAGAATGTTTATTTTCTAGAGGGTAAACATATCAGCGAAGGAGCGGGAGTTAAATTCCTGCTCCTTCGCCTTTTTTAACAGTACACATTTGGACCGTTTTTGCAGTGGGGCTATTTGTGACATCAGAACAATGAGACATTATATTTTTCTTTTACAGAAAGGTCCCGTTATATGACCATTCATTATACCAGAAACCAATGATACGAGCTGAGTAAATTAGGGTCTATTTTCAGTTTACGAAATAGAAATTCAATGATACAACATTCAAGCTGGGGTGAGGGTGCCTTTTCTTCTTTACATTAGTGTTTACCTGTGTTAACTGCCTCCCAAGCATTCAGTGTCTTCATGTGCGAGTACTGATGTTAGTGCTAAGCGGTTTAGAGTAACGATCGCTAAAAAGTTATTAATCGTTAAGAGGCATCAGTCCGGTGAGCGAGTGTCTGATCTATACCGCATTTATAAATTATCCTCTTCTACTGTGAGCATTATCATTAAGGGGAGGCGCCTCCTAGCATTAGTGGAGGGTATATTCATATTATATTAATTGTTCTAAGGTATTTATTTCTTTGAAGACAAAGTAATCGTCCAGACCCATTTTTTGTTTGCCTAATTATGTTGAATTAATTCAACACACCTAATCCACCAAAAATAATTGATTTCCAGGCCTTATTTCTGTAAAAACACGACTTTTGTAAAAAGCGCGCGCTAAAAATTTTCTTCCCTCCAACAGGGCTACGAATATTATTGATGACGTCACAGGAGGAACTCCAATGTAAACAAAAGTCTTCTGCCTGTGTATAGTAGTAGTAGTAGTAGTAGTAGTAGTAGTAGTAGTAGTAGTAGTAGTAGTAGTAGTAGTATAGTAGTGGTGGTATAGTGGTGGTAATAGTAGTAGTGGTGGTATTATTATTAGTAGTAGTATAGTAGTGGTGGTAGTGGTGGTAATAGTGGTAATAGTGGTAATAGTAGTAGTGTAGTAGTAGTAATAGTAGTATAGTAGTTGCTTAGTAGTAGTAGTATAGTAGTGGTGGTAGTGGTGATAATAGTGGTAATAGTAGTAGTATTAGTAATAGTAGTAGTAGTGTAAGTAGTAGTAATAGTAGTAGTAATTGCTTAGTAGTAGTAGTAGAGTAGAAGCCACCCAGCCACACCACCGCCTTGCCACATAGCGTAGTATTGACGGTATTATTACGTGTTATAGGACTGATATAGACAGTATGGACAGATTATATAACTAAGGGAAGGGTTACTGCTAGAAGAGACAAGGTATTATGTTGTGAGAGACAGTGAGATGAAGAGATAATAGCAAAGGAGATCTGTGTGTGTGTGTGGTGTGTGTGTGTGTGTGTGTGTGTTGTGTGTGTGTGTGTGTGTGTGTGTGTGTGTGTGTGTGTGTCTCCCAACATGGCAACTCTAACCCACTGTCTTCTCTCTCCTTCTTCTCTTCTCTCTCTCTCTCTCTTCCTCTCTCTCTTCTCTCTCTCTCTCTTCCTTTTCTCTTCTTCCTCCTCTCTCTCTCTTCCTCCTCTTCTCTCTCTCTTCTCCTTTCTTCTCTTCTCTCTCTCTTCCCTTCCTCTCTCTTCTCTTCCTTCCTTCTTCCTTCTCTCTCTCTCTCTTCCTTCCTTCTTCCTTCTCTTCTCCTTTCTCTCTCTCTCTCTCTCTCCTTCTCTCTCTCTCTTCTCTCTCTCTCTCTCTCTCTCTCTCTTCTCTTCTCTCTCTCTCTCTCTCTTCCTTCTCTTCTTCTCCTCTCTCTCTCTCTCTCTCTCTTCCCCCTTTCTCTTCCTTCCTCTCTCTCTCTCTTCCTCCTTTCTTCCTTCTCTCTCTCTCTCTCCTCCTTTCTTCCTTCTCTCTCTCTCTCTTCCTCCTTTCTTCCTTCTCTCTCTCTCTCTTCCTCCTTTCTTCCTTCTCTCTCTCTCTCTCTTCCTCCTTTCTTCCTCCTGACTATAAGGTTGTAGTGGTGGTATCAGCGCGGGAAGAGGAGGCTTCCTGCTGTGACGTCACCGAGCCGTGCTGCGTCGTCTGCTGCTTGTCGTGAAGAGCGTTTTGAGAGCTCGGGGAATTTACAGATTTTGATTGCGGATTATTTAAAAACGGCTGACTGGATGCAAAATGTGACAACATATTGTTGATATACTCACTAATGGCTATACAGTAAAAGCCTTATAACTCGGCACATTAGGGGCTCTGGCCCTTGCCGAGTTATTCAATGTGCCGAGTTATGCAATGTCCTCCTCTGATATGGGTATAAAATACAGTACTGTAAAAGCATAAAAACTACACTTACCAGTGAACGGGTAGAATGTGCTGGATTTGATATCAAACTCAGCACAAATAGCACGCATGGACGCACCTGCATCCATCCTTGCCAGCACTTTCACCTTTTCCTGCAGGCTCAGAGCCTCAGGCTCTTCAATTTCATTCCCTTCCAGCTGGAGACACCCTTGCGTGATGGAGCTGACATCTTGATATACAGTACTGTATGATGTAATCCCAAAACCCGTAAAATAGGTGGCAAAGTAAAGCATAGGTCGGGTACCAGTGCGTAGGCTGAGCCGTGTTTTTGTCGTCCAAGCACCGTCTTGGATTACGAATCCCAATCCAATAACACTTGCTGAAATGTGTGTTATACTACTTTGTGATATTGTTTGCAATGTTTTGCATTGATTATTATTTCGGCTCCTACCAAGCTTGTTGTGTTTTTGAAGCAGAAACCAATCCTTTTTCAATTTCGACAAAAAACGGAATTCGTATCCAAGACGGTGCTTGGACGACAAACACGGCTCAACAGCTGACAACCTACGCGCTGGTTCATGACCTTTGCTTTACTTTGCCACCTATTTTATGTGTTTTGGGATTACATCATACAGTACTGTATTTCAAGATGTCAGCTCCATCACGCAAGGGTGTCTCCAGCAGGAAGGGAATGAAATTGAAGACCCTGAGCCTGCAGGAAAAGATCAAAAGGACAAAAAAAAACGACTTTATGCAACTGAGGATATGCCGAGTGTAAGCGAAGAGATGCAGTTATAACATCAATATGCCGAGATACATTATTTTTTGCCGACTTTCTGTTTACATGTTCACACAAAGAGGTTGTGAGGGCATGATATGCCGAGTGAAAACCAAGAGACGCAGTTTAGGGGAGGCGGTAGCTTAGGGGAGGCGGTAGCAGAGTGGTTAGCGTCACAGAGTGGCGTTCTCGAAGACCCAAGTTCGATCCCGATTGAGACCCATAAATCCACTTGAAATCTTTCTGCACCGTCGGATGGCCTAAGAACACCCACATGCCCTGTCCATTAACTCTACCTTCGACTGCGAGTGCATGGGAGGACACGGGGGCGGCATGAGCCTCTAATTACAGGCGTCACTATAAGAATCCTGCCTGCGCCACCACGGGCGAGGGCATCACAGCCCTCGAGTTAGCCTCCAGGGCCTACCATCCCACCCCTGGAGCTCATTGCCTACACGCCCAATAGGCATTGATGCACCAAAAAAAAAAAAAAAAAAAAAAAAAAAAAAAAAAAAAAAAGTTGTCTTTGCCATGCCGAGTTATATCAAATTCCGAGTTATACAGTGCCGAGTTATAAGGGTTTTGCATTAAATCAAGAATGATGAAATGGTCTGGACGATTACTTTAAGTAAATGCAATAAGATCTGCATGTATCAGCACAATTGCTTTCGTGCTTCTGCAGGAAAAAAATTACAAACGAGTATTTATTATTTGTAATAAGAGCAGAGCTAGAAACATAAATGGGAGCCAGCATGTTCACTCAATATGTATGATATTGGGTAGCTTTACTTATGAAACCACCAGTTAGAAATTTCGCGCTCAATTTTTTTTATGTCTCACCATTGCTGTGCAAAAAAATGACCAAAATCACCATTTTATGAACCCCGTAATTCTACCCCTTCTTTTACTTTCAATAAATCATATCAGCAGTGTTTTTTTGTTTAGAAAAAAATCACATGGGCAAATTATTTACCATTCATTCATCTTTCAGCAGATATTTAATTTTTTAATTATGTTCACAACTAATTGAGTTATAAGTCTCCAAAGTACAATAATTGCACTTTCGAGATATCAATAGAAAACGGAGGTTTCTGCAGGGAGGAGACCTCAAAATTGATAATACAAATTAATTTATTTGAAAGGGAAAGAATTATCGTACAGCTGCCAAACTTTCACAGAGAACGCGTGACATGTTCAGCTATTTTTCGGAGTAACTTTTATAAAATGGCTGGAATAGTGAAAAATACCCATTATTTGGCGGCGCCTCCCCTTAAGTCGAGTGAGAAAGTGCTGGATATGGCGGGTAGTTCAGCATTCTTTTGACAGAATAGGTAATAGTGTCAGGAATTTTTGAGGTTTCCTTTAAATGTGACATGAAGTGAGAATCACAGCAGCCAGCACTGTCACAGAACAGGAGTTGGGGTATGGAGGCATGTGTTGTGCAGTCACGGATGCCCCTCGGTGAAATTATGAATTATCTTATCATTATTTGTACAAGTTATGGAACATAGCAGTATCTTTGAACGGCACAATTGGTACTAATAGACATGTGATTTACCGATAAACAGTAATAAGCAATGCTGTAAAAGGCTACGTGGCATCATGTCGGAGCGGGTGAGGAGTAGCAGGGTAGGTCTTAGAGTAGCCTAGCAATCAGCTGCAGTTTTTTTTTTTTTTTTTTTTTTTTTTTTTTTTTCATTTATGCCTATAGCACCTGTAAGCAGGGACCGGCTGGTAGGCCCTGGAGGTTCACTTGAGGGCTGTGATGGTTGGCCCTCGCCCGTGGTAGGGCAGGCAAGATTTTAATAGTGACGCCTGTGATTAGAGAGAGGCTCACGCCGCCCCCTGTGTCCTCTGATGCACTCGTAATCGAAGGTAGAGTTAATGGGCAGCATGTGTGTTAGGCCACTCGACGATTGCAGAAAGATCTTTAGTGGATATTCGCCCTCATTGGGAATCGAACTCGGGTCACCGAGTGTCCTCATCTCCCTACTCACCCGTTCGGAGATGATTCCACTTAGCCTTTTACAGTACAGGGAGGTCCCGTTATACGAGCATTCGGTATACTGTACGAGAATCCGATGATACGAGAGGTGTAAATTAGGGTCTATTTTCAATATACGAGATCGAAAATCCAATGCTATGACATTCAAACGGGTGAATAAAATTACCAAGTTCAAACTGCGCGCCCTACCACTCCCTGGCTGGACAAAGGGGGATTTGGTTGACCCCAGTGAGGTCACCCCTAGCAAGCCTTGACCTGAAGGGTAATTAAGCATATGGCACGGCCTGAAATTTAGGGGAAATTAGCAGGTGTGCGGCCCCAACCTTGGGACCGCAGTCAGGTCACCCCTAGCAAGGCGTGACCTGAAGGGTAATTAAGCATATGGCGAGGCCTGACCTTTAGGGGTAATTAGCCAGGTGTGCGGCCCCAACCTTGGGACCGCAGTCAGGTCACCCCTAGTAAGGCATGACCTGAAGGGTAATTAAGCATATGGCGCGGCCTGACATTTAGGGGTAATTAGCCAGGTGTGGGGCCCCAACCTTGGGACCGCTACACTACCCTCTTTTGTATCACGCGGCGTCCCCTACAGTACAACGTCTTTTTTGCTTGTTATGCATGTTTTATGTTTAATCAATGTGGTTATGTTATTTTGTGTGCTATTTTTTCTTTCAGAATGCTTTTTCTACAGAATAGGTAGTACAGTGTGGGTAATATAGATGCTGTGTGCTTGTTATTTTTGCTATAGTTTATTTTAGCTTGAAAAACATTTTTTTTTTTTTTTTTTTTTTTTTTTTTTATATAATTGATGGAACCTGGAACCAAACCTATATTTTACCATTAGTTATGTGTTTCGTTATACGAGATTTCACTTTACGAGTATGCCAGGTGGAACCTGCTCGTATCTTCGGGACCTCCCTGTACTGCTAATTACAGCCATACTGTCCTCATATACTGCTTATCGGTAAATTACATGTCTATTAATACCAATTGCGTTATTATAAGATACAGTTGTTCCATAACTTGTAAAAATAATTATTAAGTCATTCATAATTTCACAGAGGGGCATCCGCGGCTGCACAACACAGGCCTCCATACCCCGCCTCCCACTCTGTGACAATGCTGGCCGCCGTGATTCTCACTTCCCGTCACGTCTAAAGCTAGCCTCAAAATGCATATGTGTATAGAACATTTTCTACTTAGAATAAAATGTTCTTTCCCCTCTAGCAATATTTGCAGAAACTCATGTTACACCCTGTATAGACGCTGTGTTTGTTGCATTTGGTCTAGTTTATTTTAGCTTGAAAAACATATCTTTGATGGGGTCTTGGAACCAAACCTATATTTTACCATTAGTTATGTATTTAGTTATATGAGATCTCATTTCGCTTTACTAGCATTCCAGGTGGAACCTCGCTGCTCGTATCTTCCGGATGTCCCTGTATTGCGTTTGGTGAACTTTGAAAAAACTGGCCACGTTGATTTATATACATTCTAACTATTCACAGGTAAAAACTCATATCTCTAGGGCAAATATTGTGGCCTCTGCAAATATTCAGATTGATCTTTTGTGAATTACGCCGTGGCATCCTAACGCAATTGCATGGAGAATTCATACTTACTATAGTGAACAAAGGTATTCAAAAGTTGTATAATATCCCTAAGATTGAAATCTTCAATCGCTAAAATTTATTTTCAGTGAATTTTTTTAATAATGCCAACCGACTTCCCTAATGCATTTTGAATGTAGGTAGATAAAAGTAGATATGGAATGAGATTGTAAGGAAAACATAAAAAAATATATAGGTAGAGAAAGATTTTGTCTTGTCTTGAGAAACAAGCAGCTTGATGAACTGTCATCAGCTGTTATATTAAAGCCTGACCCATGCTAAGAAGTTATTTGACTTCATATATATAATGACGGAGTAGAGCAGACCAATGGGAAAAAACTTTTCAAGAGGCAATAAGGTGCACTCCTTGTCAGACCAGCTGAAAAAAGAAAAAAAGAGAGAGAGAGAGAGAGAGAGAGAGAGAGAGAGAGAGAGCGAGAGCGAGAGCGAGAGCGAGAGCGAGAGCGAGAGCGAGAGCGAGAGCGAGAGCGAGAGCGAGAGCGAGAGCGAGAGCGAGAGCGAGAGCGAGAGCGAGAGCGAGAGAAAAAAAGAAAAAAATCAGTCTAGAAACCAAAATTAACTGCCTCCACTCACCCACCTGATCTTGGGGAACGTGAGGTAGGGGAGGGACTGACACTCTCCACTTTTGACCCAAAAATCTTCTTTAGGGTGCTTGGTTCTGGGGGCGGGATGGGGTACATGCCAATGGCCATCTCCACTAAGGAAAGGCCAAGGCTCCAGATGTCACTCGCCACAGAATAGTGATCACCATTGAGTCGCTCAGGCTGTTGGCACACAAGGTGAGGAAAGAGTTAGGGTGGAGCTAGGCAGTGCCATAAAATATCAGTGTGTCTGCCTGGGCTGGTAGGATTGAGATCAGAGTAAAAAAAAAAGAAAAAAAAGAACAGAACACTTCCTAGTATAAATGACCCTCTCCCTGACATAAGACACAAAACACACATTCACATTCACACTCTAGTAGTCCTGTAAGTAAATAATATGCCATACTACTGAAGTTTATATACTCTGCTTTCACTCAATTCGCTATTCAATAAAAATAGTAGCATCAAAAGATATATAAGAAAAATCCAATATCCAATGGACTAGAGTCACTAGAGGTAACTTTTTAGCTGTAGTATCTTGAAGGAAAATTCAAGTCTTTCTTCATATTATTCACTTTTTTGTCAGAAACACATTTACTACTGTATCCCTCGCTACAAATTTACACATATGGAGAAAGGCCTACATAACACCAGAAAAAAATGTCTGAAATATGCTGCTGTATAAGAAAAGAAACATTTTTGCGGTAATCTGATACTTTGCTCAAGAAAAAGTGTATTTGGTCATAGAGGTAGAAAAGATAGGAAGACATTCAGTAGCTCTGTTCACGAAAAATAGGGATAAAACTAAACAAATTGATTAGCCTGCGTTTGGTACAGCTAAACTTGAGATGCAAATGAATATCAAGTTCTGTGCAGTGGCACCACATTAAAGATTGTAGAAAAGGAAAGTACAGTAATTCGAACTAATTGGGTTCAAGCCATTGTTCCTTCAAACTTCCTTGCCTTGGTATGACTATAATGTGGATTTGCACGTAAACTAATAAAAAACATCAACAGAAACATTGCTCAGTTATGAAGTTGGTGAAATATATATTTTATGAAGTTGATTAACAGTAGAGGTGTGTATTAAGATAAACATGTGCGGTAAGGAAAACTCTCTCGTAGGTTCTGGCAGCGACCTAGAGAAAAGCGGCAGTTTAACCAACACCAACCCCGTTACCCCGAACCCACTGTATTATTGTCACTCAAATAACTTATTAGCACTTATTACCACATATGAAATACCTATTAATCTTATACATATACTTAAATACTTATTGAAGAATATCTTGTTAGAATATATATCAATCCCTCCAGATTAGGAATGTAATAAAAATTCATCGAAGGTTGCGGGAAGAGACAGGGGTACCCGTGTCTTCAACCATGACGTACGACAGTCGCTCAGGCTCTTCGTTCCAATAATTACCGTATTTTACGGCTTATGAGACGCACTTTTTCCCCTAAAAAGTACCCTGAAAAACACTCGTGCGTCTTCCAAGACAAATGTTGTAGGAGGTTAGCTTAGGTAGCTATTCAATTCAGCCTCTTATATGATGTAACCTTAGTACTTACCTGTTACAAGAATTTCAAATACCATAAGACATTCAAATCAACTAATCTGTCTTCACGCTGTGATGTTTACTGCGGTACTGACGTGTGCCATTCCGCTTCGGCAGATTGGCGCCAACAGCCATTCCATGTATAAGGAACTTTGTATGTTACATTAGATGAAAGTTTGTATACTTATGTACTACATGCAGCCATCACAAATACTACACGCATACAGGAAAATTTAAACGTGGTGAGGCACAGGAGGCAGGCAACGAAGTGAGGCACGGGAGGACGTGAGAGGATGACACCAGGACAACAAGATCCGACCAGTGATCGGCACGCAGGCAGGCACCAGTGCACACATCGGCGTTAGTTTTCACCATACGGGACTTATATCTAGACAAAGAAAGGTGAGCCAAAAGAGTCAAATCGGGCGAGGAATCAGAGAGACGTACAGTATGTAGCACGGAGGGGTTAACGAGAGAGAGAGAGAGAGAGAGAGAGAGAAGAGAGAGAGAGAGAGAGAGAGAGAGAAGAGAGAGAAAGAGAGAGAAGAGAGGAGAGAGAGAGAGAGAGAGAGAGAGAGAGAGAGAGAAGAGAGAGAGAGAGAGAGAGAGAGAGAGAGAGAGAGAGAGAGAGAGAGAGAGAGAGAGAGAGAGAGAGAGAGAGAGAGAGAGAGAGAGAGAGAGAGAGAAGAGAGAGAGGGGGAGAGAGAGAGAGAGAGAGAGAGAAGGAGAGAGAGAGAGAGAGAGAGAGAGAGAAGAGGAGAGAGAGAGAGAGAAGGAGAGAGAGAGAGAGAGAGAGAGAGAGAAGAGAGAGAGAGAGAGAGAGAGAGAGGGGGGGGGGGGGGGGTTAGCCAGGTGTTATGTTTTGCAACGGGAGCATCAATTACGTGTCCTGATCCTCGATTCGGTCGCAACTCTTCCTATATGTATAAGTCGTTGCTCCCCGCCGTCGCCTCATGTCACGCAAGTCTTCTTAGGCAGCTGTTGCGGTGTTTAGATAGGCTACGGTACGGCATGCGGTAACCTGTCGCAAAAACACATAACACCACAACATTTATACGAATAAATGAATCTTTACTATAGGTCCGTCTCTTGTTTTCACTTGAAAAACACCATAGTCCATGATAGTACCGCTACATACTGTATATTATAGTAAAACACTGGTACTATGACTGGACTGCACTTACCGGTGCCCTTCGCCATTTGCATATGTGAGAAAAAAAACAGCCCGTGGCGCCACTAACCACACACGGCTATGAAACTATGGGTCCGTTACACTGCCCACACTCAGCTTAATGACCCTTATACACTGAACAGGCTAACAAGGCTTACTAAACCACCGGAGGCTCACCGGAGTGGCGCATATTGTATTTGTCTGACAGGCTGCTTGGGTTAAGTGGCGTTCCCATCAGTGTTTACAATCTGTGTATCAGCTGTTTCAATCAGCTGTTGGAAACAGCTGTATTCAATACCCACACGTTATCCACACACCATATAAGTCGACCCCTAGTTTTGGAGAAATTTCTTAAGGCTCAAAGAGTCGACTTGTACACCGCCGTTTACGGTGTTCTCTCCGTTGGGTTCCTCCGATGACAATCTTATTTACGTAACAGTCCTATCGCTCCGGTACCACCCCGGGACCCACCCAAGCAGAGGTGCTTCTGGCATTTCAAAACAGCTAAATGGGAGGACCTTAAAGGCAGCACTACTCTGATTTTCCATGGAATGATTATTGCTTCCATATCAGACTCATCTCTTTGTGCATAGCGCATAACGAGGGCATGGAGTCTCTGGCATGGAGGCATACATTCCACACACTTTCTCTAATCCTAAAGCCTGTCAACCTTGGTTCAACTCTGCTTATTCTCATGCTGTCCAAGATAGAGTGGCTGCTCACAGACGGTACCGTAAGCGTCCATCTCCTGAAACTCATGCCCTTTATATTTCTGCCCATAATCATGCCAAATCTTTTCTTCAACTTACCAAAAACTTCTTCATTCATAGAAAATATCAGAATCTTTCTGAATCAAACTCCTCTCGTGACTTCTGGCATCTAGCTAGAAACCCCTCTAACCTTTTTTTTCATCTTTCACTCCTATGATTCCTCCGGATGGCTCCACAGCTGTCTCATCTATTTCTAAAACTGAACTCTTAGCTCAAACCTTTGCTAAAAATTCCAATCTGGATGAAGGGCTTGTGCCTCCTCCTCCATCCTCTGACTACAGTAAAACCCTTATAACTCGGCACTGTATAACTCGGAATTTGATATAACTCGGCATGGCAAAGGCAAGGGTTTTATTTATTTATTTATTTATTTTTATTTTTTTTTTTTTTTTTTATTTATTTTTTATTTATTATTATTTATTATTTTTTTTTTTAAGTTTATAATTTTTTCTTCCCACCCATGCCTATAGTGCGTGTAGGCAGTGAGCTCCAGGGGTGGGATGGTAGGCCCTGGAGGCTCACTCGAGGGCTGTGATGGTTGGCCCTCGCCCGTGGTGGTGCAGGCAGGATTCTTATAGTGACGCCTGTGATTAGAGGCTCATGCCGCCCCCCTGTGTCCTTCCATGCACTCGCAGTTGAAGGTAGAGTTAATGGACAGGGCATAGTGTTGCAGTAACTAAGTGCTCAAGTGATGTAAAATTAAGTTGTACAGGCACAGTACTGTGTACAATACAGTACAGAGTTGTGATTATAAAGTGATACCAGTGTTAAAATGCGACTGAGTCCCCCTAACATCTTCTACATGTTACAAGTTACAACAAGGCTCCCCTCTCCTTGGATTACATGCCTGCTGCTACCCGTTCATTGGTAAGTGTAGTTTTTATGCTATTACAGTACTGTATTTTTTTTTTTTTTTTTTTTTTTTTAACCCATATCAGAGGAGGACATTGCATAACTCGGCACATTGAATAACTCGGCAAGGGCCAGAGCCCCTATCGTGCCGAGTTATAAGGCTTTTACTGTATGTTATGCCTGTTATTAAGATCCTTTGTAATGATGTTTTCTTTACCCTTTCTGGCCTAGATTCTGGTAAGGCTTACGGTCCTGACAGAGTCACTCCTATTGTTCTTAAAACCTGTGCTTCTATGCTTGCACTCTACCTGGTCAAACTTTTCTGCCTTTGTCCATCTATTTCCACCTTTCCTTTTTCGTGGAAGTTTGCTCGCATTTAACCTGCTCCTAAGAATGGTGACCGTTCTAATCCTTCAAACTACCGTCCTATAGATTTGACTTCCTGCATTTCTAAAGCTTTTGACATCTTATAAGATTCTAAAAAATATTCTCAAAATCTATGATCTGCACTCACAATGATCTATCATCGACCGTCTAAGACTAAGGTTTCCGTTAAAGCCGATTCCTATGCAAGGATTTCGCAATGTAAATAAGGAAAAACAGGAAGAAATGTGGTAATGGTATAAACACGATTGCCGTTAGTGCTAGTATTTCCGGGGTGAAAAGTATGGCAACTAAACAGCTGGATAAAATGTGAAATAAATGAGAAATAATCACAAACACAACCAGACCGTGTAGCTATGTTTGGAGGTAAACAGTGACTGGCGCTACATCAGGGATTGGCACACTCGCCCACAACTGTTCGGGACTGGTATTAAGAGAGGTAATAAATATCCAGGCTCGCTCATTACTGCTTGGTATGCTATGAACTATCATTATTCTAGGTGAATGTAGACATATTATCACATTTTAATGGCTATTATTCATACATGAGAAAATATATAAAAATACAAGCAAGGCACTTATCCACACCGCAGCAGCAGCAGCAGCATCATGAGACATTATAATCACCCCAAAATGAGATAAAAAGAAAGAAAAAGTCTCCCGTAAAGTGATGAGTTATCCCTAAAATGTTGGCGTTTTCTCTCACCGTCTGGCTCGTGAAAGGTAAACAAATGATTACAAAACAGACGCAGGCCGTGGCTGTCAAAGGTATTGCTTATTATCATGACTATTGCTCATTATTATGTATATTATATGGCTGTGATGAGCTGTTCCATACACGTGTCACTATTTAGGTCAGTGTAGCACTGCGTGTCACCTTAAATAAGGGTGATTTAAGGTGTTGAGGTGACAGGGAGACAGTCTTGCAGCGACCACCCCATAACACTACGTAATAATCACTATTTTAAACAATACACACCTACCACTTAATCACTAGCAACACAGGCTCCTTCCTTATATATCTTAATATCTGATACATCAAAACTCCTGAAAACCCAAGCATTCCAAAATAAAATGAAAAAATAATAAATTCTGTGGAGTTGACAATTCGAGCGGCGATAAGTGGTCTGGCATACCATTCTTGCCCGCAAATTTGTCATGCAAATGGAGTCCGTTAAATCCGAAGTCCGTTAAACCGAGGTCCGTTAAATCAAGGGTCGACTGTACTGTCGATCTTCTAGCTTTCCTAACTGAATCTTGGTCATCCTCCTTTAGGGGTTTCAGTGAGACTTATGATGTTGCCCTTGGCATATGAAAAGCTTTTGATAGGGTCTAGCACAAATCTTTAATTTCTAAACTACCCTCATTCAGTTTCTATCCAGGGCTCTCTCTCTCTGACACCTTCATCTTAAAGTAATCATCCAGACCATTTAATCATTCCTGGTTTTATGTAGATAAAATATAGCCATTATCGAGTATATCAACAATATGTTGTCACTTTCGGCATCCAGTCAGCCGATTTTAAATAATCCGCAATCAAAATATGTAGATTCCCCGAGCATCCAAAAAAAACCTCCTGACAACTAGCAGACGACGCAATGACGTCACGGCAAGCTCCCGCCGAACAGAAGCACATAAACACAGGCAATAAACATAGTGCTTGAAGAATTTTGGGTGTTTCTGATATACATGTTTTGTGATAATGTATATACATGCATCCTTTATGAGTGCAGCAAGAAAGCTGTGCCTTTCCAGAGAAGTTTGCACACGTATTCGACCAATAGGACCACGAGAAATGTGTAGAAAAGGTTGGTGCGTAGGACGAGGGCAGATTTAAATGGGGAGCCATCGCATAGGAGAGGTGCAGAAATGGGGTGTTCGTGGGTGGGGGAAGGGGGTGGGTGTTGTAGTGGGGGAAGGGGATGGGTGGGTGGGGGAAGGAGGCAGGGTTGGTGGGGGAAACGGGTTTTGGTGGTGGGGGAAAACGGAGTTGGGGTTGGTGGTGGGAAACGGGGATGGGTGTTGGTGGTGGGGAAGGGGTGGGTGTTGGTGGTGGGGAAGGAGAATGGGTTTGGTGGTGGGGAAGGAGAAGGTTTGGTGTGGGAAACGGGTTGAGTAGTTGGTGGTGGGGAAAGGGGGTGGGTGTTGGTGGTGGGGGAAGGGGTGGGTGTTGTGGTGGTGGGGAAAGAGGGTGGGTGTTGGTGGTGGAGAAGGGGTGGGTGTTGGTGGTGGGGGAAGGGGATGGGTGTTGGTGGTGGGGGAAGGGGATGGGTGTTGGTGGTGGGGGAAGGGGATGGGTAGTGGTGGTGGGGGAAGGGGGTGGGTGTGTGGTGGGGGGGGGGGGGGTGTTGGTGGGGGGGAACGGAGTGGTTTGGTGGTGGGGAAACGGAGTGGGTGTTGGTGGTGGGGAAAACGGGGAAGGGTGTTGGTGGTGGGGAAGGGGGATGGGTGTTGGTGGTGGGGGAAGGGGATGGGTGTTGGTGGTGGGGGAAGGGGATGGGTGTTGGTGGTGGGGGAAGGGGATGGGTGTTGGTGTTGGGGGAAAGGGGATGGGTGTTGGTGGTGGGGAAACGAGGGTGGGTGTTGATGGGAAAAGGGGATGGGTGTTGGTGGTGGGGGAAGGGGATGGGTGTTGGTGGTAGGGGAAGGGGATGGGTGTTGGGGTAGGGGAAGGGGATGGGTGTTGGTGGTGGGGAAACGAGGGTGGGTGTTGGTGATTGGGTAAGGGGATGGTGTGTTGGTGGTGGGGGAAGGGGATGGGTGTTGGTGGTGGGGGAAGGGGATGGGTGTGTAGGGTGGTGTGGTGATGGGGGAGGGTAGTGTGGTGGTGGGGGAAAGGGGATGGTGTTGGTGGTGGGGAAGGGGATGGGTGGTGGTGGTGGGGAAACGGGAATGGGTGTTGGCGGTGGGGAAACGGGGATGGGTGTTGGCGGTGGGGAAATCGGGGATGGGTGTTGGTGGTGGGGAAAGTGGTGGAGGAGGAGGAGGTGAGGCAGTGGCCGAGTGGTGAGTTTGATGTTCAAGTTCAAATCCTGCAGGGGGCAACTCTTTCGACCATCTTTAACGATGTGGTTAAGAACCTGGTAGTTGTGAGCTCAAGGTCCCGAGTTCAAGTCCAGCCAGGAGCAATTGTTCCTTCCACCATCACGTGGCCGAAGATACCCACATGCTGCATGAACCTCACTTTTCGACTGCGACTACACTTTCAGCAGAAGACACCAGGTGGCAGCACGAGCCTCGGGTCAAACCATCATAGAAAACCATCACAGGTGCCACTATAAAAATCCAGCCTGCACCACCATGGGCTAAGTCAACCATCACAGCCCTCCAGAATGTGCAGGGTCAACCAACTGAGCCATCAAGGAAAAAGAAGAATAGCCTACAGGCACTCTAAACCCCAAAGTAAAAAAAATATATATATATATATATATATATATATATATATATATATATATAGCTATATAATCATATATAGTTACTATATATTAATATATTATTCTATATTGATAATATATTCAATAATACTACTATATATAATATTATATATTATATATATATATATATATAATTGTGTGCGTGTATTTACCTAGATGTATTTACATAGTTGTGTTTTACAGGGCCTGAGCTACACTCGTGTGGTCCCGCCTCCGTATCTACATTTATCCAGTCTTTCTTTCATCTGGTGCACATTATTTGCCAATATCACCTCCTCATTTAGTCCATTCCAAACTTCTACATTTCTATGAGGGAAGCTGTACTTCTTTATGCTGTTCAGGCATCTCCATGTGTGTCTGTGTGTGTCTGTGTGTGTGTGTGCACTGTGTGTGAGTGGGTGGGTGGCAAGTGTTTTGAGAGTATATGGTGCTTATGTGCTAACCCTACTGGCCTCTGGGGTGTGGCAGGGGGTAAGATCTTATTTTCCTCACTAATATATGTACATACTACAGCTTGAAGGCAATAGCAATGCTGATTGGCAAGCAGAAACTAGGACGTATGGAGCTTACCAGTGAGATTAGCAAAACATACTCCCTTGTGAAGCAGATAAAAAAATAATTGGTAACATCACTAAAATTATCAAAAGCAGTTGCTTGCTTGTTTACATGCTATGATAATGCAAAAGCAACACATACAAAAACATAACCAAGTGCATACCAAGCAAATACAGAAATGCCTCAATGAATCAAAATCCATTAACAAATATCATGACACAAATAATATACATATTCAAGTAAATTAGAACATAAGAACCTTACTAGAGGCCAAGAGGAGCCAGCCTGCAGGTACATCAGGGAGAGAGAGAGCTGCTGGGATATGGCAACCAAAAAGATCAAAAATAGAAATATATGTAAAAAAAACCTGAACTGAAAGAAAAGATAAAATGAATATATGCATATACAGGTTCACAATCTCTTATCCGATAACCTTGGGACCAGACACTTTTCGGATTTCGGAATTTTTCGGATTTCAGAATGGAAGATTTTTAGCGTAGATTTTAACGCTTTTTAGATAAAACATTACAAGGGGAACGGGTGGCTCAGTGGTAGAGTGCTCGGCTCGTGGCCACAAGGTCGCGAGTTTGCACCTCAATCCCGGCAGTTACTCGGTGAAGGTGGTAGCGCTCTCTTGTCACCCTAGCAGGGCTACATGGCCTTAGACTGTCCTAGTTATATATAAAAATCCATTTGATGCTAAAACAAACCTTAACTAGCAGAATAGCATATAATTCTCAAAACCAGCCACTAGTCAATCCTTCCATGGCCTATTGCAAGAAATGCACACTCCTCTGAACTGTGAAAACTTAGGACTGTGAAGTGGACAGGTGAAGGATGAGGGGGAATGGGGGACTGAGGAATGGAGCAAGGGAGAAAAGAAGATAAATAAATGGATGAATGAAAACGGGGAATATATTTTGACATGCCGCAGCTTAAATCTGGGACAGCTAGGGTGAGGGAGAAACAATCATTGCACAACAGCAATACTTTAGATAACTCTCACTGCAAGAAATCAATTGTAAAGATAAATGACTCAATAGTGATGACTCAAAACTGTAACTGGGGAGGCGGTAGCAGAGTGGTTAGCGTCTCCTAGTGGCGTTCTCGATGACCCGAGTTCGATCCCCGATGAGAACCAAAATCCACTTAAAATCCATCTGCACCGCCGAGTGGCGTTCTCGGTGACCCGAGTTCAATCCCCGATGAGAACCAAAATCCACTTAAAATCTTTCTGCACTGCCGACTGGCCCAAGAACACCCACATGCTGCCATTAACTCTACCTTCGATTGCGAATGCATCAGAGGACACAGGGGGGCGGCATAAGCCTCTAATAACAGGCGTTACTATAAAAATCCTGCCTGCGCCACCACGGGCGAGGGCCCACCATCACAGCCCTCAAGTGAACCTCCAGAGCCTACCATCACAGCCCTCAAGTAAACCTCCAGGGCCTACCATCCCACCCCTGGAGGTCACTGCCTACAGCCGCTATAGGCACAAATGTAAAAAAAAAATGTTTTAAATCATAATACATCTAGCAAATACGAAACAATCGAAAGGAAGGGGGGAGGGTCTCCTATGGTTTTGGATCCATATATGTAAAGAGGTTACACATCCAATAACATCCTCTGAATGAGGCTTCTAAAAACAAACATTAAGTCAAGGTGAGTAAAACTGCTCTCTCTCTCTCTCTCTCTCTCTCTCTCTCTCTCTCTCTCTCTCTCCCCCCCTCCCTTACTTGATCGCTTGATTGCTCGCTCATTCTCTCGCTCTCTTTCTCTCTCTGTGCTGTGGTGAAAGGAAGGATGAAGGAATAGAGAAGGAGAGGCATCTCACTCATCAATAAATGAGAGATGCCTCACATTTGAGGAGGAGGAGGAGGAGGAGGAGGAGGAGGAGGAGGAGGAGGAGGAGGAGGAGAAAAGTGCATTCCCTCTAACTTTTGAATAGCCACACACCTTCCTCCACTCACCTCGAAATAAAAGTACAGTGAAGTTGCCAATCTCTCAACGGGAACTTCACCCTGTAAAAGGAAGAGATGGGGCCACAGAACTAAAGACACACACACACACATGAAGACATACACCCCTACACACATTCATGGAGAGAGAGAAGAGAGAAGAGAGAAGAGAGAAGAGAGAGAGAGAGAGAGAGAGAGAGAGAGAGAGAGAGAGAGAGAGAGAGAGAGAGAGAGAGAGAGAGAGAGAGAGAGAGAGAGAGAGAGAGAGAGAGAGAGAGAGAGAGAGAGAGGAGAGAGAGAGAGAGAGAGGAGAGAGAGAGAGAGAGAGAGAGAGAGAGAGAGAGAGAGAGAGAGAGAAGATAAATAAAAATATAATAAAAAAGGGGGGGGAGCATATTGTGTACAGACGGACAGCTCGCAGCCAGATTAAGTGACTTTCAGGCAAACAGGCAGATCTAGACTAAGAAAAAATGTTAGGAGATGAGGCAGGCTTCCTGTGGCCCAAAGTAAAACAAATAAAAAGATCAATTTGGGGTGGGTGGATGAGGTATTGAAAATCTGACCAAACAGCAGCCAGTACTACACTAGAGCTCTGAAAGGGAAAAATTCAGCACAGTAGAAAGGAAGAACACGAGCAGGAAAGCAGTAAAAATAGGACCATAGGAGGAAGATAAGATAAGAATGAGAAAAAGGAAAGAGCAAAGATGGAGGAACCAAAACAAAAGAAGAATCAAGAACCAGGTCTCACAGAGGGTCCTCTGACTATACACTTTGTAATCATTTTGTAATCATCCT
Organism: Chionoecetes opilio; assembly: GCA_016584305.1. NCBI lineage: Eukaryota > Metazoa > Arthropoda > Malacostraca > Decapoda > Majidae > Chionoecetes > Chionoecetes opilio. The sequence continues at coordinate 136,337 of JACEEZ010001307.1, forward strand.
CTACAAGGATGATTACAAAGTGAACAACACACATTGAGTGTGTGACAGTATTCTCTCTGCATAACGAAGAAATGCATAGAGATTCATAGAAAGAACAGATAACAAGAGACCTTTTGGTCTATAATACATGTATATACATAACTACATAAAACAAACAAACTACATGTAAGAGATCAGGGTAGCACAGAACAAGTCTACTTCCCACCCACGCTTCCCTGAAGAAGAAAAAAAGAAGCTTCCCTCCTGCGACAGGCCTGCAGAAAACAGTCAGAAAAGAACACCATGTATACCTAAACAGGATAGCTACTATACTATACACATAAAGGACCTATACTATACACTGTTCATTCTTTGAGAGACTGTTGGAAAACAAACATGTCGACAGAGATCTTGATAGTCGGCATAGTCATTCACCACATGCTTTGTTTACCAAGTGAGGTGTGCAAAGCCGCAGGGGGCCAAGCATCAGCGGAGATAATATCCTGAGATATATTAGTAGTCAATCAATCATCATCAATCATTGGGGGCATACACCGGGGGGCGCGTCGCCTCGCTCAGCCTATGACGCCACTCCTCGGGGTCACCACGCGCGAGTCCCCATGCAGGCTCCTTTCCCATACCAAGCAGCTCTCGACAAGAAACATCAATTTGCCCCAGCCATGAGCCTTGTGGGCGCCCCCTTGGCCTCCTCCACCCCGGATTGTCTCTTACAGATACAACCCGATGGGAGGGATCGGTTTCAGGGTAGCGTGCCACATGCCCATATAGCCGAAGTTGGCGCTGACGGACTTTGCAGGTAATAGGCTTTGATTCAGTCTCACGGTGCAATCGCTGATTTGACACGTAATCATCCCAGCGATTCCCCGTGATTCTGTGAAGACACTTATTACCAAAGGCATCGATTCGTCTCTTCAAGTAGCTATTTAGTGTCCATGTCTCACAACCATAGAGTAAGATAAGGATCACAAGCGACTTGAAGATCCGGATCTTTGTCCTCCTGCACAAGTACCGACAACGCCAAATACTCCTGCTGAGCGAGTCCATAACACCGTGGGCAATGCCAATCCACCGTAAGACTTCTTGACGTGACCCGCCGTCATTATGGACTGCGCTACCAAGGTATGTAAAACTTTCCAAGATCTCAATGTCCTCACTGCACGCATGAACAGACTGTACTGTTTCATATAGTTAGCCTCCAAACACCTGGACCTTGGTCTTAAGGGGAGGCGCCTCCTAGCATTAGTGGTCGCCTCCCAGCATTCATATTATTTTAATTGTTCTAAGGTATTTATTTCTTTGAAGACTTAAGTAAATGCAATAAGATGTGCTTGTATCAGCACAATTGCTTTCGTGTTTCTGCAGGGAAAAAATTACAAACAAGTATTTATTATTTGTAATAAGAGCAGAGCTAGAAACATAAATGGGAGCCAGCATGTTCACTCAATATGTATGATATTGGGTAACTTTACTTATGAAACCACCAGTTAGAAATTGCGTGCTCAATATTTTTATGTCTCACCATTGCTGTGCAAAAAATTACCAAAATCACCATTTTATGAACCCCGTAATTCTACCCCTTCTTTTACTTTCAATAATTCATATCAGCAGTGTTTTTTTGTTTAGAAAAAAATCACATGGGCAAATTATTTACCATTCATTCATCTTTCAGCAGATATTTTTTATTTTTATTATGTTCACAACTAATTGAGTTATAAGTCTCCAAAGTACAATAATTGCACTTTCGAGATATCAATAGAAAACGGAGGTTTCTGCAGGGAGGAGACCTCAAAATTGATAATACAAATTAATTTATTTGAAAGGGAAAGAATTGTCGTACAGCTGCCAAACTTTCACAGAGAACGCGTGACATGTTCAGCTATTTTTCGGAGTAACTTTTATAAAATGGCTGGAATAGTGAAAAATACCCATTATTTGGCGGCGCCTCTCCTTAATCCAGAAGACCTTAAGTCCCAAAGGCTTTGCCTCCTCGTGCAGTGCCTCGAGAGCCATCACCAAAGTGGTGATAAGCAATAAATATATGTTGAGAAGGGACAGAAGTGGTAGAAGAGGTGGTGGAGTTATGATACTGACAAAATTAAGGGTATGAGTAAAAAAGGTGGAGTATGGAGAAGGAAGAGCTGAAATAGTGAGTCTACAAATATATGTAAAAATAGAGAACCAAAGACTATAGTAACAACCCATGTACCACCCAGAACAAATACTTGGAGTAAGGAAAAACATGAGAAAGTATTAGAGGATACCTAGAAATATTTAAGTAAAATAATTAAGAGTAGTAAAGTTATTACTGGTTGGAGATTTTAAGAACATAAGAACATAAGAAAATAAGGAAGCGACATGAGGTCGTGAGACCTACACGTGATAGTTCCTGTATTTTAATTGCAAATAAGCAACATGGGAGATATTTGGAGGAAATGAAAATGCTTGGGGCATAGATTTCAGAGGCTGACAATGGAAAACACGATGACTCTGTGAGAGACAGAAAACACAAGATATAGGGGATATGACGAACCAGCAAGACTTGACCTACTGTTAAAATATTATATAGACCTAGCATAAGAGATAAATTATGGATGCCCCATCGGTAAGAGTGACCATGTACATATAAGAAGAACATAAGAAAATAAGGAAGCTACAAGAGGCCGTGAGACCTACATGTGGTAGTTCCTGTCACCTAACACTACCTACATTCACCTTTCATCCCCATCCATGAACCTATCCAGCCCCTCTTTAGCCCGTAAACTGCAGATACCTGTGTGACAATATCTCTGTGTACGCAGAACTTTTGCCAGAATTCTCATAGTCGCTAAACAAACTTGAATGTGTATCAATGTATTCGCCATATATTTGTGCAACTGCTAAAAATATTTTTTTTTGCTAAAGTCTTGTGGTTATTCTATGACTGTACTTGCAAGATGAAGAGCGTTGAGGTTTATGGAATCCATGGTACAGCTCGTTCACAGAAAACAGGCCGCAAGGGTCTTCCTCTCTAATCTCTCTGCCCGCGATAGGGAGAGACCTGTCAGCACCTTCACCTTCCATGCTGGTCACTGGGTCACTGAGCCTATGTGTGACCCCTGGGTCATTCTCAGGTAAAGTAGTGTTGCCAGATTTCACCAGCCGAAAAATTAGCCAACCTTTTTTAATTTGGCGGCCGCCCAATTGGGCATACTCGCGTTTTCTTAGTGAGAGACCAAATGGGCATAGCCGCGCTTTACGGGTTAAAGGTCCCTAATGACTCCGCACTAACTACCTGTCTACCGAGTCCATTCCATTCATTCACCACCCTATTTGTGAACCAGTTTTTCCCTATTTCCTTTCTAAATCTACGCCCTTCCAGCTTGAATCCATTACTTCTTGTTCTACCCTGGTTAAAAGCCGTTAGAACTTTTCCTAACTCTTCTTTATTAAATCCCTTTATCCACTTAAAAACTTCTATCACATCGCCCCTTACTCTGCGTCTCTCGAGTGAGTGTAACTTTAATAAGTTCAATCTCTTCTCATAACTAAAGTTACGCATCCCTTGTATAATTTTGGTCATCCTTCTCTGCACTGTTTCTAACAAGGCTATATCCATCCTGTAATATGGAGACCAAAACTGAACCGCATAGTCTGGGTGAGGCCTGACTAGAGCCAGATAAAGCTTTAGAATAACTTTCGCACTTCTACTTTTAACACTTCTGGTAATGAATCCTAACACTCTATTAGCTCTATTTCTAGCCTCAATACATTGTTTCCTAGGTCGGAGGTCTGGGCTCACCCTCACTCCAAGATCTTTTTCACCTTCTGATCTTTTCAGCGATACATTGCGTATGGTGTATCTATTACCAGGGTTTTTTCTACCAACATTCATAACGCTGCACTTATCAATATTAAATTCCATCTGCCATCTGACTGCCCACTCATTAAGTTTATCTAAGTCTCCCTGCAATATGTTTACATCAGACTGTGATCCAATAATCCTACCTACCTTAGTATCATCAGCAAACTTGCTGATATCACTGCTAATCCCACTATCCAAGTCGTTGATGTAAATCAAAAATAGTAATGGACCCAAAACAGACCCTTGTGGAACTCCACTTGTCACCAGTCCCCATTCAGATTTAGAACCATTAATTGTAACCCTTTGTTGCCTATTACTTAGCCATGCTCTGATCCAACGAAGAACCTTCCCATCTATTCCATGAGCCTTAACCTTATTTAAGAGTCTCTCGAGTGGTACTTTGTCAAATGCCTTACTAAAGTCCAGATATATGATATCATAATCCTTATCATTATCTGCCGTCTCATAAACTTTCCTATAAAAACTCAATAAATTGGTGAGACATGACTTACCCTTGGTGAATCCATGTTGTGAATCATTGATCAAACTATGTTTATCTAAGTGCTCTCTAATGTTTTTTGCAATAATAGATTCCAATAATTTACCTACCACTGGCGTTAGACTTACGGGTCGATAATTTGACTTTAGTCCTCTGTCTCCCTTCTTAAATATGGGAACAACATTTCCTTTCCTCCACAATAATGGCACATCGCCTATCTCAACCGATTTCCTAAAAATGTGCACTAACGACTCACTAACAACCTCCTTGCATTCCTTTAATACCCTGGGATACACTTCATCTGGTCCTGGCGATTTAAAATTCTTCATTTTATCTATACCCTCTTCCACCATTTCCTTAGTTATCACAATATCTTTGAGTTTCTCCTCATCGCTTCCTCTGAACATCTGTTCACTTTCAGGTATTTTCTGTGTATCCTCCTCAGTAAAAACACTTAGGAAATAATAATTTAGACTTTTACACATATCCTCATCCATATTGAAGACCTCACCCTGTCCTGACCTTAACGGCCCCACTAATTCCCTTGTCTTGGTTTTATATACCTGATAGAGCCCCTATGGGTCACTTTTCACCTGTCCTGCTACTTTAATCTCATAATTGTTCTTAGCTACTCCAGTTAATTTCTTCACAGTCCTCACCATCACGTTATACTGTTCTTTGCTTACCTGACCAGCCTTGAACCTTAAATACATGTTTCTTTTTACTCCAATGTTGTGTTTTAAACTAGTGGTCATCCATTTTGGTCACTCTTTCTTGAGCTTATTTCCCTATAAGGAATATGTTTTTTCGGTCCATCAATTAAATTCTTTACAAATAAGCTATAATCCCCCTCCGCCCCTACATCACTTTCAACTCTATCTGCGCTGACCTTGAAACATTCCTTTATCCTACTCCCCCCATTAATTACTTCCAGGTGTCTTTCTAATCCTGTATAATTGGCCTTTCCAGCTGCCGCCACACTAATCTTGGGACCTTCCTTACCCTCTATCCCCCCCACCCCGCTAATCTCCACCAGGTGTCTTCCTAATCCTTCATAATTGGCCTTTCCAGCTGTCACCGCCCTGCCCTTGACCGCATTGACCTTGAAACCTTTCTTCCCCTCCATTCCACACCCCTTTTTAATCCCCTCCAAGTGCTTTCTTAATCCTGCATAATTGGCCTTTCTGAAATTAGGTACTCTTTGTTTGTTGACTCTTAATTTTCCAACTTCCCATTTTAAGCAAAATCTGATTTCATAATGATCACTATTATCTAACTTCCCACCAACCTCCACATCTGTAACTAAATCTTCCCTATTTGTCAGTAATAAATCTAGAATATTATCTCCTCTAGTAGGCTCCTTGATTGCTTGGCTTAGGAAGTTATCCTGTATTACATTTAACAATTAGTCTGCATCGCTGTCTCCTATAATTAAATCCCAGTCTATATTCCTAAGATTAAAATCTCCCACCACGCATAGTCGATTATATCTGCAGGCCTTGTTTATTTCTTCCCATATAGGAGCTGAATCCTCTTTACATAAGTTTGGAGGCCTATACACTACACCCAAAACCATTTTCTCAGTTCCCTCCGCAACCTCTACCCATATAGACTCTATGCTGTCATCTGTTTTTATAACATTATTAACACAACACTGCAATGTATCTCTTGCATAAAGCGCAACTCCTCCACCTCGTCTGCCTACTCTGTCCTTGTGAAATAACTTATACCCAGCTATCTCGACTTCCGGATCAAATACCTTTCCTGACATATCCGTCCAACCATGTTTCTGTTAATGCTATTATATCAAAATCCTCTACACTATTTATTCCTCTCAAGAAATCTATCTTGTTTAAAATACTCCTACAGTTTGTATAGTAGACCTTCAAGCAACTCGCTCTTCTTTTTGTCCATTTTCCCTTTATCTTTAACTAAACCCCTCCTCTCTCTCCTCTTACGAATCACTTTAGTTCCCTGCCTTCTGAAACTCCTCCTAGTGTCGCAAGTTTCCTTTAGCCCAACCCCAGTGTCTAATCCCCGGTTCTCTATCTTAAAAAAGCATGCAGTGCATCTACCTTCCTTGTATGTAATGTAATCTATGAAATCTTAGTAATAAACTAAAATCTTAGATGTAATCTTAGAAATGGAGACAGTAAAGGACATAAAAGAGGAAGATGAATCGTAAAAAAAGGAGCAGAATAGACATTGGAAAAACTTAAATGAAAGAACTGAAAAAATTCTTTAAAGAAATTGACTGGGAAGAAATAAAAAGAGTGAATGATGTGCAAGTGAAATATGATATTTTTCTAAACATATATGAAAGAAATTTAAAAACATGTTCCACAATATACACCAAGAGAAAAAGAAAACGAATGCAGGAATGGTTTAATGGAGGATGTTAAAGGGCAAAGAGAATAAGGGATAAGGCATGGAAAGGAGTGAAGAGTAATCGGACAAAATAAATAAAGAACACTATAAATTGGCAAGAGATGAATACGTGTGCATAAGGAGGGAGGAAGAAATGTGACAAGTGGTGCCATAAAAGATGTTCGGGACTAGGAAACCATAATAGGGTGGTAGATTTCTGCTGTCCAGTGTGTATAAGAAGAATCAACAGAGGTGGCCCGCCAGAAGAGGAAGAGGTAGAAACTATAGAAGAGAATGGTGATGTAATAGAAGAAGCGAAACAGTTTTGTTATCTTGGTGATATGTTAGATAGCAAGGGTGGAGTGGAGAGAGCAGTAAAAACACGAGTAGCAACTACATGGATGAAGTGGAGAGATGGCGGGACTGCTGATAAACAAGAGTATTCCACTGAAAAACAAAGGAAGAGTATTTAAAGCAAGTATAAGATCAGTTTTGCTGTATGTTTCTGAGACATGGGCTTTTGACTAAGAAGTTGGAGGATGTGTTGGTTGGTTGTGATCAGAGAATGTTGCAATATATGACTGGGATCACATGGAGAGATGAAGAGGTGGCAAGAAAATGTTGATTGAAGGAGCTGAGTACAGTGCTTAGAGTAAGGCGATTGAGGTGATTTGGGCCCGTGAAGAGGAGAGAAGGTGTTGAGGAATTGATAGAGAAGATCTGTTTGTGTGGGACGATAGAAGTACAAGAGGTCATGAGAAGAAATTGAAAAGGACAACATGCAAGAGGGACATTAAAAAATACAGCTTCCCGTATAGAAGCATAGAAGCCTGGAATAACCTTGATGCAGAAGTGATTAATGCAAGTATTCACTTCAAAGGACTTCAAAGGCAAGCTGGATAATAGTAGATTTGGAGACGGGACAGTACGAGCATAGCTCTTTTCCTGTATGTTACAACTAGGTAAATACACACACACTCACCCACCCACCCACCCAGCTTTATTGAAGAGTTAATGGACTTGATAATCAGGAAATGGTACCGTCCGAGAATGAGAGAATAAATAATACCTACGGGTTAGAAAACAGTAAAAAGAGTTTGAAAATAGTATACGGTAATGTGGATGGGCTCATTTCAGCACAGTTAGAAATAAATGATTTCTTAAGTGATAAGGAACCAAATGTTTTGTGTTTAGTGGAAACAAAATTGAACAATAATAAGGAGGTGTAACTGGGCCAAGGGAACTACAATCTGTATAGAAGAGACCGTACCAACAAAGCTGGAGGTGGAGTGATAAGCGCTGTAAAAAGGAACTTGAAAGTATTAAATGTGGAATTGGAAAAAGAACTGCAAAAATTAAGGTGAGTATATATAATGGAAAAGGAAGCAGGAGAAACTTTGTTGTGGTTCATCATGTACCCCCAAAAACCAGATCTTAGAACAGGGATGAATATCAGGAACTTTTGACTGATACAACTAAACAGTTAAGTCTCATCGCTCCGGTGCTGCCTCGGGACCCGCAGAAGCGGAGGAGCTTCTCTGGCATTTCAACTCAGCTAAGTGGGAGGACCTGAGGCAGTACTAATCTGATTTTCCATCGAATTATTATTGCTTCCGTGTCAGAGACCCATCTCTTTGTGCAGAGCGCATAGCTGAGATTATTGTCTCTGGCATGGAGGCGTACATTCCACACACTTTTTCTAATCCTAAAGCCCGTCAACCTTAGTTTAACTCTGCTTGTTCTCATGCTATCCAAGATTGAGAGGCGGCTGACAGACGGTACCATAACCGTCCATCTACTGAAACTCATGCATTCAATATTTCTGCCCGTAATCATGCCAAATATTTTCTTCAACTTCCCAAAAACTCTTTCATTTATAGAAAATTTCAAAATCTTTCCGAATCAAACTCCTCTAGTGACTTCAAGCATCTAGCTAAAAACATCTCTTACAAGTTTTCTTCTTCATCTTTCCCTCCTATGCTTTTCTCAAAATTGTCCACAGCTGTCTCATCTATGTCTTAAGCTGAATTCTTTGTTCGAACATTTGCTAAAAGTTCCACTCTGGTTGATGAAGGGCTTGTTCCTCCTTCTCCTTCATCCTTGACTATATTATGCCTGTTATTAAGATTCTTCGTAATGATGTTTTCTTTGCCCTCTCTGGCCTAGTTCCTTGGAAGGATTACGGTCCTGACGGAGTCCCTCCTATTGTTCTCAAAAACTGTGCTTCTGTGCACATACTTTTCCACCTTTCCTACTTACTGGAAGTTTGCTCAAGTTCAACTTGTTCCTAAGAAGGGTGACCGTTCTAATCCTTCAAACTACCGTCCTATAGCTTTGACTTCCTGCCTTTCTAAAACTTTTGATTCTATACTTAATAAGAAGATTCTTAATCATCCATCTGCTCACAATCTTCTATCTGATCGTAAGTAGTTTTCTTAAAGGGCGATCTACTGGCGTTCTTCTAGCTTTTCTAACTGAATCTTGGTCATCCTCCTTTAGGGGTTTCAGTGAAACTTTAGCTGTTGCCCTTGACATACCAAAAGCTTTTGATAGTCTGGCACAAATCTTAAATTTCCGAACTACTCTCATTCGGTTTCTATCCTTCTCTCTGCACCTTCATCTTAAATTTCCTTTCAAACCGTTCTATTGCAGCTACTGTAGACGAACATTGTTCTTCTCCTAAGTCTATCAATAATTATGTTCCTCAGGGCTCTGTCCTATTACCCACTTTTTCTATTATTCATTAATAATCTTTTAAGTCTAACTCAATACCCTATCCATTCCTACGCTGATGATTCTATCCAACATTTTTCTACGTCGTTCATTAGAGGTCCAACTCAACAGGAACTCGGTGATTTACGGAGAGATACCACAGAGCGCCTAACCTCTGATCTATCTATAATTTCTGGTTTGGGAAAAGCAAACCTTGTTTTGTTCAGTCTCAAAAAACCTAATTTCTTCACCTATCTACTCAGCAAAACCTTCCAGATAACTAACTATCCCCTATTTTTCAATGACACTCAACTACAATGAACATTCTTGGACTATCCTTTACGAAAAGTCTGAACTGGAAATCTCACATCTCATCTCTTGCTAAAACAGCTTTTAAGAACTTAGCTGTCCTGTGGCTTCTGCATCAATTTTTTTCTCCCTCCTGGTTGCTTTCTCTGAACAGGGGCCTTATCTGCCCATGTATGGAATTGGAGTATGCCTCTCATGTTTGGAGGGTATCCACTCATACAGCTCTCCTAATAAGGGTCGAGTCAAAAGCTTTTTATCTCATCAACTCCCTTCCGAGACCGACTGTCTTCAATATTTAAATCACCACCGTAATGTTGCTTCTCTTGCTATCTTAAACTGTTATTTTCATGCTCACTGCCCTTCTGAACTTGCTAACTGCATGCCAGCCCCACTACCGTGGCCTCGCTGCACAAGACTTTCTACTCATTCTCATCCCTATTCTGTCCATCTTCCTAATGCAAGACTTAGTTGGTATCTTCACTTTTTTCATCCCTTTCACTGGTAAACTCTGGAACTCTCTTTGTTTCTATTTTTCCACCTTCCTATTAAGTTTAATTTCGTCAAGAAAGGAGTGAAAAGACACCTCCCGAACTAAATTGGCCCACATCCCTATGTTTATTCTCTTACTGTCTTATTTATAAGGACTGGCAACTAAGCAGGCTTTTTATTCCTCTTTTTTTACTTTACATTCTTTTATCCACCTCACATCTTAATCATTGCCACTGTTTGAAAGCAATTCTTTTCTCCCTAATTTTCTGTTGCACCTCTTCATTCCCCCACCAAGTCTCCCTTTCTCTATCTCTTCTTCCAAATGTTAATCCACACACCTCTTCTCCAGCTCTCAGTATGCTTTCCTGTAAGTGGTGCCAGTCTCCCTCTCCTCCTTCCATCTTTGTTGCAAAGTTTTCTTGAAACTCCTGTCTCTTGTTGGCCTCTTTCATCTTCCTGTTTTATTCTTTTTGCACCTTTTCTCTTTATCCACTTCATCTTTTTTTATTTTAAGGTCTACCCGTACCAACCTGTGCTGCGTCAAATATAAATATATACAAGGGGGTAGTCACCTAACACGGGCAATTGGTACCATAGACTTACGTTTGACAAAAATGCTTTAGCCAACAACTCAAAAATAATGGGTTTATACAGGGTGTAACACGAGTTTCTGCAAATATTGATACTGGTGAAAGAACATGTAATTCTAAGCACAAAATATTCTACAACCATATGCTTTTTGAAGCTTCCTTTAGATGTGAGATGAAGTTAGAAAAATTAGCGCGGCCAGTAATTTCACCATGGCAGGCGATTGCCGCTCGGTGACATTTTGAATGATTTAATCATAATGTTTACTAGTAATGGAGCATTACATTATCTTATAACAACACAATTGGTATTAATGGACATGTTATTGCTAAATAAGCAGTACATGAGAACAACAGGGCTGTAATAAACAATACTGTAAAAGGCCAAGTGGGCAACGAAGGAAGGAGGGACTAGGCTGCGAGGCCTCACGCCGATCAGCTGAGTCACGTGTTCTATCCTACCCCTCCCTGACACGATGCCATGTAGCCTTTTACAGTATTGTTTATTACAGCCCTGTTGTTCTCATGTACTGCTTATTTAGCAATAACATGTCCATTAATACCAATTGTGTTGTTATAAGATAATGTAATGCTCCATTACTAGTAAACATTATGATTAAATCATTCAAAATGTCACCGAGCGGCAATCGCCTGCCATGGTGAAATTACTGGCCGCGCTAATTTTTCTAACTTCATCTCACGTCTAAAGGAAGCTTCAAAAAGCATATGGTTATAGAATATTTTGTGCTTAGAATTACCTGTTCTTTTACCTGTATCAATATTTGCAGAAACTAGTGTTACACCCTGTATAGAGGAGATTTTTAATTGGTTCCAGGACATCCCAGACTTCCACTCTTTGACCTACCTAAGGGATATGACTTGAAAATATTACTATCCTAAACTCACTATAACCTGACCTAACTTCACCAATAACCTCCTACCGAGTCTTAAGGGCGAGAAAGGACTCTAGAATTTTACCGTAAGGTAAAGTAAGGTAAGATTATATTGAGGTTAGGTTAGTAACATTTTCTGAGGTGGTCTCGCTTGGAGGTTAGTTATAGGTGAGGTAAAGTTAGTAATATTTTTGGGGGAGTCGTGTTGGGATAGAGGGTGGGGAAGGGGTGGAGGGGATGGGGGAGTTTAGGGGGGGATGGGTGATGAAGGGGGCATCTGCCCCACTTTATGATTACGTTTTAGAGGTATCTGAAGTGATCTGTGAATGTCTGGAGGAAAAAAAAACATGAATAATGGCAGAAAAATGTCCATACCTCGAGACTGGGATGCCGCTCTTTCAATATAATTTGGTATTGGGCACTAAAAAACTAACAAATTTAATTAACATCGTTTAGATATTTTCATCCTGCTTACTTTGAACCCTAATTTCACATGGTGCACTGTAAACAAACATTGATTTCCGCCAAATACGAGTCAAATTAATTCAAAACACATCAAAACTATTTCGAAAACAAAGTTTCAGCCTCAAAATCATAGGTGCCCAATAAAAAAAATGTACCCTCGATCACAATCACAGTTTCGGGCTGCACTAAGCACAAACTTAACCGCGTTACAGACTGACTGGATATTTTGCCTTTGCCGTGTTAGAAACAATTCGCGTAAACAAAACGCGAGTTGGGTACCTACAGTATAGCTGGGTATAGTAGTTATTTCAAATGAAAGTTCGCACATTCAGATACAGGGCAGCATAGGACAGACTCTCATACTCTCACAGGAAACAGTTTGGAGGTGTTATGGATGATGTGGTGTGAGAGAGTAAGGCCAGACAAATGTTCATGCCATTTTCAAGTTTCATAAGTGTTAAGCCTAATGACATCCTACTATTTCCCATAAAAAAAACTTAAAACTACAGAAATACAGTATGTTTAGTGCATGTATGAAAGAATCTATGAACTGCTCTTGCCTTAAGCCCCGTCCACACTACCACTCACCACCGTCGGTGCTTGCCGTCGAACAGTGTTCGTCACTCAAAAGTGGCAGTGTGGACACGATGCCGACGAGCAAAATTTAACCGTCGGCGCTGCCCGCCAACATTCAGCAGGTTTAATATTGGGCGGGCATGCCCGTCACTCACGGGTCAGCGCCAAACACATGCTTCAAGTTATCGGCAGTTTTCACTATCTAGATATTTTTGCATTGCTATGTACCATATACCATCAGAACCAAGAAAGTCAGCTGATTACGAGTATGTGATCAAAAATTAAATGGGAGAAATGGTCGGGAAATTGCAGCGAGTTGAAGACAAAAAAGTGAGAAAAATGTTTATACACTATTTCTTTTTGCTATATTTTTTAGAATACACATAAAGGTTTTCGTATATTTTTCTTGCTTATGATATGCAGAAATGTGTCATGAAGATGATAGTTGGGTCAGTTTTTCTAAACCTCCTGTGGCTATTTCATAATCTCGAGTGAGAGTACACGCTATGCAGAAAACATGACTCTCACTTTGAAATCAGGAAGCGCGCTGACCGCCGAACAAAACCGTTCGTGTGGACACAACCCTGGCAGCGGCGCTTCCCGTCGGCAAGCACCGACGGCAAGCACCGACGGCAAGCACCGACGGTGGTGAGTGGTAGTGTGGACGGGGCTTTACGGGGAGCAGAAGGTTTGTTAGGGTGGCGGAGGGTTTGTCTCCCAATATGTGAAGTCTTTCTATATTATAAAAAAGTGCATATATTTTTATAAAATGCTTCAAAAAATAGCCCTACTTGACAACTTAAGACTCTCTGTTGGTTTCAGGCGAGATACTGGTAGCTAGCGACTGCGACAGCGAGTGTGTGGCTTGAAAGAGGAGGAAGGGTGTCCTGCATCTCGTCCACAACTCTCCACCTGCTGTTTTACACGCAGCCGGCATACCAGAATACGCTAAGGGCAAATCAAAATGCCTAAATTATCAAGAAGGAAGAGGCACCTTTATGTTGCAAGAGACAAGAGGAAAAACATAGAACAAGCTGAGGGAAATCGAAGAAATGAGCCGTGACCAGTGAGTGTCCAGTGTCACGTCGTGGTGCTCCTGCGGGATCCTCGCCGCCTATATTCCACACCTCTGCTGCCCAGCAATACATTCAAATGTCTTATGAATAAATCTCGCCTGTTCCTTCTACTTCTCAGGAGCATGATATATCAAGATATGATATACAGTAAAAGCCTTATAACTCGGCCCGATAGGGGCTCTGGCCCTTGCCGAGTTATTCAATGTGCCGAGTTATGCAATTTCCTTCTCTGATATGGTTTATATAAAAAAATTAAAAAAAAAAAAAAAAAAAAAAAAAAAAAAAAAAGTACATTAAAAGCATAAAAACTACACTTACCAGTGAACGGTAAGTGAGTGTAAGCGAAGAGATGCAGTTATAACATCAATATGCCGAGATACATTATTTTTCGCCGACTTTCTGTTTACATGTTCACACAAGAAGTTGTGAGGGCATGATATGCCGAGTGAAAACCATGAGATGCAGTTTAGGTGAGGTGGTAGCAGAGTGGTTAGCGTCACCGGGTGACGTTCTCGAAGACCCGAGTTCGATCCCGAGTGAGACCCATAAATCCACTTGAAATCTTTCTGCACCGTCGAGTGGCCTAAGAACACCCACATGCCCTGTCCATTAACTCCACCTTCGACTGTGAGTGCATGGGAGGACACAGGGGGCGGCATGAGCCTCTAATCACAGGCGTCAGTCCAGGGCCGGATTAAGGGCGGGGGGGGGCTACCGGGGCTCTAGCCCCAGGGCCCCCACCATATGTATATTAGCTTTAAGCAGTAATATTAAAAACATTGGCAATTTACAAAACCAAAACATATTTGCCTGTCTCTGTTTCATCCTTTATCTCTGTTTTATGCATTATTAGTTATTTGCCAAACATAGGCCTCAAAATACCCACAAAAGTGCTTAATTTTTGTGCGAATATAGGGCCCCCACAAAAGCTGAGCCCCAGGGCCCCCACAGCTCTTGATCCGGCCCTGGGCGTCACTATAACAATCCTGCCTGCGCCACCACGGGCGAGGGCCAACCACCCCCCCAAAAAAAAAACTTTCTCTTTGCCATGCCGAGTTATATCAAATTCCGAGTTATACAGTGCCGAGTTATAAGGCTTTTACTGTACTATCAACATTATTAGAAGGAACAGAAGAGGAACCTGACAGCGAAAGTTAAATCATTATTATCAGCAAGCGGCAGGTGTGAAAAAACTTTTATGTTCCCGCTGTCCCTGCGAGAATGCGAGTACTTGCATCTCATATCAGCCAGATGGATTTTAAACAACAATAAAACTCAAATGCAAACTCTCGTAAGAGATAATACCCGAAAGGGGTACACCAGGAGTCTGAAATAATAAAAACTTTCTCACCTTCAGCGAGTCCTGCATGTTCGTAATAAGGAAAAACTGTAAATACTTATTTTGATATGGAAAGAGGATAGAAAAACGCATCTAATAATATCTATAAACCAGCCTTATAGATCGAGAAAGCAGTCTTGAAAAGCATTCAAACCTTTAACAGGCCATCTCACAAAACATGATTCCTTCACCTTTGAAATCTATCCTCAGCCATTTACGCATAGATTTCAAGGAAATAAAAATTCAGCAAATGCAGAAGGCCAGTATTCTAAAGTAATAATGCGATATTTTCAAATTTTGTGAAAAAAATATATATATAAATTCTGCATTCTTACAAAAAAATATATTATTTTCAAAAAACAAACTTTCAACATATGAAACTTGAAATAAAAACTATCGTTTTTTTCCCAAGGAATAGAGTGTGACCTTTCCTGCACGTAACTAGGCCTACAATAAAACCTATAGAAAGAGATAGATTTCAAAAATCCATTTGGGAGCGGATGGGGGGGAGGGGGGAATGGCAGGTAAAGTGGGGGAGGAAGGGGGACATTTAGACTGTAATACTTATCTATATAGTTTTTTTGACTTCCCATAAAATGTTCATAGTAACAGAATCATTAATAAGGATTTTCTAAATAAAACGGCTGCTGCCCTTTAGCATACCCAAGTATCAGTAAGTTTTCTTTTCATGGATATTTGCAACAACAATTTTAGCCAGCTCCAGGCATTTCTTTCGCACCCAAAATATTTAGTTTCTTGTCAATTTTTGCCGCCACAAAATGTTTTAATCATATAAAAACATCAAATGACATTATTACTGGTTGTAGTTGGACTAAGATAATACAAAAATAAAATAAAAAGTTATAGACCTATTTATGTACTCCGAATAAAGTAGTATAATCAATTTTTCTACTTACCTTATGTTCCCACCACCATAGCAAAAACTTTTGGGAATCAAATTTTTTAGGTTTTTATAATTGATCATATAAAGGCATGTACATATAACAGCGGAATTCTATGAGAATTCTTATGATAGTCTTAGAATCTCAATATGGCAAATAGTTCTCAAGATATTAGCAAAGAAGTAAAAAGTATAAATAATGGAAAAAAAAGGCATTTGCTATATATTTTTTGCCGTAGATTTCTGCTGTCCAGAGTGTGTACGAAAAATCAATGGAGGGGGACGGCCAGAAAAAGGCGATGTAGAAACTGTAAAACTGGATGGTGGTGTAATAAAAGAAGTGAAATAGTTTTGTTATCTTCGGTGACATGTTAGACAGCCCGGGTGAGGTGGAGATAGCAGTAAGAACACAGGTAGCAACTACATGGATGAAGTGCAGAGAGATACAGCTAAGTATTAATTATCCGACCTTGGGGGGACCGAAGGTAGGTCGGTTGGAATAGTCGGATGTTCGGATATCACAGTAACCATAAACGTAAGGACAAAATGGTATAAAACATAAAAGATGCAGCTCTTGAAGGCCGATCCAGTGGTATACGCGAAAGTAAAATTCATGCATAAATAAAGCCACAACTCAATGTTTTCTAAAATTTTATAATAAAAAAAAAAAAAAAAAAAAAAAAAAAAAAAAAAAACTAAGTAAAATAAATGCCAAAACAAGACACAATATGGTGGTGAAAAAAGTTGGTTGTTTGGACAAGTCGGATGTTTGGAGGTCGAATGTTGGGAATTTGGCTGTAGCAAGACTGCTGATAAACAAGAGTATTCCATTGAAAACACAGGAAGAGTATTTGAAGCATGTACAAGATCAGTTTTGCTGTATGGTTCTGAGACATGGGTTTTGACGAAGAAGTTGTTGGATGTGTTGGTTGGTTGTGATCGGATAATGTTGAAATATTTGACTGGGATCACATGGAGAGATGAGGTGTCCAGTGAAGAGGAAGCAGGATGTGGATTAAAGGAGCTGAGGATAGTGCTGAGGGTAAGGCGATTGAGGTGATTTGGGCACGCGAAGAGGAGAGGTGATGAGGCATTGGGGAGAGCTGTTGGAGTGGAAGTGCCGGGTCGCTGTCAACCAAGCAGGCCAAGTAAGACATGGAGGCAATGTGTTCAAGAGGATCTGGCAGCATTGAGCATTGAAGAGGTTGAGGCAAAGAATAGAGATAATTGGTAGCGTATCATCGACCGTCTAACCTCATAAAACATTATGGAAAAATCTAACGTTAAACAGAAAGATGATGATAAATGAGGATGAAACAATGCTAAGTAGCGAGCCAAAAATGTGAGACTAGGTCCTGAGAAGAGACATGACAACTGAATTCAACAGACAAGTAAGGCATAAACATGCAGCTTATCAAACTGCTATCAGCTATCAATGACAGATACATGAGAGTGTGAAGCCTGCCTTTCAACTATAACCTAAAGGTATCTTTTATTATAACATGCAATGCAGTGAACTTTGATAGTCTATGTCATTCTCCTAAAGACTTTCACATCATCCATTGGTGTTCATTTACCAAGTCGTCATTTTGTTCCTCTGCTTTCAGTCACAGGGGACTTGGTTTAGTAATTAGTAAAATAAGGGAGAATAATAACCAACACACTTGACAGAAACTGCTGTCATCTCACATGACGTAACATGAAGAATCCTATAAATTGGATTGTGTATTGATAGAAATCCTTTTCATGTGACTGATTGTATTTTGTTTATCCTGAAGTCTACATTTTGAGTGATTACTCAGGAGTTGAACATGAGTTTATCACCTTCAAGTGTAGGTTAGCACCAATGGATTGATTGATTTAATGCCTAAAAAGGTGAATGTGCCAGACATCAGAGGTCATATGGCATTAGCACCAATGGAGTACATAAACTTACGTAGTCTGGCTGACTGAGAAGGACATGCCTTTCACATACATACATACTATGTGACATACACACAAGCATCCACACTCAGAATAAATTAATAAAAAATTAAATAAATATAATCATGATTTTCACAAGGCCAGAGTGGGACTGATGAATGTTGTTAAAATAACAAGCAAGGGTTGAGTTTGAATGGAGGCTGACAACTGTGCAGAAATTAAAATGTTTGGGTACTTCATTCAGTTTTAACGATCTAGAGATACCCAGCCCAACCCCTCCCCCAACCTTTCAGCATAGAACATCCAGCAAGCTAGGAGGACAATGTATTAATATACAAGAGGACCAGATCCACTTTTTGGTCTGGTTTGCCTATTACCACACCTAAGGGATATGAGTTAAAGCAGAAAGGTGTAGGAGAAACCACTATCCTACTCAAGTCAACTTACTGACATATAGCTGCGGGTGCCGACGAAGGTGTTGGCCATGCTGTCAATCAGCTGGCCAGACACACCAAAGTCACATATCTTGATTTCACCTCGAGAGTTGACGAGGATGTTAGAAGGTTTGACATCGCGGTGGATGATCTGGTGTTTCTCACGCAGGTATGCTAACCCCTTCAAAACCTGTCAGACACATACATACTCCAGTTACTAAGCTGTAAATTTGAAGTACATTGAGTATATGGAAGACACACCTGCTCTGTGCTTATCTTTTCAATCATATTGTGAAACATAGCCAAAGAAAAAAAGGTTGTGCCTCCCTATCTAAAAAAATTTGATGCAAAGAGGCAGAAAGGTCTTTTTAGTGGTGTCACTAACAGTGCATATGAAATAAAAAGGAAAAATTCAAATGTTGCGTTGTTGCCTGCGCGAGCGGAGCTGAGCGCCTGTAGGCAATTTTTTGTTTTCTTTCGAGGGAGGCAGGAAATGTAGTGAGGCACGAGAGGACGTGACAGGAGGTGTTTTCACTCGGGCTGACAAAGCCAGATTGATCAGCGCGCAGCCGTGCACCGCCCAGTCGGCTTTGTTTTCACTGCCCCCGTCCAACCTGCGTGTGCATGTTCGGCCGGCCCACCACAGAACCAAACCCCGCATTTACCGACTTTATGCGGTAAATCACCTCATATATCGGGCTGGCAGAAAAAGTTTGTTAAAGCCAAAATTTATTATATCGAGGTCCGTAAAAGCGAGGGTTTACTGTACAGTATATATAAAATTTTGTGTTCAGTACTAGCATTGGGTATATTGTACATGCACATATTCTATTTTATGTGGATTACAATACAATCAGGTAAGGGTTCAGGTAATAAAAAAGTACCCTGCAAATATTTTACAGCTTGGATGACAATTACTATTTTTTCTGAATTTTTTTTAGTTGTACGTAATTTATATTTTGTTTAGATTTTGGACTAATTAATGAATAAAAAAGTGTCATGATTTGTATGAATTATATTTAATACCAAAGAAAACACTCATTAAGCTTAATGGTGGTTTAATCCTTGAAGGGTTTGAGGGCAGTGGGTGGTTGTGTGGGGTTAAATGTCAAGAAAGTTGTTGTCTGGGTCTTCCCTGCAGGCCGGGGCCCAACCCCCACCTCAGCTTCCTGCTCCTTGATAAGGTCCTCAAAGAACTTTGTGTAGGCACTATCATGTTTGACAACATACTGCATGAGGTCCTGGACATCCTACTGTAGAAATTTTATGGTACGCAATACACAAATACCATATTTTACGGCTTATAAGACGCAATTTTTCCCTTAAAAAATACCCTGAGAAATAATTATGCGTCTTCCAAGACAAATGTTGTAGGTTAGCTTGGGGAGGCAGTAGCAGAGTGGTTAGCATCTCCGACTGGCGTTCTCGGTGACCCGAGTTCGATCCCAAAACCAAAAACCTTTATGTACCGTCGAGTGGCCTAAGAACACCCACATGCCCTGCCCATCAACTCTACCTTCGATTGCGAGTGCATCGGAGGACACAGGGGGGGTGGCATGAGCCTCTAATCACAGGCGTCACTATATAAATCCTGCCTGCGCCACCACGGGTGAGGGCCAACCATCACAGCAGCCCTCAAGGGAGCCTCCAGAGCCTACCATCCGAGCCCTGGGTCACCACTGCCTACAGGCGCCATAGGCAAGATGTAAAAAAAAAAAAAAATAGCTATTCAATTCAGCCTCTTATATGATGTAACCTCAGTACTTACCTGTTACAAGTATTTTGAATACCGCAAGACATTCAAATCAACTAATCTGTCCTCACGCCGTGATGTTTACTAAGGTACTGGCGGGAGCTGTTTCGCCTCAGCAGATTGGCGCCAACAGCCATTCCGTGTACAACTATTCGCCAACTTACGACCTACACAACTTACGATAGTTTGACTTTACGACCGGCTGTAGATGCTGATAATTATTATTATTATTATTATTATTATTTTTTTTTTTACATTTGTGCCTACAGTGCCTGTAGGCAGTGACTACTAAGGCCCGGATGGTAGGCCCTGGAGGTTCAGTTGAGGGCTGTGATGATTGGTCCTCACCCGTGGTGGCACAGGCAGGATTTTTATAGTGACGTTTGTGATTAGAGGCTCATGCCGCCCCCCTTTGTTCTCCGATGTACTCGCAATCAAAGGTAGAGTTAATGGGCAGGGCATGTGGGTGTTCTTAGCCCACTCGCCAGTGCAAAAAAAAATTGGTTCTCATCGGGGATCAAACTCGGTGATACGATGGTTATAACAATAATGAACAACGAAAATGTTGATAAAATATGACTAAAAGATGATTATAATATCATTACACATTAGGGTGTCCCAAGATCATAGAGGGAAAAAATGAAACATGTTTTTTTCACTTGCTCGTGTTTTACTTCTGTTCACACCTGCATAAGAAGAGTTCCTGTGAAATTAGATGAAATTCGGAGAATATTTAGGGGTCGCGACAAACTGAACAATTTTCTAATAACCTTAAAAAACAAAGAAAAAACTCAAAACATCCCACATTTTTAGAAAGAAACTTATAAGGAAACCCAAACAGACAGTTTTCATTGTTTCCATTCAGAAAGTCTTCTTTTGAAGGTCCTCCTTCTTTTCCCGCCCCACAAGTTTCCGATGGTGGTGGACTAACTGGAGGAGATACTTCTCCTGTGCGGCCAACTTCGTGGACCCCAGGTAGCGCTGGACTAGGGCGATGCCCCGCTCCGCGGCATCGTTGACCACTCGGAGGCCAAGTGCCCGTTTCCGAGCGTCCTTGAATCGGTCGTCCTCCTCCCACAATGCCGGGTCCTTTGCCAGGAAGCCCTCGTCCGCGTCGAGTTTCTGAAAGAAGGACCGTGTCTTCGAAGTGACGAAGGACGAGAGGGAGGAAGACATCGTCATCTTTTTTCCCTCCAATCGCTTGAGTTCCTTCTTCGAGGCGGGCTTGTCCAATGCCTTGACCATCTGCTTCTTCTCCTCCACATCAATCCTTGAGTCGAAGAAGGCCAGTCCCGCGTTTTCATCGGAAACGTACCACAGGTGGCGTCGCAGGGCTTGTTCTGCTGCCTTGGCAACGGTTTGGTCAGGGTATGTCTTGAGGATCTTGAGGAAGAGCACGTCGTTCAACGGAGCTTTCACAGAGATCGGTGCCTCATGCCATTGCTTGCAGTACACCAGAGCAACGAAGAGGGCCACTCGTTCCACTCCGGCCTTCTCTCGACCAGTCAGCGACAGCTGGGATTTCAGCATCTGAAGCTTGAGGCAGTAGATGGCCTTGGCCATCCACCGGGCTTGATGGAGAGCTCCAGGACGGCGGAATGGTTTGGCTGGACCTTCACCTCCGAGGAACAGGTAGGAGAGACGGAGAAGTTCTTCATAGTCCTCCCTGGGATGGTTCTTCGACATCAGAGCCTCCTTTAGGAAGGCCAATGCGTCGTCCTTCAGCTTGCTGGCAGTGTCATTGGTAGCGAAGAACTCTACGAGGTCCTCCGGTTTCCACCGTCTCTCTCTGCGAGGAATCCACGAAGGACCATCGATCACGGAGTCGTTTGAAGATTCCAATGTCAGGACCAGAGGAAGAGCCGAGGCTGGCTTCGAAGACATCCTTGAGGATCACCTCGTGGACATGATGGCGGCAGGCCAACCAAAGCAAGCTTCGTCCGAGTTCTTGCTCAATCCGAATGCAAGCACCTTGCACCATGCCAGTGTTCGAAGCCATGGTGTCGAAACAGAAGGCGATAATCTTGTCCCTGACGCCCACTTCGTCCACCTCCTTCAAGACCACTGCAGCCACGTTTCTGCCAGTCGAATCCGAGCTTGCCGGGACCCCAAGAAGGAACTCTGTGTCATCTTCCCCTGTGAGGAGGACGGCGATGCGGTCCTCCGTATCGCCAGAGAGGGACGGGAGGAGTTTTCCGTCCCAATGCAGGACCAACCTCTCAGGTATCTCCTGGTTCCGCAGTTCCACGATCTTCTCGGCGGCTTGCTCTCTCCCCGCAATTCGTGCTCGATGGACCGTGCTCTTCGAGACCGCCATACTCCCAATGTCCATTCCAAGAACTTGAGCGGAAGCTGCGAACGTTGACGTTGCTTGCCGCACCGACAACTTCTCTCGATCCCAAGTTGAAATGAGGTTAAGATCCTTCACGGAGATCGATGGCGACTGTTTGAGTTTTTTCCTCTGGCTTCGGGATCCACGAGCCGGTGATGACGTCGTCGACACAGGACTGCTGCTGCTGCTACTGCTTTGGCTTGGGATTTCCACCCTTTCAGTCAGCCTGGCAATGTCGCTGTCTTCACGTTCCCGGAGCCGCTTGAGTCGAGTTCCGCGCTCGACCTGCTTCTCCACCTTCTTCGCTGTCACGAGGTCAATTCCAGCCATGGATGATTCCCCTCTGTCTTCTCTCTGACTCCATAGGAACTCCTTGTCCTCGTCCTTCACGTCTGCCCGTTGGAGAGAGGAGGAGTGTGCGAGGTCGAAGTTTTCTTGGATTTCCCCTTTGAAAATCTCCCATCCAACGATGTTTCGGCCCTGTCTTTGTTCTTGTTCTTTTTGAGGTCTTGTACGCCTTTACCAGCTTTGACAGCTTCGGCCGGCGTGTATTACTGTAGTTGTCGGAATCCGGCGCGCGACCAAAAGGGGGGAGAACCTCCTCCACCATGCCTTCCTGCCCCGCTGCCATTCCCTCCCCCGGTGGGGGTGGTAGTACGGAGGAGGACTGCCTTCGGGTAGCCGGGCCCCGGTGATTTCATCGATTGGAGCCTTGTCGATACCCAAAGAATAGGGGCTTTTGTTGCCATGTTGATAACCTGAGGAGAAAAAAAAAGGGGAAAAATTTAGAAAAATCCTGAAATTCGAGTCAGTCACCTAAATGTTCACTTTCGGGACCCCAAAAAATTTTACAATTCCCCCAAAATTTCAACGAATACTTTTTTAATATGAGAGAACCGGGAAAAATAAACACACGAGCGTACAATTTTTAAAAACTTTAGCATTTTGGGAAACCTATACAAAATTTTATCATTCTGCCTGCGCCCCCAAAAGCGAGGGTCAACCCATCACAGTCCTCAAGTGAACCCCAAGGCTACCACCCGGGCCCTTAGGGGCACTCCTATGGCTAGGCGGGCCCAAAAAAAAAACAATTTGTTCAGAATTTAATGTAAGTTTCCTAAAAAGTTGTGAGTGAGTTGGGAAAACAAAAAAAAAATGAAAATTTTGGTAAAAAAAAAATGACTTTTTACGGTAAGACGTCTTACCGGGGGAAACCCTTACCGACAACTACACAAAATGCCTAAAATAATGATTTATCACGCTTTGAATGCCCCCTCAGAGATGCTGCTGGTCCCAAAAAATGAGCAGAAGAAAGCCAAAGATGATATGACAATAGACAGGGTGTGTAAAATTTCAATAAAAAATATTTGCAAAAACTCATTTTTGTTTCAGATTTTTGGATAAAATTCAAACTTTAGTAATAATAGGCATATTTGTTTTTTAATTGCGGTCCCCCCTTTAAAGGCATGAAACCAAAAACCGGGCCCTTGCGGGCCTTTGAAAGGCCCCCCCATTTTAAAGGTACCGGGAAACCATGGATTAAAGGCCCCTTATCACCAACAGGGGAACAGGCTTTTTCCCAGACCAGGGTATCATAAAAAACTGCAGCAACCAAACCATCTTCAGTCTAGCCATTGGATGCCGCCGACTTGTAACAAAGGACTTGCAGGATGGGGGTAAATACTGGTATTCCCCCTTAACGTGGAAAGCGATAGAGCAGATGACCTTTCGATATGGGAGTACAAAAAAGGAAAAGAGTAAGAGGAATAGGACAACAGAAAACAGAGCCCAAAGAAAAGGGGGGGAGCTTTTGGAAAAACACGGGGCAGACTTTTTGGATTTTTCAACCCGAGTTTGGAAGGATGGCAGCAAAAAACAGTGGAGAAGAAGCCAGACAGATAAGGAAGAGGGTTGTACGGAAAGGGTTTGACGTGGGTTATCGCCCCCGCAATCTGGGCCCCCACGCGATCAGAAACTAGAAAAAAAAGGCAAAAGCGAAAGTTCTTGATCAGCAGGCAGCGCAGGAAAGAAAAGCTAAGGATTGTCTACGCTTCCCACTGCTGCCCAAGTGCAGATGCCGTAGAAGAAAGTCACGACCTGAGCTGAAGTTTCCCACTGAGATCCCAAGCACATTTTTCTGTGCACTCCCAAGGTCAGCAAGAAGTGGAAAAGTTTTCCCTATGGGGGCCCGCTTCATGCTGACAAGTAGCAACTCGAATAGGGGGGGGTGACAGAACTGGCTGCCCTTTCTTTAAGATGGGGAAGAACCTTGAGGAGTACAACCGTCTGTGAAAAAAACGGGAAGGAGGAGACAGTCTGCAAGGTTTGAGAAGGCGGCAGATTTTACTAAGTGGCAATTTGGCGATATCACTTCCAAGATGTATGCACACAGGGAGGGGAAGTGATAAGCCCCCTAAGCTGTGGGCAAGGACATGGAACGAGTGGCGGTGATACTGAAGGGACGGATGGCCGGGAAATTTCTATCAATTTTTGGGGAGGAAGGGAGGTAAACTGCGGGAAATGAGGCACAAAGTTTTTCGGGTTTGATTTTTTTTAGTATTATTTTGTATTTTTTTTTATTAAATCCTCACTTTGAACGTATTTATTCCCCACTGCATAATCGACTCAGCTTGCTTTTTTGTTTACGATCGTGTAAAAAAAAACGATAACAAATGTCGTCATTGATTAATGTATATTGCTTTTGGGTGTCCCCTTATTTTTTTTATTTTTTTCCAGGTCCTCAATGACCATCCCCACTGGAACATCCCGGATAGGTGCTTTTTGTCTTTGATAAACTGCAGTGAATCTGGGGTTGGAGTGGAGTCGTCGTAAGATGGAGACAGAGTTTTGGGAGAAGTCTTCTCAACTGGGATTTTTAGACACCAATCCATGAGTGATTGGGGGGGGGATTTTTGCTCAATTGTGTATGCCCAACCAAGGACCCCCAAAGAAAAGCTGTTCAAGCGACTGGGGAAAAATTGGAGCGAATTGAACCACAACAATACACATTTGGCGGGTGACTGCTCCACAAAAAGGGTTGACGGGGTATATACATAACACCACACCTTCCTTCAGACATGGATCGAGAACGCACCAAGGAGACACTTCGAAAAATGATACCTGGAGCGGCAGAACTAACACTGCTGTTTCTTGGAGGGACCGTCCCCCTGCCCCCGGCGGAGATCCATCACCTCAAAGCGGGGGGGGGGGCATTCCATCACGCCCCCCGTTGGATTAGAAAAAAATTTGTACACGTTTAAAATGCATCTTTTGAGCCAGCTTTTGGGGGGGATATGCACCGAAAAATTGGGAAGACATTTACCCAGTTTGTGTATTCTTGGCAATCTTTACACGAAAACATGGTAAGTGCACGAGTGCTGCCCAGCACCCATCGAAGACCGGCAAAGAAAAACCTCCTCAAGGCAAGGGCCAGTATCCAAGGGACCCAATGAAGTGGCCCGCCAAATTTTTCTCCTTTGCGTTCCGGCCCGACAGAAGTACAAAAAAACCCTTTGGTATCTTCTCAGAGAGATTTGGGCTCTTTGGCACTGTTCCGGACCGGGAACCCTTGACAAACAGACGATGAGAAAGGTATGCGAGGTACCATGATGCGAAGACGTCCACAGACAAGGGGAAAAAAGGAGAGCCAGCCCCACATCAATTTGGGGATAAAGCCCCCAAAGATTTAGGGCTGACTCTTGGAGCATGTTGAGCCTTTGGGTATTTACTCCAGCTTTAAAACTCCCCCTTTCACAATGGGGAACCCGGACAACTACCGGCATGGCAAGAAAGTTGTGGCCCAAAACCTCCCCCGTTGTCAATGACGCAGCAGAGCGGGCACTAGGGGCTCGCACAGATTTTAACACAAACAAGGCCCCAAACGAAG
This sequence comes from Chionoecetes opilio, assembly GCA_016584305.1. Classification (NCBI taxonomy): domain Eukaryota; kingdom Metazoa; phylum Arthropoda; class Malacostraca; order Decapoda; family Majidae; genus Chionoecetes; species Chionoecetes opilio. The sequence goes on from JACEEZ010001307.1 coordinate 162,719, forward strand.
AGCACTCCCCGGCACTATACAGAGTTTTGAAGGGGGTCCCAAGAAGCTGCATGGATGGCAACGTCAACTGAGGGGTGACAAAAAAGTCACTGGGCCCCCATTTGTACAGTTGGGGTAATATGAGTGTGTTTTAGGGTGTATTGTGTAGATCTTTTAGAAGTAATTGACTTCCATGGTAGATTCGGGGTAACTCATTTTTTTTTGTTCAATAATTGACCATAAATGTGAAGAAAAAAGGGTTTTTTTTTTTTTTAAAAATGGAATTAATTGTTTTTAAAACTTGGTATTGGGTTTATGCTCTTTGGCGCTTTTCTGCATTTTGGTACCAACATGAACCCTGACGGTCATTCACAGCTGAGAAAATTCCCAAATTTTGTCAATTTGTTGTCTTGCCGGAAACGGTTTTCTATGGTAACGGGCTGTCTGACGTAAATGTCATTTAAAAATAAAAATTTTTCAGGGTTGTTCCTGATACCCAATCACAACTTTTAGGTGACTTACAACCTTGTAGTATAAATTTTTTGAAAAAAAACCCTTTTTGGCCCCAGGCTACACTGGGGTATAGGCAAAAAGTAAAAAAAAATAATAAAATAAGATTAAAAAAAAAAATTAAATAAAAAAAAATTAAAAAAAAAAAATTAACATAGGCCATTACTCCAGTTCTATTACTTTTACTTTATTACGGGCCAGTCAGTCGGGGCCCCAAAATGGCGTAAGTCGACCACTCGGGGTATAAAGGGGCTTTGTTTTTTACATTAGATGAAAGTTTGTATACTCGTTTTCATGCAGCCCCAAATACTAACCCATAAGGAAAATTAAAACAATACGTGGGGAGGCACAGGAGGAGGCAATGTAGTGAGGCAGGGAGGACGGAGAGGAGGTTTACACTCAAGACGACAAACCCGATGATCGGCACGCCCGGCAGGCAGCAGCTGCGCCCCCCCCCCACCGCAGCAGCTTTGTTTTCACTCCCCCCCGTCCGGGCCTGCTGACATGCAGCCACCAACATGATCATTTTCCACCAGGGTGTCACATGACACAAGCTTTTCAGTCCTGGAATATCACCCTGGCAAATTTTTCAAAATATTACTTATAATAGCGCAAAAAGCTGAAAATAAAATGGTGATGAGCAGTCTAATAAGATAAAGAATAGTGAGGTGTTCTTGTGTGAAAATGACTTTGAAATTAAAATGTTTTGGTGGTCTATTTTTTTATTTTTTTATTAGAAATTTCTTTCCAAAATCAGGGTGCGTCTTCCAAGATGCAGCATCTTATAAGCCGTAAAATACGGTAGGCCTGTCTTTTAGTCTGCTACGCTTAGTCTGTAGATGTCACACTTCTGGCAAGTTAAGCAGTTTGTGCATTATAATTTCCTAATGCCCAATAATTATTTTTACATGTCAGTAACACACTACCAGCCTACGAGTGTGAAACACTTATCAGGACAAGTACATGGCTGACCTGCATCCCATCCTGTCTGTTCATGCCCTATCACATGTGGCACAATGAAAAGTCACTTGCTTTAGTGAGCTTTATTAACACAAAACTAGTGGAAAAGTCAATGGTGCTTGGCCGATGCTGCTCTCCCCACTCCCCTCTATTAACTTTGTATTTACATAGTTGTGTTTTACAGGGCCTGAGCTACACTCGTGTGCTCCCGTCTCCGTATCTACATTTATCCAGTCTTTCTTTCAATTGGTGCACATTATGTGCCGATATCACCTCCTCATTTAGTCCATTCCAAACTTCTACATTTCTATGAGGGAAGCTGTATTTCTTTATGTTGTTCAGGCATCTCCCTTTTCCTAGTTGCTTTGTATGTCCTCTCGTGTATCGACCTTCTCTTTGTTTCCGAGTCAGTAGTCTCTCATTGTCTGTTTCTTCCATCTTAGTTATCAGCTTAAAAATTGTTATTAACTCTCCTCTTTCTCTTCTCTGCTCAAGTGTTGGTAGCTATATTTCCTTCAACTTTTCCTCATAAGAAAGTTCTTCTAGCTCTGGTACCATCTTTGTTGCCATTCTCTGTATCCTCTCCAACTTTTTAACATGCTTCATTTTATATGGGGACCATACAATGGCAGCATATTCCATTTTTGGCCGGATCATTGTAGTAATGATCTCCCTCATCATATTTGTGTCCATGTAATGAAATGCCATTCTAATATTCTTTAACATCCTGTATGTATCTCCAAATATTTTATTTATATGTTTTTCTGGTTGTAGGTTATTCTGCATTATCACTCCCAAGTCCTTTTCTTCATGAGCTTTTGCAAGTATTTCCTTTCCCATTTTATATGGCCATTTATATCTCTTTTCGCTTTATCCAATTTCCATCACATGACACTTATTTACATTAAATTCCATTTCCCCTCTTCTGCTCCATTCGTAGATCTTGTTCAGGTAATTTTGTAGTGTTTCACAATCGTTATAGCTTTTTATTTCTCTTAATAGTTTTGCATCATCCGCAAATAGACTAATATAACTATTTATTTCCTCCGTCATGTCATTGACGTAAATTGTGAACATTATTGGTGCCAACACTGATCCTTGTGGTACCCCATTAAATATGTTTCTCCATTCGGACTTTTCATCCTTCACTACTGTTCTCATTTCTCTTCCTTTCAGATTAACTTTCCATCCAGGTTTTGATCACCCCTGTGATTCCTCTCTATATTTTCCAATTTCCAAAGTAGTCTCTCATGTGGAACTTATCAAATGCATTTTTAAGATCTAGATATACACATTCTGCCCATCCATCTCTTTCTTGTGTTAAATCAATTACTTTTGAGTAAAAGCTTATTAAGTTGGTCACACATGATCTCTTTTTCCTAAAACCATACTGCCGGTCTGTTATTATACCTTCATTTTCTAAGTATTCCCTCCATTGCTTCTTTATTATTTTCTCACATATCTTGCATACTGTGTGTGCACTAGGGTGGAGCGAAAAACACTTATTTTCATAAATGACTCGGAATAGTTGGGAAATTGTGCCAATGTAACCCAAATTAAAGTTTAAAAGATTTCACGTGTCTAATCCAATATCTTCAGGTGCCCCAAGTGTTGATAAAATCGAAAATATGTATAAATAAAATATTTTCTTTGAAAAAAAGAAAAAAAATTCAAGTTACTTTAATTAGATCGGAATACCAAAAATCTGCAGCAGAATGACCATAACATGTGCACAAAACAGTATGCAACCAATATATTAATATTTGGAGGTGCCCCAAACACAATGAATGATAGCGGTGTGAAGGCAGAAATGCAGCTCTGACGTTGTTCTGCTGGAAGTGTGTGGGTTGATGCCTTCTTTATATTTTGAAGTGTATGGGGCACTCCAATCTATTTTAATATAGTGTTGGAATAATTCAATTTGAATCAAACAAAAATATTCAATATATTAAAAAAGCTCATTTTTTCGAATAAATCTAGATTTTCCACCCCTCTGGGGCACCTCAAAAAATCTGCATAGAAAGTTTGTAGAAAATTTATATTCAAAAGCATGTGTTCGTGAACATTTTTCATGCTATTCCAACACAATATTCAAGAAAAAAATATATTTTGATATATTATGATAATAAAAAAAAAAATTGTCATAAAACCAAATCTTTGACATCTTTGGGGCACCTTAAATTTTTTTTGCAGAAACTTCAACTTTTCTTACGTGAATATAACTCCATTTCGCACAATTACCCCACTATTCCAAACAAATCACAGAAAAAGTTGCAAAAACGGTCATTTTCGCTCCACCCTACTGTGCACATACTGTTCATGACACTGGTGAAAGACTACTGTACACTGGACTTGCTACTCAGTTTGGGCTATTTCCAGTGGAGGCCAATGCAGCGATTCTTGACATTTTCGAACAACACTCCCATTTCCCTTCTTATGGTTTATCAGTACAGTGGTACCTTGGCTTACGAGTTTAATTCGTTCATTGATCGAGCTCATAACTCAATTTGCTCGTATATCAAATCTATTTTTCCCATTGAAATTAATTGAAATACCATTAATCCGTTCCAGCCCCAAAAAAAACACCCCAATTTTTTGACTGTACAAATGTGTACATACCTATACGACTGGACTGCACTCACCCTCCGCCATTTGCATTCGCCAGTGTTTACACTCTGTGTATCAGCTGTTGGAAACAGCTGTGGGTGGAACTGCCGCTAAACGTACTGCACTCACCCTCCGCCATTTGCATTCGCCAGTGTTTATTATACTCTGTGTATCAGCTGTTGGAAACAGCTGTGGGTGGAACTAACGCTAAACGTACTGCACTCACCCTCCGCCATTTGCATTCGACAGTGTTTATACTCTGTGTATCAGCTGTTGGAAACAGCTGTGGGTGGAACTGCCCCTAAACGTACTGCACTCACCCTCCGCCATTTGCATTCGCCAGTGTTTATACTCTGTGTATCATCTGTTGGAAACAGCTGTGGGTAGAACTGCCGCTAAACGTACTGCACTCACCCTCCGCCATTTGCATTCGCCAGTGTTTATACTCTGTGTATCAGCTGTTGGAAACAGCTGTGGGTGGAACTGCCGCTAAACGTACTGCACTCACCCTCCGCCATTTGCATTCGCCTGTGTGAGCACAACACAACAGAGATGCTTCCACGGCGAGGTAACCACGTGAAGTGAACGGGTGAGACGCGGGATGCTGGACGGATGTTGTGGCGTTCGCTGCGCCAACTAGCGGCTGCGTATCTGAAGCTCGCTCGTAACTCGGATTTTGGCTCGCAACTCAAAGCAAAAAATTGACCGAGCGACTGCTCGTAACTCGGAAAACTCGTAAGTTGGGGCACTCGTAAGTCAAGGTACCAGTGTACAGGGAGGTCCCGTTATACGAGCATTCGGTATATGAGAATCCGATGATACGAGATGTGTAAATTAGGGTCTATTTTCAATATATGAGATCGAAAATCCAATGATACGACATTCAGACTGGGGTGAGTAAAATTATCAAGCTCAAAATGCGCGCCCTACCACTCCCTGGCTGGACAAAGGGGGATTTGGTTGACCCCAGTGAGGTCACCCCTAGCAAGCCTTGACCTGAAGGGTAATTAAGCATATGGTGCGACCTGACATTTAGGGGTAATTAGCAGGTTTGCGGCCCCAACCTTGGGACCGCAGTCAGGTCACCCCTAGCAAGGCGTGACCTGAAGGGTAATTAAGCATATGGCCCGGCCTGACATTTAGGGGTAATTAGCAGGTGTGGGGCCGCAACCTTGGGACCGCTACACTACCTTCTCTTGTATCACACGCGGCGTCCCCTACATTACAACGTCTTTTTTGCTTGTTATGCATGTTTTATGTTTAATTAATGTGCAGTTATGTTATTTTGTGTGCTATTTTCTCTTTCAGAATGCTTTTTCTACAGAATAGGTAGTACAGTGTGGGTAATATAGACGCTGTGTGTTTGTTGTGTTTGCTATAGTTTATTTTAGCTTGAAAAACATGTCTTTTTTTTTTCTTTTTCTTTTTTTAAATTGATGGGGTCCTGTAACCAAACCTATATTTTACCATTAGTTATGTGTTTCGTTATACGAGATTTCGCTTTACGAGTATGCCAGGTGGAACCTAACTGCTCGTATCTTCGGGACCTCCCTGTACTCATATTCTTTTTGCTGAGAAATGCACCATAAATGAAATATATGGCTTTTTTGGGGCCAAAATATCACAACACGGCGGAACGCGCTGTGATTGGTTGTGACGTAGTAGGTGTAGTCTCAGATCTCGCCTGATCAGCTGATCGGCTTGTTTAGGCTCAGCAGACCATCAGTACCTATCCATTCAACATGTCCCAGACAAAAAGAACATATTATGCTTCTTTTGTCCAGAGAAAGTGTTCATAACTATGCCTAAAGACAAGAAAAAGAGGAAACAGTGGTGGATGTCTGCAAGGCGTGATTTCTCGATGAAGGAAAATTCATACTATTGCTGTGAAGACCATTTTGATGTATTATTAATGTATGTACTTGTGCATGGATAAGTAACTTGCAAATGATATGTAGCTGTGGGGCTTTAGCTGAGCTGTGATAAGTTGCGGGAGTGGTATGCACTATGCAAGGCTTTTGAGGTAGGGATGAGACAGGCTGAATTTTTTCATGTTATGTATACAACACACAGTGAGTTAGGTAAAATTCTGGAGTCCTTTCCCGCCCTTATAAGAGTGTTTTTTCCTCCAGACCTTCACAGATCCCTTCTAACCTCTAAAATGTAATTATAAAGTGGGGGAGAGATGCCCCCTTCACCCCCCTCCCCTCCTTAACGACCCCGCTGGACCCCTCAAAAATATAATATGTTTAATATTACTAATCTAACCTCACTATAGCCTAACCTAACCTAATCTCACTAATAACCTCATAGCGAGACCCCCCCCCAAAAAAAAAACAATTACTAACCTAACCTACCCTTGTAAAACTATAGTTATATTTTACTAACCTAACTAACCTTACTAACTTGCATTACCCCTACTACCGCACAATGACTAGTAATCCTCCTTCAAGTGATGTAGTAGGTATTCACTGTGTTTGTGAATATGTAAGTTGTAGTTTATAAGGAAAAAAGTGGATAGACAGGGATAAGTGGCCCGTGACACTAGGCAAGTGATTACTTCTGGGATCGGCATTCCTTATAGGGAGCTTAAATGAACCTGCAATGATATGTACAGCTAGACAGATAGACGAACTCATAGAGGAACAGGTAGAAATGTATGGTTAGTAAAGGTTGTAGTGGTGACGAAGTGGTGAGTAGAGTGACGAAGGGTGTATGTTTTGCTTATGTGGGGAAAGAAAGCCATACATTTCTACCTGTTCCTCTATGAGTTTGTCTATCTATCTAGCTGTATATGTCATTGAAAGTTCATTTAAGTTCCCTATAAAGAATGCCGATCCCAGAAGTAATCATTTACCTAGTGTCATAAGAACATAAGAAAATAAGGAAGCTACAAGAGGCCGCGAGGCCTACACGTGGTAGTTCCTGTCGCCTAACACTACCTACATCCACCTTTCATCCCCATCCATGAACCTATCCAGCTCCTCTTTAAAGCTCCTAATGACTCCGTACTAACTACCTGTCTACTGAGACCATCCATTCATTCACCACCCTATTTGTTAACCAGTTATTCCCTATTTCCTTTCTAATTCTACGCTTTTCCAGCTTGAATCCGTTACTTCTTGTTCTACCCTGGTTAAAAGCCGTAAGAACTTTTCCTACCTCGCCTTTATTAAATCCCTTTATCCACTTAAAAACTTCTATCAGATCGCCCCTTACTCTGCATCTCTCGAGTGAGTGTAATTTTAATAACTTCAATCTCCTCTCATAACTAAAGTTACGCATCCCTTGTATCATTTTGGTCATCCTTCTCTGCACTGTTTCTAACAAGGCTATATCCTTCCTGTAATATGGAGACCAAAACTGAACCGCATAGTCTAGGTGAGGCCTGACGAGAGCCAGATAAAGCTTTAGAATAACTTTCGCACTTCTACTTTTAACACTTCTGGTAATGAATCCTAATACTCTATTAGCTCTATTTCTGGCCTCAATACATTGTTTCCTAGGTCGGAGGTCTGGGCTCACCCTCACTCCAAGATCTTTTTCACCTTCTGATCTTTTCAGCAATACATTGCTTATGGTGTATCTATTACCAGGGTTTTTTCTACCAACATTCATAACGCTGCATTTATCAATATTAAATTCCATCTGCCATCTGACTGCCCACTCGTTAAGTTTATCTAAGTCTCCCTGCAATATGTTTACATCAGACTGTGATCCAATAATCCTACCTAACTTAGTATCATCAGCAAACTTGCTGATATCACTGCTAATCCCACTATCCAAGTCGTTGATGTAAATCAAAAATAGTAATGGACCCAAAACAGACCCTTGTGGAACTCCACTTGTCACCAGTCCCCATTCAGATTTAGAACCATTAATTGTAACCCTTTGTTGCCTATTACTTAGCCAAGCTCTGATCCAATGAAGAACCTTCCCATCTATTCCATGAGCCCTAACGGGCTCACTTATCCCTATCTATCCACTTTTACCTTGTAAACTACAACTTACATATTCACAAACACAGTGAATACCTACTACATCACTTGAAGGAGGATTACTGGTCATCTTGCATTAGTAGGGGTAATGCAAGTTGGTGTAGTAGTAGGTAGTACATAGTAGCAGCCGCTTCACAGCTGTTTTGCTCTGTTGTCTGTACCCTGTTGTCGTCACAACATGGCGCCAGTCATTTTAGAGCGTATAAATTTTCCTGTACACACAAACCTCGATTTCCCGGACCTCGATTTCCCGGATATCGGATTTGCCGGACAAAATCCGAGGTCAGGGAATATGTCAAAGTCCAAGACAATTTTTTTTTTTTTTTTTTTTTTTTTTTACGTTGAAATGCCTGGTACTGATCGTAAATTGACAAAGTTGTCCGGTGGTCCGAGCATCTCCTGTCACCCCTGTTCAGTGTCCGCGCCTCCCGCCAGGTGGCAGCATGCTCAGCGGTCGTATTGTTTACATTTGGGCACACGATACTCACGGTTCACCTGCACAGCCTCCGTCAGTCCCATGACTCCCACTGCCCCTGGTGCAGGAACATCTCTGAGACTATTGAACACTTTCTGCTGCCTCACGCCAGGTGGCAGCATCCTCAGCGGTCGTATTGTTTACATTTGGACACACGACACTCACGGTTCACCTGCACAGCCTCCGTTAGTCCCCTGACCCGCACTGCCCCTGGTGCAGGAACGTCTCTTGAGACTATTGAACACTTTCTGCTGCCTCCCGCCAGGTGGCAGGCTCAGCAGACGTAAAAGTCCGCGGCGGGGTAGTTGATATTGACTGTTGCCGGACAGTAAATACTAGAGTAGGATAAACGTCCGGGGGTGGGTAATGGCATCGGACTTTTTTTTTTTTTTTTTTTTTTTTTTTTTTTTTTTTTTTTTTTTTTTTTTTAGGATATTTCCTGGACTTGCGATTCCCGGACTTTTGCCGTTCCCGGACCAGTGCTCCCCCCTATTAGTCCGGGAAAACGAGGTTTGTGTGTACTTAAATTGGCTGTATCATCAAAAATACTGTTCACATAGAAAAATCAACATCACTGCCCAACTATACGAGGCTCGAAGATTTCAAATCTACCGTTACCTCAAGGAGAGTAAATGGGTCCATTCAATCTTGGTCAACTTTAGAGACTTGAGCAACACTCACTGAAATGCTAACTTTAGAATTGTCATTTTCTATGTGCAATGCATCACATCACATTCATCATTATTAAACTTCATTTGCCATTTAAGTGCTCAGCTGACTAGATGATCGTGATCACTTTGAAGTTGTTTCTTAACACATATTGTGGAAGAAAAAGAAGAAGAGGAAGTGTAAAAAAAATTAAAAAAAATAAAAAAATAAAAAAAAGTATAGAACACTTACTATGGAGCATATTTTGGCGAGTATGGGCTCTGGTATGCGAATAGCTTTCTTGAGGCATAGGTCTAGGGATCCTCCATCCATATACTCCATACAAATAGAGATTTCACCCTCACTGCAAACATCAGAACACTGCATTACAACCGGATCACCAGAAAGCTAGTGCAAGTGCATGCATAGAGGAAAAACAGACATAAATAATGGCTACAAATGTTTAAACCAAGCAGATGAGACCATTCTTTACTCTTGTAAACTTCATATTATTCAGCATAAATAATTTGATTTGCCTGTCAGCCAGGTGTCCCGTCCCTAGTAGCATCTGTCTCCCATCTCTTTCCATTACCTGTTTCCTTCTCTGCACTGTGCTGCTATGCTAAAAGGTAGTTTCTCATATACCGTTTGTGTTTTATTGTTACTACCTGTATATTTTCTGATTATTTCATGACTCTGCAACCTTTAATAGATAGGTAATAAGAGCCATGATTGTGAAGCAAACAATGGAGAAGAGGTCTGAAGGTGATAATATATGTACAAGGTAAAATATGTACAAGACGAAGATGATGGTAACAGGCGAAGAAAATAGAGCAAAATATACAAGTGGGAAGGTTTCCCTGTGGAGTGTGCAGTAATGGAGTAGGAGTAAACTCTATTTGTTGCAAGGAATGTGACAAGTGGTGCCATGAAAGATGTTCGAAACTAGGAAACCTGAACAGGGTGGTAGATTTTTGCTGTCCAGTGTATGTAAGAAGAATGAAAGGAGGGGGCCCAACAGAAGAGGAAGAGTTAGACACTATAGAAGTGAATGGTGATCTAATAGAAGAAGTTAAACGGTTTTATTATCTTGGTGACATGTTAGATAGCGAGGGTGGAATGGAGAGAGCAGTAAGAAAACGGGTAGCGAATACAAGGATGAAGTGGAGAGAGATAGCAGGACTGCTGATAAACAAGTGCTGTGTGGCATCTTCTTACGGAAGACTCTAGAGTGGTGGTGGACTGGACACGTACTCAGTGAGCTGTGAGCTCTTGAGACAAGGAGGGTTGCGTCGCTCCTACCACATCTGGCCATGCCTTTTACCCCCGCCAGTTATATACAGTACCCTCCCGAGTTTCATGCTATGCGAGTTTCGCGATCCGCGAGTTTCGTGCAGAGTCCTAAATTCTTACCATCCCGACTTTCGCACATTATCCCCCCCGAGTTTCGCGCTGTTTCGTACACGTTCTTTTCTTCTTTTTTTTTTTCTTTTTTTTGTGTGTGCCTACAGCGCCGTTAGGCAGTGACCTCCAGGGGTGGGATGGTAGGCCCTGGTGGTTCACTCAACACTCAAGGACTGTGATGGTTGGCCCTCACCCGTGGTGGAGCAGGCAGCATTTTTATAGTGACGCTTGTGATTAGAGGTTCATATCGCCCCCCTGTATCCTCCGATGCACTCGCAATCGTAAGTAGAGTTAATGGGCAGCATGTGGGTGTTCTTAGGCCACTCGACGGTGCAGAGAAAGATTTTATACCTTACGGTTTATCAAGATCAAGATCAAGATCAAGTATCGCTATGTAAATACAGGGAGGTCCCGTTATACGAGCATTCGGTATACGAGAATCCGATGATACGAGATGTGTAAATTAGGGTCTATTTTCAATATACGAGATCGAAAATCCAATGATACGACATTCAAACTGGGGTGAGTAAAATTATCAAGTTCAAAATGTGCACCCTACCACTCCTGGGCTGGACAAAGGGGGATTTGGTTGACCCCAGTAAGGTCATCCCTAGCAAGCCTTGACCTGAAGGGTAATTAAGCATATGGCGCAGGCTGACATTTAGGGGTAATTAGCAGGTGTGGGGCCCCAACCTTGGGACCGCAGTCAGGTCACCCCTAGCAAGGCGTGACCTGAAGGGTAATTAAGCATATGGCGAGGCCTGACCTTTAGGGGTAATTAGCAGGTGTGGGGCCCCGACCTTGGGACCACTACACTACCCTCTCTTGTATCACGTGGCGTCCCCTACATTACAACGTCTTTTTTGCTTGTTATGCATGCTTTATGTTTAATTAATGTGCAGTTGTTATTTTGTGTGCTATTTTCTCTCTCAGATTGCTTTTTCTACAGAATAGGTAGTACAGTGTGGGTAATATAGACGCTGTGTGTTTGTTGTGTTTGCTATAGTTTATTTTAGCTTGAAAAATATGTCTTTTTATTTTATTTTATTTTATTTTATTATTATTATTATTATTTTTTTTTTTTTTTTTTTTTTTTTTTTTTTTTTTTTTTTTAATTGATGGGGTCTTGGAACCAAACCTATATTTTACCAATAGTTATGTGTTTCGTTATACGAGATTTCGCTTTACGAGTATGCCAGGTGGAACCTAACTGCTCGTATCTTCGGGACCTCCCTGTAGTCGTACATATGTACCGTACGTATAGATGGAAGAATGGTGGTAGCAAGACGTGTGTGATGTGTGAGACAGGAGTGGAGTGAAATTGTGGAGTACTTGATGCTGGAATGTGAACGGTATGAGTATGCTAAAACAAAGATTTTGGAGGTAGTGGTAGGAGAGTTTGGTGTGTTAGAATGGCGAGAGATGAGAAACAGGAGTGTGGATAGGCAGATGGAGTACCTACCTGCTGGGGTTGTGTGCTGTGTGGAGGAGTGAGTCATGTGGCTGAAAGTGTAAAAGAATTCTTGGAGAATTCTTGGAGAGCACGCATGAGAGAGAATGAGAGGCAGGGGGCCCCTCAGTGAGGGGGGACCCGTATGAATGTGATGCAGAGAGAGGAATGAGGGGAAAATTAAACACCTAGTTTTGCTTCCACCTTTTGCTTCTCTCCCACAGAATACTACATGTGTGGGAGAACGCCGGACCAAAGGCTTCACCGACACCATCAGCTGGGTGACTCCCAACTCAAGCTCAAGCTCGTAGGTCCTCTCCTCTCCTCTCCTGTCCTCTAGTTTTGGCCGAAGCCACTACCCCGGGAGCTGATTTGACACGTAATCATCCCAGCGATACCCCATGATTCTGCAGACACTTATTACCAAAGGCATTGATTCGTCTCTTCAAGTCACTATTTAGTGTCCATGTCTCACAACCATAGAGTAAGACAGGGATCACAAGCGACTTGAAGATCCGGATCTTTGTCCTCCTGCACAGGTACCGACAACGCCAAATACTCCCGCTGAGCGAGTCCATAACACCGTGGGCTATGCCAATCCGCCATAAGACTTCTTGACGTGAACCACCGTCATTATGGACTGCGCTACCAAGGTATGTAAAATTTTCCAAGATCTCAATGTCCTCGCCACATGCATGAACAGACTGTACTGCTTCATCTAGTAAGTCTCCAAACACCTGGACCTTGGTCTTGAGCCAGGAGACCTCAAGTCCCAAAGGCTTTGCCTCCTCGTGCAGCGCCTCGAGAGCCATCACCAGGACCTCCAGCGACTCCGCAAAGATTACTGCACCATCGGCAAAAACAAGATCAGTGATCTTGGTGTTGCCGACGGATGCTCCACAATCACTTTGATCTACAACCTTGTCCAATACCCAGTCCATACAAGCGTTGAAAAGTGATGGGGCAAGGATGCACCCTTGCCTCACTCCTGTATTCACAGGAAAGAAGCTGGATACACCTGCCCCATACTTCACAGCACTCTCAGTCCCAGAATACAGACCAGTTATCAAACCAATAGTCCTTGCAGGAATCCCTCGAAGTCGCAGAAGATCCCAGAGTGACTCATGATGCACTGAGTCAAACGCCTTCTTGAGATCAACATAGGCTGCAAGCATCCCCTGTCGAAACTCACGTCGGCGTTCCACTAGGACACGAAGCGCTAGGATACGGTCCGTTGTTGACTTACCAGGCGTGAACCCAGACTGCTGAGGTCTCTGATGCTTCACCAGATGACTGCGAATTCGTGTCAGCAATAGATGGGCAAGCACCTTGCCTGGTACGCTGAGCAGTGTAATACCGCGGTAATTGTTGCAGTCCTGACGGTCCCCTTTCCCTTTCCAGATAGGGACGACCAGCCCCCTTTTCCAGTCAGGAGGAATGGTACCTGATTGCCACACGGCAGTCAGGACAGCATGCAACCCGCGGAACATCATGGCCTCACCCCCAGCTTTGAGGAGCTCTGCACTGATATTACAAACACCAGCTGCCTTTCCACCCTTCAACTTTGCTACAGCCTCTCTGACTTCGTCAAGAGAGGGTGCGGTTTCGTCAATGGGAGGATCGGCATCCACTGCCTGTAACCCAGTGGTGTGAAGTTGCTCAGTTGGAGGGTCCACCGTGAACAACTGCCCAAAGTACTCAGCCCAACGAGCTATCTGCCCATCCATGTCCGACACGAGGCGCCCATCTGCTGTTCGAATAGCACTCGCCCGAGAAGGAGACTTGGAACGGAGCTTCTTCAAGGCTCGGTAGGCGGGTCAGAGGTCATTAGCGTTCAAATGACCCTCGACATCCTCAGCGAGACTCCTGACATACCTCTCCTTGTCTCTCCTCAGGAGGGTTCTAGTCCGGCGTGACAGAGCCCTGTGCTGGTCCCGGTTCCGAGCCAGCCTGGCAGCGCGACTCTCCTCAATTTTCTCCAGCGTCTCCGTCGAGACAAATCCACGCCTTGATCTCGGGCGCTCCCCAATACACTCCTTGGCAGCCTGTAGAGTTTCACGTTTGTAGGTATCCCACAGTTCTACAGGATCCCCGAGAGCACCGAGCACATCAAACCGATTTGAGACTGCCACCGCATACTCATGAGCACATGTCAAGTCCTTCAGTTTCTCAAGATGAAACACAGTATGGTTACCTCTTGAGATTCTTCTGGACTTAACATGAAGCTTAAGTGTAGCAACAACAAGTCTGTGATCTGTTCCAAAGAAATCAGCACTCCGGTAAACCCTGCAGTTCTGGAGGATCCTCCAACGAGTACTAACGAGGATGTGGTCGATCTCCTTAGCTACCCCTCCGGCATTACTATACCATGTCCAGCGGTGCAGCTCTGGTCTCTGATACCAAGAACCTGCAATTCTCAACCTTCTGGACCTTGCAAAGTTCAGAAGCAGAGAACTGTTGGTGTTTCTGGTACCGGAGCCATGGGGACCAACACATAACTCGTAGCCATCTCTCACAGTGCCAGTAGTAGCATTGAAGTCGCCCAAGACAATGAGTGTGTCCCGAGGAGGACACTGGTCTAATACAGAGTCGAGTTTGGCGTAGAACATCTTCTCTTCAGTTTTACGCATCTCGGTAGGAGCGTACACTGCAACAAGAGACATGAAACCCAGAGTGTGTTTCATCCTCACCCGCATTATACGCTCATCAACCGGAGTAACCTCAACAACTGACGGCTGCAGTTTGCTGGAGATGCCTATAGCTACTCCCCGTACACGGTGACCATTGCTCATGCCGGACCAGTAGTAGGTGTAACCCCCACTGCTAGTCTCGCCACTGCCAGGCCTCCTCATCTCAGAGAGTCCCACTATATCCACCCTCAGCCTACTGAGCTCGCCCGATAGGAGAGGTAGTCGATGATCGTCTGAGAGGCTCAGAACGTTCCACGAGCCCACACGAAGAACCCTCCGCAGGTTGCAAAGGAAGAAAGCAAACGCCAAACTCGGGAGGGTACTGTAGTAGTTTCTCACTGTTTTTCTACTGTTTCAACCATGCCTCGCCCTTCAAAGTGGAAGATTATTATGAGGATGGCTTCAGGGAAGGGAAGGCAAGCAAAAACTTTCATAACTTAAAAAAAGAAATGTAATACTTTAACTTTTGAGAGAGGGGAAAGAGGGACTAGAAGCATGAAAAACTAATTTGTAAACATCTGGGTTTCTTCAAAAGATGTAATATAATGAAGAAAAAAAATATGTCATACTTGAAATTCCCTCACAATTTATGATACAGGTGTGCGTGCGACTGATTGAAAAACTTTATCGGACAATAACTCATGACTAAATTTTTAAGCATACAAACTGAAACTGCTTCACCAATTTTCATCAATTTTAGTGAGACAAAACCCCATAGCAAAAACATATGTTTCTTTTTACAACTGAGAAGAGATATTTTTTATATCTGTATGCATAGGCTATATCTGTAGCATATCATATGGGGAGGCAGTGAACGAGTGGTTAGCGTCTTGGGAGTAGTGAGCTCGATGTTTCGAGTTCGAATCCTGCCAGGGGCAACTCTTTCGACCTTCTTTAATGCAGTCGACAAGAGTCTGGTAGGGGAGCAGTAGGTCCCGAGTTCAAGTCCCAAAAAGGAGCAACTGTCAAATCCATCGTCGAGTGGCTGAAGAAACCCGCATGCAGCTATACCTGTTTTTTTCGACTCCAAGTGCGACAAAGGTTAACACCAGGTGGCAGCATGAGCCTGACAGGATCCAAAAATCACAGAAAACGGGATCTTCCCCTAAGGCCACAGGTGTCACTATAAAAATCCTGCCTGCGCTACCAATGGGTGAGAGCGAGCGACATCACGACTCTCCAGAATGTGCAGGGCCAAGCACCTGAGCCCTCAAAAGAGAAAACAGCCTACAGGCGCTATAGGCTCCAACGTAAAAAAAAATAAGAATTTCTACTGAGTTTTTTTTTTAGCTACCCTTCCGGCATTACTATACCATGTCCAACCATGTAGCTCTGGTCTCTGATACCAAGAACCTGATATTCTTAAACCTTCTGGACCTAGCAAAATTCAGAAGAGAGCTGTTAAAGTAATCGTCCAGACCCAATTTTTCTTTGCATAAGAATGTTGAATGGTCATTCAAAATACCTAATCCACAAAAAAAATATTAATTTCCACCCCTTCCCTTATTTCCGTAAAAACATGACTTTTGTAAAAAGCGCGGGAAAAAAATTTGCCCCATTCCAGCCGCAGCACGAAACTTGCTGATGACGTCCCAGGAGGCCGACAAACTGCATCACACAGCCGGTCTTCCCCCAACGCGCAAACCATCTCCTCACATTTATCATGGCCGTATCGGTCGGAAACGTGTGCTAAGCTCTCTGGAAAGGCACAGCTTTCTTGCTGCACCCATAAAGGATGCAAGTACAGTACCCTCCCGAGTTTCACGCTATCCGAGTTTTGCGATCCTCGAGTTTCGCGCTGAGTCCTAAATTCTTACCATCCTGACTTTCGCGCATTATCGCACATCCCGAGTTTCGCGCTGCTTAGTACACTTTTTTTTTTTTTTTTTTTTTTTTTTTTTTTTTTGGTGCCTATAGTGCCGTTAGGCAGTGACCTCCAGGGGTGAGATGATAGGCCCTGTACTCGAGGGCTATAATGGTTGGCCATCGCCCGTGGTGGCGCAGGCAGTATTTTTATGAGAGTTAATGGGCAGCATTAGTAGAAGCGGATTTGTATTAGCTTTCCATTGATAAATTTCATTTCCTGATAAATGAATTAGCACCATGCATAAATTAGCATTAACTAAATAAATATCATCATCAATCGGGATATAAGTAAGCGTGCCACCCTCAGTACTCACTGTGTGAGCGACTGAGCGAGACTCTCTCCGCCAGCCTCCGCTCCCTCACTCCAGTCACTGTTCCTCTCACGCACACAGTAGCTACAGCTCATTAATTTTACTACGTTTGCAGTGCTTAAGCTGTGTATTAAACTGCAGTGCGAATTGACTAGTCTTTAAGAATTGTAGACATGGGTAGTGATTATATATACCGTATTTTACGGCTTATAAGACGCACTTTTTCCCCTAAAAAATACCCTGAAAAACACTCATGCGTCTTCCAAGACGAATGTTGTAGGTGGTTAGCTTAGGTAGCTATTCAATGCAGCCTCATTTATGATGTAACCTCAGTACTTATCTGTTACAAGTATTTCAAATACCATAAGACATTCAAATTAACTAATCAGTCTTCACGCTGTGATGTTTACTGCGGTACTGGCGGGAGCCATTCCGCCTCGGCAGATTGGTGCCAACAGCCATTCCATGTATAAGGAACTTTGTATGTTACATTAGATGAAAGTTTGTATACTTATGTACATGCAGCCATCCCAAATACTACACGCATACAGGAAAATTCAAACAATACGTGGTGAGGCACAGGAGGCAGGGAACGTAGTGAGGCACAGGAGGACGTGAGAGGAGGTGTTTACACTCGACCCGACACTGTATATCGGACAACAGTTTTGGTGGTCTGTTTTTTTTAGTTTTTTTTTTCTTAGAACATTCTTTCCAAAATAAGGGTGCGTCTTCCAAGATGCAGCGTCTTATAAGCCGTAAAATACGGTACTTTTCAAGCTCACAAGGTAGTGTGGTGTATCAGTGTGTATATCACAGTGGCGTAATAAGCCTGAAAGATCGCCACCAAGCAGAGTCGTGATGTCCTTCCATTTGTATGTTACCATATGTATACCATCCGGTATGTTATATAGATCTATATTCCCTATTCCTTACAGTTTTCAATGTAACGAGGAATAGATCCAGTCCAACATCTGGAGGACATAGTCTGACAGATGAACACCATCAATCATTTTCCCAGCCCTCAAAAAAGAGATTAGTAAGCGTGAATGTACCGCGTTTACAGGGGAAGTAATGCCCTTTGTTTACATCACCACACGGCCACTGTCGGCAAGCCATGTGCTCAGGGCGGAGCTTCGTTACGTCAGTGCATACTATCTATAGGTCCTCTCCTCTCCTCCTTTTCCTCCTCCTCCTCTCCTCTAGTGTTGGCCGAAGCCACCACCCCAGGAGGCGGGTCACAAACCCCATGCTAACACCCGGTACCCATTCACTGCTGGGTGGACAGGGGCTCGGGTTTTTTTAAGGAAACAGCCCATCTGTTTCCGCTCTGCCCGGGGATCGATAGCAGACGATAGATGGCGCTATTGGTGACGGCAAACTGCAGAGCCTCAACGTGGAAGAAACATCACACCATGAGGCCAGGTAGTTAATTTGAATGTCTTATGGTATTTGAAATACTTGTAACAGATAAGTACTGGGGTACTGAGTACTGAGGAAGTACTACAACATTCGTCTTGGAAGACCATTAGTATTTTTCAGGGTACAGTACCCTCCCAAGTTTTGCGCTTGCTTTATTCCGAAGGCATAGCGCTAAACTCGAGGATCGTGAAACTCGGGTATTGAAAACACTGTAAAAATGCTTATTTTGTCCGGTGCGAGGCGTAGTACCATATTTTACGGCTTATAAGACTCACGTTTTCCCCCAAAAAATACCCTGAAAAATAATAATGGTCTTCCAAAACGAATGTTGTAGTACTTCCTCAGTACTCATTACCTCAGTACTTACCTGTTACAAGTATTTCAAATACCATAAGACATTCAAATCAAATACGTAGTCTGTCGGCAGATTGCCGCGATTGCTGCCAACGATGTCCGCCATCTATCGTCTGCTAGTGTTGACGTATAATTTACCACTAGGCCGTCACACATATCTTAAAGCTGTTTTCAGTCCAGGAAATGATCACCATTGCGAATTCATCAAAACAATTTACTAATACTATCGCATACAAGCTAAAAGTTATACGATACGCCAAAGAAAATGGAAACAGACCAACAGAAAGACATTTTTGGATCACTGCTGGGAGAGGCGTTGGCCGAGTGGTCCGCCCGAGCACATGGCTGGCTGACAGTGGCCGTGCAGTGATGTAAACAAAGGGTTACCTCCCCTGTAAACGCGGTACACTCACACTTACTATTCTCTTTTTTGAGGGCTGGTAAAGTGATTGATGGTGTTCATCTGTCAGACTACACACAAACCTCGATTTCTCGGACTAATAGAGGGGAGCACTGGTCCGGGAACCGCAAAAGTCCAGGAATCGCAAGTAAAATATAAAAAAATAAAAAAAAAAAAAAATATAATATATATATTATATATATTATATATATATATATATAGTCCGATGCCATTACCCTCCCCCGGACGTTTATCCTACTCTAGTATTTACTGTCCGGCAACCGACAATATCAACTACCCCGCCGCGGACTTTTACGTCCGCTGAGCATGCAGCCACCTGGCGGGAGGCAACAGAGTGTTCAATAGTCTCAAGAGACGTTCCTGCACCAGGGGCAGTGGGGATCAGGGGACTAACGGAGGCTGTGCAGGTGAACCGTGAGTGTCGTGTGCCCAAATGTAAACAATACGACCGCTGAGCATGCTGCCACATGGCGGGAGGCAACAGAAAGTGTTCAATAGTCTCAGAAATGTTCTTGCACCAGGGGCAGTGGGAGTCAGGTGACTGACGGAGGCTGTGCAGGTGAACCGTAAATGTTGTGTGTCCAAATGTAAACAATACGACCGCTGAGCATACTGCCACCTGGCGGGAGGCAGCAGAAAGTGTTCAATAGTCTCAGAAATTTTCTTGCACCAGGGGCAGTGGGAGTCAGGTGACTGACGGAGGCTGTGCAGGTGAACCGTGAATGTTGTGTGTCCAATTGTAAACAATACGACCGCTGAGCATGCTGCCACCTGGCGGGAGGCGCGGACACTGACCAGGAGTGACAGGAGATGCTCGGACCGCCGGACAACTTGCTCAATTTACGAACAGGACCAGGCATTTCAACTAAAAAAAAAAAATTGCCAGATACTGACATATCCCCGGACCTCGGATTTTGTCCGGCAAATCCGATATCCGGGAAATCGAGGTTTGTGTGTATGTCCTCCAGATGTTGGATTCTGGATCTATTCTTTGTTACATTGAAAAATGTAAGGAAATTGGGAATATAGATCCATATAACATACCGCGGCACAAATGGAAGGACATCACAACTCTGCTTGGTGGCGATCTGCCAGGCTTATTACGCCAGTGATATATACCACTACTTGTGAGCTTGAAAAGTATATTTAATTACTTTACTCATGTCTACAATTCTTAAAGACTAGTCAATTCGCACTGCAGTTTAATACACAGCTTAAGTACTGCAAACGTAGTAATAATACTGAGCTGTAGCTACTACTGTGTGTGTGAGAGAAACGGTGACTGTGGTGTGCGGGGGCGGAGGCCGGCGGAGAGAACCTCGCCCAGTCGCTTACACAATCAGTGAGTACTGAGGGTGGCGCGCTTGCTTATACCCCGATTGATGATGATATTTATTTAGTTAATGCTAATTTATGCATGGTGCTAATTCATTTATCAGAAAACGAAATATATCAATGGAAAGCTACCAAATCCAATTTAGCTTCTACTAATGCAGCCCATTAACTCTTATAAAAATCCTGCCTAAGGGCGAGGGCCAACCATTACAGCCCTCGAGTACAGGGCCTACCATCCCACCCTTGGAGGTCACCGCCAAACGGCGCTATAGGCACATAGGTGAAGAAAAAAAAAAATTATAATAATAATGTACGAAGCAGCGCGAAACTTGGGGAGATAATGCGCGAAAGTTGGGATGGTTTGAATTTAGGACTCAGCGCGAAACTCGAGGATCGCGAAGATCGCATAGCATGAAACTCGGGAGGGTACTGTATTTTTGGGGGGGAAACGTGAGTCTTATAAGCCGTAAAATATGGTACTTCGCCTAGCACCGGACTAAATAAGCATTTTTACAGTGTTTTCAATACCCAAGTTTCGCGATCCTCGAGTTTAGCGCTATGCCTTGTGAAGAAAGCAAGCCTGAAACTCGGGAGGGTACTGTATGTGCCATATCGCAAAATAAATATATCAGAAACACCCAAAATTCTTCAAGTGCTATATTTATTTATGTGTTTACGTGCTTCTGTATTACAGTGCGGGGGGGGGAGGCTGCCTTTCGTGACGTCACCGAACCATGGTGCGTCATTTGCTAGTCGTCAGGATCGTTTTGGAAGCTCGGGGAATTTGCAGATTTTTACTTATTCAATTTTCAGGAGGGAAATTATAAACTGCAATTTTGAGAGCTGAAAGGTAGAGGCGCGGCGGCCAAAGCTGCTTCGTCACATGGTAACCAACACTTAGCTCGGCCGTTGTGCCAAACTTTTCACATAAAAAATAGATTTATGTTACTAAAAGAACTATAGCTACACTCATAAACATTACATGTGCTGATATAGAGGATAGACAGGGGATAGAGAAGATATGTTTTTGTGGGACGAAAGAGATACAAGAGGTCATGGGAAGAAGTTGAAGAGGACCACATGCAAAAGAGATTTCAAGAAATATAGCTCCTAGCCTCCTATACAGATCCATTGATTTGTGGAATAACCTGGATAAGGAGGTAGTTCATGCCAAGAATATTTCTCGACTTCAAAGTCAAGCTGGATTATAGTACAGGTTGAAGTTCCCAAACTCGGCATCCCAAGACTCGGCAACACCCAAAACTCGGCTATGGTTCCGGATTTTCCAAAACACGGCAGAACACCCAAAACCCGGCGCGTAGTTGCCGGGTCGGCCGCTAGGTGCCACCACACTAGGCCGCTTGGTTTCTCCCGCCGATTTGTTTGTTGTTATTGTTCTCTATCTCTATCTCATAGATAGAGATAGAGGGTTATTTATCCCTCTATCTCAGTACGTATTATATACCGTATTAGAATCCAATTAATTTTTTCCTGTGATTTTTTTCATGTGATTTTCATGCTTTTTTCCCCCTTAATATATCTACGTTCTAAAAGTCGGAAAATTCCATTACTTGGCTCGGCGCTGGTCCCGAGGTTGCCGAGTTTGGGAACTTCAACCTGTAGTTCTGGAGACAGGACAGTACGAGCTTAGCTTTATTCCTGTAAATCACAACTAGATGAATACACACACACACACACACACACACACACAGCTACTGATAAATAATAGTAGATAATAGATTGGACAGTTGACCTTACACAACATCACACAATTAATACTTCAAATTTATATTGAAAAGCATAATTTCAGAGTTGTAATTAAATAGTTTTTGTTTTAAGTCTGAATTAAAATAAGATTACTTTTGTTTTTAAAGGCTTGAATTTGAGTAGAAATTTTATTCATTTTGCATCTAGAAGTTTGAATTAGAATTTTAATTATTTGCACGCCAAAATATAGAAGCCTCAAAATCATGAATTAATTGGATGAATGCTAACTCTGATCAGTGAGTGATGTTACGTCTGAACAGTGCATGTTACAGCAACCCGCCAGTGCAACCATGCTCTACTACATATCTGCGCATGATTCAACGAGGTCACTCCCACAAATTAATTTTCACAAACTCTTCTTTCTTAATCCTCTCAATGTTGCCAAACCATCTCAATGTAGTTCTTTACACCTATTCCATCACTCCAAACTTCACTCTATCTGCACACATTCCTATGCTGCATCTTTCAAACAATTCAAGGTTTGCTGCACATGTACAATTAACAGCACATAGTTAATTGTGGAGTTCTCCAAGCAGTTAAGGAATGGAAGTATGTGAAGGGTTTACTAATATTGTCTGCCTCAAATGCTATCGTCTGTATAGTTTTGTGAAACTTAGTGACACGAAGGTAATATTGACAAATCTTTTATTATTTCAATGTTTTCTGGAATGAAACTCTTTCAAATAGCAAGGATCCATGATATTCTTTGTCTGATACTCTTATATATCACTGCAGCTTCACCATAGAGTGAATGAACATCATTACGAGAGTGATGTAACAGAGGGACCACCCACCTATAGAAGGCTCCATAGAAACCTACGATGAATGGCGAATTGCATTCATGTAGGACTTTCAGCTCCCTGATAATTTGGTTCCTGACAGCTGGCTTGACCTCCAGGTGGATGAGCTGCACCCATGGCCAAGTACAGAGGGAAGAGGAGAAAAAAATAATTAGACAACATAAAGCAACAAAGCTGCCACTATGATGATGCAAAATTGGCCATGAAAATTCCAATCAATCAGAAGCAATGAAACATGTCATCGCGAAAATTCATTATCAAATTTATAGCTCATCAGTCAGTAATTTGTCACTCCTCCTTTCTAGTAAATAACATAACATATTATCAACAAGATTCATTATCAGTGGTGGGCACAACTAACCGAAAAGTTACCTTCGATAAAGACTGAATTGCTAACTCAAAACTTTACTTTGGTTACACACAAAAAAAAACCACTAGAAAAAAATAATTAGCAAAAGAGATAAATATCCATTTACCACTAACTTTTATCATATAAATTCAGGTTCATTTTTTCACTCTAAATCAGCATTTCCCAACCTGGGGGAAATTTCACCCTGGGGGGAAATTTCAGGATTCTAAGGGGTAAATTTATCCTGAGGGACATCTAACTAAGAGTCCTGTATTCTGGGACTGAGAGTGATGTGAAGTGTGGAGGAGGTGTATCCAGCTTTTTCCCTGTGAATACAGGAGTGAGGCAAGAGTGCATCCTTGCCCCATCACTTTTCAACACTTGTATGGACTGGGTATTGGGCAAAGTTGTAGATCAAAGTGATTGTGGAGCATCCCTCGGCAATACACACAACCCTCGTTTTCCCGGACTAATAGGGGGAGGGAGCACTGGTCCGGGAACCGCAAACGTCCGGGAATCGCAACAGTCCTGAGGCCATTACCCAACCTACTCTGGATGGTAAGAATTTAGGACTCGGCGCAAAACTCGGATAGTGTTAAACTCGGAAGGGTACTGTAGATACCTTCCACAGCTCTTTAACTTTCCTCCTCCCCTATACATCTGAAGTATATGCCACATTGAATTCCTACCGAAATTGTCATAGTATGCTTTCTCCAGCTCCATAAATGCCATGTACAAATCTCTTCAATTTCGTATGTATTTTCCATACATTTCCTTCACCCAAAAGACTTGGTTTACACAGCCTCACCTCTTCCTGAAGCTAGGCTGTTCCTCTTCTAACAGACAATCAGTTTATTAAATTAGTATTCAACCAGTTTTAATGATATGTTAAATAAACTTGCTCTTCAGCAGTTAGTACAATCCCTCGTTTCCCTTGTCCTAATACATCAGTACAATACAGGTCCCTTGCCAGTTTCTCAGTACCACACCTTGTTCCCAGCATATATTGAAAAATCTTACTGATCACCTTACCGCACAATCTCTTATTTTATGAAGCATTTCTGGCGTGATCCCATTCAATCAACCCTTCATTTACTTCAATGCACACATCACCTCACTTTTATTGATCTCTGTATTCCTCCATCTTTACACTTTTAGCTCCTCCTATTCCTAAGCAGTCCACTTCTGATTTTCTCATTATTTACAAATAAAAAACTATCAAAATACTCTCCTCAGTTTTTTCTTTGCGGCATGCCAACTATCTAACACCTCCCCATAAGTGTTCAGGATCACCTTTGCCACTTGCTCCCTTACCTTCTCATATTGTTACTTCTTTCCATAATTGCTTCAGATTTTCCCTAAAGTTCTGGGACAGTTTTGTCCCCCTATATTTCATTAGCCCTTCCCTTTTCTTCCAAAATTTTCGTTTCACTCCTCTACATTTACTGTTGTACTCTTCCCACCTTCTGTCCTCCCTACTCTGCAAATACCAGACGTATGCCTCTCTTTTTTCTCCTTAACCAGCTGTTTCACCACCTAATTCAACCATTCACCCTTTTTTTACCCTCCATTGCCTACCTTCATACCATACACTTCCTTTGCACCCCTAGTTATTCCTCCAGAAATGCTAACTATTAATTTTCCACCTCTCTCTTTACAGTGCTTGTCGTCTTGCTCTATGCTTTCTTTATCTTCTCACACCTCTTCCTATATTCCTTTTTATTTTTTTCGCTAACCCTTGTTATTTCTTTCCTACATCTTTTGGGTCTTCTCTGTACATAACCATACCCAATTTTCACTTTTTCAACTCCCAAATAATGGTCAGAAATCGTTCCAGCTACTTCCCTTACCACATGCACATCCGTTAGCCTGTTTATCTCTTGCCTTTGTCAGTCCATTAATGCTCTCTATTTTCTATTATCACTTCCCCATGTGTACTACCATAGACAACAGTAGAACTGGATGTGACACTCCGCAACTACGTGCGCTGGACGCTGCAGTGCTGGCCCCATGGTCAGTCTGCTGGCCCATTCACTTGCTGCATATGACTATCATATAGACTGGTTTATCAGTATATATGATATACTGTAATCTTCGTAAATGTTTGTTCTATAATATTATCAAATAAAAAACAGTAAAACACACTAAAGAAATGCCATTACGAGACTCTGAAGAAATATGCATGAACTTAATATTCACTTCAACTCTTCGCCATTTAAAACTTTGCAAGTCAACTTTTATCATGAAAGGTAGCAATAGAAGCGCAATTTTATTAGCTTTCCATTGATATATTTCGTTTTTCTGATAAATTAATTAGAACCATGCATAAATTAGCGTTAAATAAATAAATAAAATCATCAATCGGGTAATTTTCCCGATTGATGAGGTTATTTATTTAGTTAATGCTAATTTATACATGGTGCTAATTCAGTTTTCAGAAAACGAAATATATAAGTAAATAAAAATAATTAACATCATCAATCAGGAAAATTACCCGATTGATGATTTTATTTATTTAGTTAATGCAAATTTATGCATGGTGGTAATTCATTTATCAGAAAACGAAATACATCAATGGAAAGCTAATAAAATTGCGCTTCTATTGATACCCTTCATGATAAAAGTTGACTCGCAAAGTTTTAAATGGCGAAGAGTTGAAGTGAATATTAAGTTCATGCATATTTCTTCAGAGTCTCGTAATGGCATTTCTTTAGTGTGTTTTACTGTTTTTTATTTGATAATATTATAGAACAAACATTTACGAAGATTACAGTATATCATATATACTGATAAACCAGTCTATATGATAGTCATATGCAGCAAGTGAATGGGCCAGCAGACTGACCATGGGGCCAGCACTGCAGCGTCCAGCGCACGTAGTTGCGGAGTGTCACATCCAGTTCTACTGTTGTCTATGGTAGTACATTTGAATATCTTTCTTTTTAGAGCCAGTATTTCATTTGATTAACCCATTTCTTCATATATATACAACAGGTGCTCCCCACTTTCATTCATAATGATAATGATATAATAATAATAATAATTAATAGTTGTAACACAGCAGCTACTACCACTTCAACAGCAGTATATCATGTTACCCACCTTGCGCGCCATAATGAGGCCTGACGGTTTGTGTCGTTCTTTATTTACAACGCCACCATTGCCAGCACCAAGCTCACCGAGCTTCTCAAAGTCATCAGCATTCAGCTCACCAACCTGCAGGAGAAAATAGTGATGGTATTAGAGGAACTTCTCTGCCAAAACACACATTCAGTAGGAGAACAGAGGTGAAACACATGAGTAAGGCTGAAAAGTGGAGAGGAAAAAAAAGCCATTCATTGAGTAGTTCACTGCACGACAAGCATTTTATCCTATGGAAATAGCAGCTGTGTAAAATAGCCTGTAAAATGCATGCTGAAAATTGAGTACATAGAGATGTGTGTACATCAAAGTGGGTTGACTAGTAGATATTATCTGTATGATACAACAGTAGCATTTGATATTGTGAGTCCGTGATACTCTCTCAAGCATAGGCTACCTAATCACCTAATCCATGAAGTAACATATCTGGCAATAAGACATATCTTGGTAGTTTTGAGTACGATAGAAAAAACAAATGGTAGAAAGATCAAACAGTAAGAGGGAAGTACACACACAGAAGGTTACATTATGTTTCATTTGTAGATGAAAAAAGAAAAAAAGCATGCAAGTAAAACAATAAGCAATGAATTAAGGGTGTAAGCAAACCAGGACCTGAATGTGAACGGAGGCACACTAGAGGGAGTCTGACAGTTTTACCATTTAGGTGATACATTGGACTGTGAAGCGGGGATAGAGCGGTAGGAACAAAAACATGTCGATTGACTGAAGTCTGTATCACCTACCAATCGTCATGGCCATACTGCCCATGATTTCTCTATCTGGTTGTAAACAACTTTTTAGTGCTCGTACCCATGTTTCAGGCAATTGCCTAGACCTACTATTCACTGATATTTCTGGGTTTGTTGATGTCAATGTTGGTGCCCCCTTTGGTTCCTCTGATCACAATTTCTTAAATATTGCGGTTCAGTTGAATTTATCCTTGGCCAATTTTTCTTTATCACGTAAGGTTTACTTGAAATTTCAAGTTAATTGGAACCTTGTTAATAATGACATATCTGCTATTGTTTGGAGGGATATCTGCCGAGTGCTAATCTGAGATCAGATCTGCCGATCTGCTAGTGGTGAGTACCCTGTATCGACTCTTACCTCCAAACTCATGGATATTGTAGATCAGAGTTCTATCTAAGGCATGTTTCAAAGATGAGGCATGGTTTACTGCTGAATGTAGAGAGGCTCTTCGGAATAAACAAACTGCTTACCAGTTTTGATCCTCCACACGTTCTGGTATTATTTGGGAGAATTACTGCTATGCTCGTAGAACTGCAGAGCAAGTCAATAGGGCAGCAGAGCGGAATTATAATAATCACTTGAAAGAAGTCCTCACTGGTACAGCTCAAGCTCATAACTGGTGGACTTCTTTGCAGTCTGCTCTGTTTGAACGTGATTTCGAGATTCCCCCCATCAGTAAACCAGATGGGACCTTTGCCTCTCATCCATTCGAGAAGGCTGAAGTCTTTTCTAGCTTTTTTCTAGCAAACAGAGTAATGAAAAAGTTGTCTTACCTCATACTTGTTTTCCTCAACCTTCTCTAACATCTTTTGCATTTAGATCTTCGGAGCTTTACAATTTGTTGCTTGAACTCAATCCGATTTTCTCTTGATGTCAGCGATGAGGCATGAAATTAAATCCTGCCAAGATTAATGGCATCATGTTTAGTCGTTCTAGGACTACTGATCCCCCACATCCTAATATCTTCATTGACAACCACGTAATCTGCTCTTGTAACTCTTTGAAATGACTTGGGGTAACATTAGATTCCAAGGTGACCTTTGAGAATCGCATAATGAAAACTATTTTTCAAATTTCCGAAAAGGCTGGTTTGTTAAGAAAGTGCAAAGCCATTTTCAATAATGATAAAATTGTTTTAAACTGTTTTTTCTCTTTTATTTTGTCCTTTTTTGAGTACTGTAGTCCAGTTTGGATGTCAGCTACTCCATCTCATCTCAAGCTTTTGGATCAGTCTTTTAATCTAATACAGTTCTTCTTACTACCCAGCCTAAACATACAACTTTACCATCATTGAATGGTTGGTGCGCTGACCTTGTTTTCTAAGATTGTCAATAATAATTATCACGCTGTTCACAGCACATTACCGGCTTAATTCCAGCCCATTTGCCAAACACGCCATAATTTACAATTAAATGTGCGTGCTTTTCAACCAGTCTTTTGCTTAAGCAACAAATTATCCCGCACGTTTATCCCCAATTTGACTAAAGTGAGGAACGTACTTCCAAACGAGATTCTTTCTTTTGTTGACATCGATAAATTTAAACCAAAAGTCAACACCTTCTTATGAACTTACTAGGCATTGTTATATTTCTTCCCTTCTTTTTCTTCTTCTTCTAATTATATTGTTATTTATTTTTCATATCCATGTTTGCTCATTGAGGAGACTCTGCTCGAGTCTATATCAGTTTTTTATTTTCCCTTCATGCCCTTTCATGGATTTAAGTAGTAACAATAATAATAATAAGAGTGGCACTAGTATGGTTAAAGTGGAGGAAATGGCAAGTTTGTTGATAATCAAGAACATACCAATCAGACACACAAGTAAATTATTCGAGGCCTATACTAGACCTATCCTAACTTTAAGGGGAGAGTCCACCGTGAATTTTAAATTGCATCTACGGTCATGAATAATTTATATGTTGTGTATATTAGTACCCTTGCTATCACATGAAAATTTCAAGCTGATCAGATGAAAGGAAAAATTTGAAAAAATTCAAAAACCTATTTTTGTCGGTTTTTGATGAAATTTATAATTGCATCTCCTCAACCATTTTTTTACCGATTTCCTTGTGACATGAGCATATGATAATTCATTGTTATTCTAACAATTTGTTCTGAGAATATTTTGAAAATTGTTTTTGAATATTTTTTTTTAATTGTTAAAAAAAAAAAAAGTAAAAAAAATTGAAAATTTTAAGGATAATTTTCCCATATATCAAAACTAAGACTTAAAAACATAAATGTAATCAGAATAGATTTTTCTACGATATTTGATTTTGTGTGTCCTAAAGTTCCGTGAAAATCGTGCCAAAAATAAAAGGAGATTAATTTTATGTTCATTTTATACTATTTTTGAGAAAAACGCGTTTGAAGTTTTGCTAAAGTTTCTGCGCTCCAGTGAAGGTACTATACTGTTAATGCTACTTTCATATGAATTTTATGGGATCAGTAATCACATATCAATGCATGCATAAAAGGATCTGCACCTTGTCCCCCCTTATAAAGGTATTAATTAATCGCTCAAAGGCGAGGGTGTCAGGGCGTGCCACGCCCCTCATTGTTGCAAGGTTTGATAAAAATTCACCAGGTGCATAGCTTTCAGTTGGAATTCCTTTGTCTGTCTTCCTCTTCTTGTTTATTGTCTTCTTCGGTGTAATTCTTCTCTTTTCTCTCTTTTCTAGTCCTTTTTGGATGTATACATTTGTTCCAAAATTTTTTGTGAACAGGTTGCACTTTTCATATCCAAAATTGTTCCAGAATTGTTACCTGGGTAACAAACTTCACCCTGAAGATTGCTGTTTTTTTATTTTTTATATAGGCTTAGTTTTGATATATGGGAAAATTATCCCCCCCAAAAATCTTTTTTTACATTTTTTTTACAAGTTTTGAAAGTTTAAATGTCCCTCGCTATGGGCATTTAAAAAAATGTCCGACTGAAAAAAATTCTACCATTCGAAAGCCAAAGAATAGGGTGTTGCCATAGACCATATAACTCAAATTTGCATATTAAAAAATTATTTTCATATTGTCACGGCGGACTCTCCCCTTAAGTGTAGAAACATGGGCACTGACAGACAGACAGACAAGTGTACTACAGGTAACTGACTGTAAAATGTTAAGGTACATGGTTGGAGTAAGGTAGGGAGATCGAATCTCTGTGAGGAGGTGGTAAGGTGTGGATTGGTGGATCTCTGCATGAATTTGAGGCAGATGAGGCTCAGGTGGCTTGGCCAGGCAAAAAGAAGGGATGAAGATTTATGTAAAATGACAGAAGACATGGAGATGGAGGGACATTGACCATGAAGAAGACCCAAGAAAATGTGGAGAAGCTGTGTGTAGTAATATAGAGATAGACTGCATTTCACAAGACATAGTACAGAACAGGAAAGTATAGGGAAGACCAATTCAATTGTGAAGTCAGGAAAAGAAAAACTTCAAACGAAGATGATGATGATGGTGATAAGAGGGTGTGAGGGAAAATTTTAAGGAATAACTAATAAAGATATAATGTAGCTACAGTGCATTCTCTCATTTAGCTGCTGTAGAATTGGCGAATTCACATTTGGTGACAGGGTTGTATTGTGTCCAGTCTTGATTTGGCAAATAAATGCTCACATTTGGCATGCACATTCTACAGTTCAGATCAATTGACGCCTTGGTGCAACACATGCATCATAACACTCAGGTCAACTGCTTGAGCCAATTGACCTGTTTGCATTATATTACAGCCAGTCCTTGCCCTATCCCCTCACAGGGACCCTGATCACCTGAGAGCAAGTGTTGTTTTGAGTTTGATTTTTATGACTGTCTGAACTTTAATGATTACATAATGGCAACTGCTGCTGCTGGGGGAAATACTGGTGGTGGTAGAATGGCTGACGGATCACTAAAGCACCCAGTGAGTTATAAGAAAAAGCAAACTGCATAAGGCTGCCAGCTAGGATTATGCATACAAGTAGCATACCATATAATTATACACTTATTCAAAGATCTGAATTTCAAGGTGAGCTTTTATTACATTTTCATCGTTCTTCCCTATCATATGCTAAAATCATGTTATAAAGAGATGTGTGACGATTAAGCCCTAAATTGCAAAACATGAAAAATTGGTCATTATACCTGCCTTGAACCAACCACATTTTGTTCATTGTTTATTCAATTTGTGTTTGGCAATTTCACATTTAGTAACAATTTTCTGGGCCCAATTACTCATCATTTGCAAGTGAGCACTGTAGATGAATGTAAGGACAAAAGGAAGAGTTGGAAGGATAAACATACTTTCTGTTTCTGGTTGAGGAATATCTCCATCCGGCGTCGCTGAGTGTCATCCATGTCCAGCTCTTGAATGCATTTGAGCAGTGACTCAAGGGACACCGACCCAAAGGTGCCTGTTGCCCCTGTGCTGGGTTTCCTCTGAGGTGTGCTGTGGGGTGGGATAAAACACTAAACAAAATGGCAACAATTTTCTGTATTTTGTACTTTTTGATGCATTCTCTCATATCATATAAATTTAACCAAAAGCTACAGTTATGATCCATGACTATAACTGTTTCATCTCTATTCTGTCCTGAACAAAGGAGATAGATCACAGGTCCAGTAAAGGTTTCTCATTCTTGCTGTGTTTCATTTTCTGAATCATAGAAGGCACATCACTTGCTCCAGTTTTTTAAAACTTTTGTGACCATCCTTCCATTGCATAAGTTTGTCAATATCTTCATTCCTTCAGTTGTTACTTATAGCGGTAGAATGTAGAACAAAACGCTGCCTTTCTCCAGATCAATGTCTTGGGCAGGGGTTCCCAAACTTTTCAGTCCATAGACCCCTTAAGGGAATCCTTGTTCGATTATCGACCCTTAAGCATTCTTAACAATTACGGTGATAAACAAACAAGAAAATCAATACCATACTACTACTATATTTTTCTTTTAAAAAAAGACCTCCATCCTTATTGAATATGTGGTCTGTTGTGAAAAGTCAAGTTATGTCTTTCACACACAGTCACTTAGCCCCATCCCGACAATGGCTATGGTTGACAACTATACTACTACTACTACTACTACTACTACTAGTACTACAGGAGAACCTCATTTAACCGGCATTTAAAACAACGGCACTAATTGACCCAGGCATTTTTTTTTTTTTTTTTCGGGCCTCCAGCCCGAATACGGTGGGGGGTCCCCCAGCCCGGGGGACCACGGGCTAGCTTGAGCCCGTCAGAGAGATCCTGTAAAAAAAGAGAGGAGAGTGTTTGTGCTGCTGGTGTGCGACACGAGGACTGGCTTGTCCATCCTGACGAGGAGTGCGGGGTAGAAAGGGGCACTCAGCAGGATAACCCAGGCATTAATTAGGTATAATTATTTCAAAAACTGAGAAAATCGGCAGAAATTTAGTTCAAATTTGGCGGGGTACGCAGGGTTGGCAACCCTTTCATCCCTTTCACTGGTAAACTCTGGAACTCTCTTCCTGTTTCTATTTTTCCACTTTCCTATGACTTACATCTTTTCAAAAGAAGAGTAACAAGACACCTCCCGAACTAAATTGGCTCACCACTTTTTTATTTTATTCTCTTACTGTCTTCTTTATAGGGACTGGCAACTAAGCGGGCTTTGTGTTACCCATTTTTTTTGTGCCCTTGGCCAGTTCCTTGTGATGTAAAAAAAAAAAAAAATAATAATAATAAATAAAAAAATAAAAAATATATAATAAAAAAAAAAAAAATATTGGGATTTTGGGCGATTCCATAAGAGTAACTCTCAAAACAACGGCAAAATGAGTTATCCGGCATACGCTCCCCCGCCGAGGGTGCCGGATAAATGAGATTTTCCTGTACTACTACTAACTACTACCACTTCTACTGCTACTATCACTATTGCTGCTGATACTAGTAATAAGAAAAAATCACAAATAAGTACAGAGATATTGATTTTTTTTAGTTGACTTTATGGTACACTGCATCCTCGTACAACACAGGTTCGTACAACATGATCCTCGTACAACATGGTGGGGGTCTGAGCCACCCACTTCATCGCACAACACTATTCGTATTCATACAACACGATCTGGCAATCCAAAAGCAAGGTAATTCCGCCCTTACCCGCACTGCACGGTGCTGCGCTGCACAACACGCAACTTGAGTACTTTCTCAGTACTCGGTACTTCAGTACTTACCTGTTACATGTATTTCAAATACCATAAGACATTCAAATCAACTAATCTGGCCTCACGCTGTAATGTTTACGTTCTGCCTCTGGATGCTCGGCAGATTGGCACAACAGCGCCATCTATCGTCTGCTAGGTAGTGTTGATGTATCATTTACCACCAGGCTGTCACACACATATCACAAGCTCTTTTCAGTCCTGGAAATTATCACCCATGGCGAATTTATCAAAACTATTACTACTATCACATAATTACTACTATCACATTTACTGTTAAGTGGGGTAATTCCTTCTCGCTGTCCTTTAGTACTGCCAATGGTATTCGGCAGGGGGGGATTTTATCTCCCTACCTGTACAATGTGTACATGGATGATCTCAGTGCCAACCTTCGTGATACAGGTATCGGCTGCCACATACATGATGGGTGCATCAACTCACTGAGCTATGCTGATGATATGGTACTGCTCGCACCCACTGCGGATGCGTTGCAGGACCTTATCAATGTGTGTCAGGTGTATGCTGCCAAGCATGACATTGTCTACAACACCACTAAGACAGAGTGCATGGTAGTATCACCGGCACGCGCTCAGGTGAATTACCTGAAAACAGCATGGCTCGGTGGGTCTGCCCTCACTTTTGTGGATAGATTCGCATACTTGGGCCATGTTAGATCCCACGACATGACTGATGATGATGATATCATCAAGCAGACCACCAAGCTTCTTGTCGTGGGAAATACTCTACAGAGGAGATTCTCCTACTGTAGCAGAGAGGTGAAGATGGAGTTATTCAGGAGTCACTGCTACTCGCTGTGGTCGCGGTACAAGGTGGCCACTATGAACCGCCTTAAGGTCTGTCACAATGACATCCTTAAGAGGCTTCTGGGACTGCCCAGGTGGTGCAACTCGTCCCTGGCTTTCGCTAGGAATGGGGTGAACAATCTGGATGTGATCCGTCGACACTCCGTGTTCAGTTTAAGGAGTAGGGTGGAGTTCTCTATGAACTCCATCATCACCTCTGTTAGGCAGAGCTCGGCCTATGTATGTGGACCTATACAACAGCGGTGGCTGGGTCTGCTGTTTGTGCAGAATGTGGGGTAGCACAGGTGTCCATGTATGCTTTTCTATGTACAGTAAAAGCCTTATAACTCGGCACTGTATAACTCGGAATTTGATATAACTCAGCATGGCAAAGAGAAAGTTGTTTTTTTTTTTGGGGGGGGGGGGGTTGGCCCTCGCCCGTGGTGGCACAGGCAGGATTGTTATAGTGATGCCCAGGGCCGGATCAAGAGCTGTGGGGGCCCTGGGGCTCAGCTTTTGTGGGGGCCCTATATTCGCATGAAAATTAAGCACTTTTGTGGGTATTTTGAGGCCTATGTTTGGCAAAGAATTGTTAATGCAGACTGGTATTCAGAGATAAAGGATGAAACAGAGACAGGCAAATATGTTTTGGTTTTGTAAATTGCCAATGTTTTTAATATTACTGCTTAAAGCTAATATACATATGGTGGGGGCCCTTTTGGGCCCTTTTGGTGGGGGCCCTGGGGCTAGAGCCCCGGTAGTCCCCCCCTTAATCCGGCCCTGGACTGACGCCTGTGATTAGAGGCTCATGCCGCCCCCTGTGTCCTCCCATGCACTCACAGTCGAAGGTGGAGTTAATGGACACGGCATGTGGGTGTTCTTGGGCCACTCGACGGTGCAGAAAGATTTCAAGTGGATTTATGGGTCTCACTCGGGATCGAACTCGGGTCTTCGAGAACGTCACCCGGTGACGCTAACCACTCTGCTACCACCTCACTTAAACTGCATCTCATGATTTTCACTCGGCATATCATGCCCTCACAACTTCTTGTGTGAACATGTAAACAGAAAGTCGGCGAAAAATAATGTATCTCGGCATATTGATGTTATAACTGCATCTCTTCGCTTACACTCACTTACCGTTCACTGGTAAGTGTAGTTTTTATGCTTTTAATGTACTTTTTTTTTTTTTTTTTTTTTTTTTTATAAACCATATCAGAGAAGGACATTGCATAACTCGGCACATTGAATAACTCGGCAAGGGCCAGAGCCCCTATCATGCCGAGTTATAAGGCTTTTACTGTACAGTCAAACCTCGATGTAACGGACTTCGGATATAACAGACTCCATTTGCGTGACTTTTTTTCTTTTGCATATTAGACCGCTTATCGCCGCTCGAATTGTCAACTCAACATAATTTTATTATTTTCTCATTTTACTTTGGAATGCTTGGGTTTTAAAGAGTTTTGATGTATCACATATTAAGATATAATATTATAAGGAAGGAGCCTGTGTTGCTAGGGATTTAGTGGTACACGTAGGTGTGTATTGTTTAAAATAGTGACTATTAGTGTTATGGCGTGGCCGCTGCTACGTCTCCCTGTCACCTCAACACCCTAAATCACCCTTATCTAAGGTGAAACGCAGTGCTACACTGACCTAAATAGTGACACGTGTCACTGCACTTGACAACCATATAATATATATAATAATGAGCATTAATCATGATAATAAGCAATACCTTTGGAAGCCACGGCTGAATCTGGCTCATAGTAATTTGTTTACCTTTCACTAGAGCTTGAGCTTGACTAGCTACACGGTCTGGTTGTGTTTGTGATTATTTCTCATTTATTTCACGTGTAGGAGCGGACCAAATTCAGCATGTAGTGCCAGTCACTGTTTACCTCCCAACATAGCTACACAGTCTGGTTGTTTGTGATTATTTCTTATTTATTTCACAATTTTTCCGTTTTTTTCATATATTTTTCCACCCTAGGGAAGATACCCTCGCTATAACGGACAATCGACTTTAACGGACCACTCCTCCCCCCCTTTAGTCCGTTATATTGAGGTTTAACTGTACTTTGATACTATGTCCCCTAATGTGCCTGTACTTTGTTCTTGTTTTTTGTATTTGCTCTAGTACTTAAGTTTACTCCTTGGCTTGTTCTTATTGCTTTGTTTTTTGTCTGTATGCCTCTGGGCGAGAATAAAATTATTATTATTATTGTTATTATTATTATAATACCTAATACGTACTATCGCATACAAGCTAAAAGTTGTATGATTCTCCCACCATTGGAATTAAGGTAAGGGACTAAGATGAGTGTATGTTTGCTATATATTGATTATTGTAAAGGCAATGTATGTATTTCAATATCCATGGGGGAAAAAGTACAACATTTCGGAGGTGTCCACCATAAGTACATTATAACATGGGTTTCTATGATTCGTACAACACGATTTTGTACAACACGGCGTGCTGTGTCGCCCATAAAACCGTGTTGTATGAGGATGCAGTGTATTCATTTATCCCCTTTTGACCACCGAGGCATTTATCGACCTCATTTTGACCCCCAAGGCATCTATCTAACATCTGGAAGGTCTCATCGACCCCTGGGGGTCGATATTGACAACTATAGGAACCCCCTGGTCTAGAGTATCTATCTCACTCTTCAACATCAATGTATTTATTGATTTAACTACTTTAAAGCACAGAACTCCCTTGAGAGGCTAACCGTGGCATAAGTCTACACTCACTCCGATCCATTGCTACATCTAATCCATATACACTCCAGTTGCCCCCCCTTCCCCAATTTTTCCATATAACTAAAGCAGCTTAGAATTCTTACATAATTAATCATTACATGCTACTTACTAAAAATTTGTATTCCTTCTCTAATGTAAAATTAGTAGCATCTTCTGAAAAACTGTTGTTAAAACCCAATTGGTCTAGCTATACTTATATCTGATATCCTCTGTAGTTTATATCAGCAACTCACTCCAGAAGGATGGCCACCTATTTCCTCCAAAACAGTGGAGATTCTCTGGCCATCTCCAATTCTTCTTTCTCTCCTCGTGTCCTTACCTGTATGGCTATTTCTTTTAAATCTGTGATCATACATCTTTTTTTTATCCACTGCATGCTGAACTAGGTTTTCCCTTGTCTTCAGTATCTTTACAACTTGCTATTCCTCATTCCTTTCATTTACTTTCATCTGTTGGTCCAGAATCACTTTTAACAATATATGTTTCTATTTTTCCTTAATTAAAAAATTTATATGTACACTTGTTGGAATTTTTGTTACCTTATACCGGCGAGGAACTGTTTATGGTAATTTTTTTGACCTAGATTTGCAACATAAAATTGCAAATTTTTCAAAAAATCACATGAGTAAAAAAGTCTTGTAATATCTTCAATTAATGATATTAATAGGTATTGAAATTTTGAATTTTAGAGTATTTCTATGAGTGCCCGATAAAGGGTTAAGTCTACTTTTTCTTCCTCACACATCTTCCATCCACTTTGCTGCTGTTTAATCTCATCCAGCTGCTTCTCCTGCATCAAGGTTTTAGCCTCATTAACTTTAACAGAAGCCTTTATATAGTCACGTTCTTCAACCAGCTTCTTAATTTCTTCTTTGAGTTGCTTAATTTCACTTACAGCATTTGTATTATTCACTGCCAACTCTTCAATTTTTGTTCCCTGTTCCTCTTATCATCACACATTGTTCTTTGTTTACTGCCAAAACCTGTCTTAATTGATCATCCATTTCACGTAATTTTGTCAACGACGGGAATGAAGATTACTTATGACTAACTTATGCAATGGAAGGATGGACACAATAGTTTTGAAAAACTGGAGCAAGTGATGTGCCTTCTATGATTCAGAAAATGAAACCTTTACTGGACCTGTGATCTATCTCCTTTGTTCAGGACAGAATAGAGATGAAACAGTTATAGTCATGGATCATAACTGTATTACTCATTTCTAGAGAAATTTTGACAGTTTCAGACTCCACATAGTTTATCCTTCTCATGTTTATTCCCACATTCTTTCCTTCAGCATTGAATCCTTCAAAAGAAGGCCCAGAGGACCTTAAAGACACCTGGGTAAAGGATTTCCCTGTCCCTCCATCCTCAGCCATTTCCCGCCAATTCCAAAATGTAAACAAACACAAGAATCATCTTCTAATAAGTAAATACCACAAGATTATGAGCTTATATTCACGATATTGGGACCCCACGAGCTCTCATATATTCCCTTCTATCACAAAACGGTTGACCCTTGTCCACTTAGCTGTCCAGGACTAGCTTCTTTGTGTAAGTCACGGGAGTGCTAATTAAACACATCTGACCACAATGGTCACTGCTGTGTGTATTTACCTAGTAGTTGTATACTTACAGGGTCTGAGCTACACTCATATGGTCTCGTTTCCATTTCTATATTCTATTTTGCTTCCTTAGTTCTTAGTGTTGGCCGAAGCCACCCGAAGCCCGGGAGGCGGAACACAACCCCCGGATATCACCCGATACCCATTCACTGCTGGGTTGACAAGGGCTCGTGTTTTCAGGAGACTGCCTATCTTTCTCCGCTCCGCCCGGGGATCGAACCCAGAATTTCTCGGTTGTGAACCGAGCATGCTAACCACTACACTACGGAGTACCCGTAACATGTACAGACACGCCCTCGGTTTTTTAACATAATTCGTTCCCAAAAGTTGTTCTAAAACCGAAACAAAATTTTCAATAAGAAACAATATAAAATGGATTAATCTGTTCCTGACCCCCAAAATAAAGACCTTTTTTTTACCTTTTTAGCTGTATTTCATGCATAAAAATGCCTATAAATGCAATGTAATATTATATTATAACATACCATCTGAATAAAGAAGAAAGTTATAGTTTTCATAGTTAATAGATAGTATTCACTGATGTCACAACATCCGGGTATTTGTTGGAGGAAAGACATGTAAACACAGCTGTTATCTGACAGTCCCGCGGCCAAACGCCTCATCTCACGGGTCTACCGCTCTACCTGGAACAACACGCTCGGCGATGCCCTCCGCATCACCTCCATGGGCCAATACAGCAGTGACTCTTCCCCCCAGCTGTGGATAAGGAAATAGTCCCGCGTCCTGGATGTCACCCTCACTCTCTTCTGCCTGAGGCACACGATACTCACGGTTCACCTTCACCGCCTCCGTCTGTCCCCTGACCCTCACTGCCCCTGGTGTAGGAATGTTTCGGAGACTATTGAACACTTTCTGACGCAGTGTCCGAGCTTCCACTCACATCATGTAGTGCTACACTCTCAACTACTCGCACTGAACGTCACCACCTTTGACCTGCCCACCCAGCTGGCGGCGGTGTTTACAAGTCTGAGCCTCCAATATAGCGTCGTGTGAATACTATATATTAGTTTAATATACACACAAACCTCGATTTCCCGGACTAATAGGGGGGAGCACTGGTCCGGGAACCGCAAAAGTCCGGGAATCGCAAGTTTAAAAAAAAAAAAAAAAAAAAAAAAAATGTCCGATGCCATTACCACCCCTGGAGTTATCCTACTCTAGTATTTATGTCCGAGCAACCGCGATTGAAACGCCGCGGCTGTTTATCTGACATCAGCCCCTGGCGGCCAGAAAGGCCTAGTCTCAAGAGACGTTCCTGACCGCTGGTATGGGACAACAGCTGTGCAGGGCGGATGCCTCGTCCCTCATGTACCAATACGACCGTGACTCTGCCCCCGAGCGGGATAAGGAATAGTCCCGAGTTCTGGATGTCACCGGGCAGTGCATCATGCTGCCTGAGGCTGCAGGAACTAATGGTGTCACCTTCATACGCCCTGGTCTGTGCCCCTGGCACCACACTGCCGGTGTGACGGAGACTTGGAACACTTCGGACCTTGGTCCACTTCACAGCACTCAGTATGTTCACTCTCAACAACAAAAAAAAAAAAGTCAAGATTGACATTCCCACCCAGCTTGTCGCGGACAATCCGAGTCCGAAATAGCGTCGGGAAATCATATTTAGTTTTGTAGTTTAAAGCTAACTTATCGCTTAAAGCTTTTCGCCTTTACGCTTTCACTAGTTTTCTTAGGTCCCATGGTGGCTTATGGAATAAAAAATAATATAAGAAATAATGCACAACACAAGAAAAATCGTCAAAATCAAAGAACAGTTCGGAGCGGGTGTTCTCTGAGTGAGGGCCGCGGCGTGACTGACGCGTGTTTGGCAACCGAGTTATCGTACGGCAACCGGTGCAATTATGAGTTTGAAATTCTCTTCGTGAACCGATTTGTTCAAAAAGTGAGATGTTCGAAACCCGAGGATTGACTGAATTTACCTAGTTTACCTAGTTGTGTTTTTGTATTTACCTAGTTGTAACATACAGGAAAAGAGCTATGCTCGTATTGTCCCGTCTCCAAATCTACTATTATCCAGCTTGCCTTTGAAGTCCTAAATATTTCTTGCATTAATCACTTCTGCATCAAGGTTATTCCAGGCTTCTATGCTTCTATAAGGGAAGCTGTATTTTGTTATGTCCCTCTTGCATGTTGTCCTTTTCAATTTCTTCTCATGACCTCTTGTACAGGGAGGTCCCGTTATACGAGCATTCGATATACAAGAATCCGATGATATGAGATGTGTAAATTAGGGTCTATTTTCAATATATGAGATCGAAAATCCAATGTTACGACATTCAAACTGGGGTGAGTAAAATTACCAAGTTATTTACTAAAGTAAATTACAAGTTATTTACTAAAATTATAAACATTTACTGACTATATGATTTTACCTAAGGTTGTACGATAATCAATCTGAAAATAACGTGAAGACTGGCCAACGACTGCTCGAGACTGGTATTAGCAGAGGTAGGAAGTCTCCAGGCTCGCTTATTATTGTTTGGTATGCTATGAAATATCATTTCTCTAGGTGAATGTAGACATATGATTGCATTTGGATGGATATCATTCATATATATGAGTAAAGAGATGAAATACAAGCAAGGGTCTCATCCACGTTTGGCAGCGCGGCCTTTGGCAGCAGCAGCAGCAGCATGAGCCGGCCCATGAAGCCCGTGAGGTGGATATCAACACCATTAGACCAAGGGAGATAGATGTCTGGTAATATTTAGTAGGGGAGCGAGAACCCCTTGAGGAATCCTATGATCCCTGGTGATATCCTATGGTGCTATCACAGGCGTGGGAGCTGACTGTCTTCAGGAAGGCACAGGTGAGGCAGATGACGGCGAGTTTTTACTCAAAAGTTTTGAGTGGCGGCGCCGCTGGAGCCGCCACCTCCTCCGCCACGGTAGGTTTGGGCAGGATTAAACGTCTTATTACTCGTTATTATACAACTTAGTGATTATGGTGAGATGTTATATACATGTGTCATTATCTAAATCAATGTAGCACTGTGTTTCACCTTAAATAAGGGTGATTTAAAGATGTTATGATGGAGGTGACTGCTGGCGGGGCAGTGAGTGACGGAGAAATTCTTGCCGCCGGGCCTCCCCATATCACAAATATTCACTATTTCAACCCACATACACACCTTCTACCCCCAAAACACTAGCAACACAGGCTCCTTACTTATATATCTTACTATCTGATACATTAAAACTCCTTAAAACGCAAGCATTCCAAATAAAACGAGAATTAGTTTGAGATGACGGGGACAGAAGGCGGAGAGAGGCAGTCTGGCATGCCATTCTTGCCCGGAAATATGTCTCGTTGACTTGTGATTGGTCGAGAAGTTTTAAAAACAGTTTATCATTGGCTGGTGACTGATGATGAGCTTGATGACATCATTTATGTTTTATGTTTAATTAATGTGCAGTTATGTTATTTTGTGTGCTATTTTCTCTTTCAGAATGGTTTTTCTACAGAATAGGTAGTACAGTGTAGGTAATATAGACGCTGTGTGTTTGTTGTGTTTGCTATAGTTTATTTTAGCTTGAAAAACATGTCTTTTTTTTTAATTGATGGGGTCCTGGAACCAAACCTATATTTTACCATTAGTTATGTGTTTCGTTATACGAGATTTCGCTTTACGAGTATGCCAGGTGGAACCTAACTGCTCGTATCTTCAGGACCTCCCTGTAGTGTGATGGAGCGGTATGAGGAAGGTTTTGTGGGGTCTTTGTTGGGTTCGGGGATGGTGATGATGGTACAGTGCTTCAAGATGATGGGTAATGTGTTCTGTGAGTAGCAAGGGTGTGCAGCCGGATTTTTTAAATTCCAACTCCAGAAAATGTTAAGGTTGTGACTCCGACTCGGCCCCCCGCTCCCTCTTCTGCAGTAGGCTACAGTAGTAGGCTTACTGCATTACATACATATTTTTAACTTTATCCATATTATTAGTGCATATATATCTACATCTTGTATGTGTATATCTTGCCTGAAATGTCCTCCCAAAAAAGCTAATTTCTCCCAAAAATTTGTGAGTTTCCCACATGGCAACACTGGCTTAACAGTGCATCCAAGTACTTTACACGAGAATCGATCACGTAAAGGAGTCAGAGTCGGAGATGTTTTTACCGACTCCAGCCAAAAGTAGCAGATTCCTCGACTCCTGACTACGACTACGATTCCAACTCCACACCCCTGGTGAGTAGCTGTAGTTTGCTATGTTGGTGAATTTTTCTTTTTTTTTTACATCACAAAGGACTAGCCAATGGCACAAGAAAAAAGAGGTAACACAAAGCCCGCTTAGTTGCCAGTCCCTATAAAGAAGACGGTAAGAGAATAAAGAAAGGGGGGCGGGCCAATTTAGATCAGGAGGCGTCTTGTCACTCTTCTCTTGAAAAGATTTAAGTCATAGGAAAGTGGAAAAATAGAAACAGGAAGAGATTTCCAGAGTTTACCAGTGAAAGGGATGAAAGAGTAAAGATACTGATTAACTCTTGCATTAGGAAGATGGACAGAATAGGGATGAGAATGAGTAGAAAGTCTTGTGCAGCGAGGCCACGGTAGGGGTGAGGCATGCAGTTAGCAAGTTCAGAAGAGCAATGAGCATGAAAATAACGGTAGAAGAGAGCAAGAGAAGCAGCATTGCTGCAGTGATTTAAAGATTGAAGACAGTCAGAGAAGTCAGTCAGAGAAGGGGAGTTGATGTGACAAAAAGTTTTTGACTCAACCCTGTTTAGGAGAGCTGTATGAGTGGATCCTCCCCAAACATGTGAGACATACTCCATACATGGGCTAATAAGGCTCCTGTAGAGAGCAAGCAACTGGGAGGGGGAAAAAAAGGACGCAGACGCCACAGGACACCTAACTTCTGAGAAGTTGTTTTAGCAAGAGATGAAATGTGAGCTTTCTAGTTTAGATTTTTTGTATAGGATAGTCCAAGAATGTTCAGAGACATGTAGAAGAAGGAGACAGTTGAGTGCCATTGAAGAAGAGGGGATAGTTATCTGGTAGGTTTTGTCGAGTAGATGGGTGAAGAAATAGAGTTTTTGAGGCAT
This sequence comes from Chionoecetes opilio, assembly GCA_016584305.1. Taxonomy (NCBI): domain Eukaryota; kingdom Metazoa; phylum Arthropoda; class Malacostraca; order Decapoda; family Majidae; genus Chionoecetes; species Chionoecetes opilio. The sequence continues at coordinate 206,384 of JACEEZ010001307.1, forward strand.
TAAACAAAACAAGGTTTGTTTTGCCCCAATCATAAATTATAGAAAGATCAGAAGTCAGGCGCTCAGTGGCATCTATCTGTGAATCACTCAGTTCCTGTTGAGTTGGATGTCTAATAAACAACATTGAAAAATGCAGGGTAGAATCATCAGCGTAGGAATGGATAGGGCTTTGAGTTGGACTTAGAAAGATTATTAATTATTAATGAATAATAGAAAAAGAGTGGGTGATAGGACAGAACTCTGAGGAACACCACTATTGATAGACTTAGGTGAAGAACAATGTTTGTCTACAGTAGCTGCAATAGACAAAGACAAATTGATAGTAGATAGACAAAGATGGAAAAATTTGAGAGCACAGAAGGGCATTTTCACAGTAACCTAGGCCATCAGTAATAATTGAAATAAAGCAATGAACTCTATCTTATAATGGGTGTAGCTGATTGTGTTTTTCAGTTAATTGAAGAGCACTTCATTGACAAACATCATCCAAAATTTCAAGGATCTATGTCAATAACTTTTTTTTTCAGCGCCCAAAAGTGTTCGAATGTTGGATGGAACTTGGTGTCTCATTTAATTAATTTAATTATTGGAATTGCCATTACTACTGCTTGTTTATATGTACAATGTATTATTTACCACAATTAAAATAGGTTAATATGTTATAAAATATACACATTAAATGTAATAAGTATGTATAATTTATATATTCAGCGCCGACATCCTTTATGTTACACTAATTTTTCCGTCCACAATGTCCACTCCGACACATCGGTCTATATCTTATGCCAGAATATATGAAAGTCTATTGTTTTTCATTGATATACAAGACACTATAAGGGACTATATATAGTCCCTTATAGTGTCTTGTATATCAATGAAAAACAATACACACAAACCTCAATTTCCCGGACCTCCATTTCCCGGATATCGGATTTGCCGGACAAAATCCGAGGTCCGGGGATATGTCAGAGTCCCAGACCTTTTTTTTTTTTTTTCCGTTGAATTGCCTGGTCTTGTTCATAAATTGACAAAGTTGTCCGGCGGTCCGAGCGTCTCCTGTCACCCCTGGTCAGTGTTCGTGCCTCCCGCCAGGTGGCAGCATGCTCAGCGGTCGTATTGTCTACATTTGGGCACACGACACTCACAGTTCACCTGCACCGCCTCCGTCAGTCCCCTGACTTCCACTGCCCCTGGTGCAGGAACATCTCTGAGACTATTGAACACTTTCTGCTGCCTCCCGCCAGGTGGCAGCATCCTCAGCGGTCGTATTGTCTACATTTGGACACACGACACTCACGGTTCACCTGCACGGCCTCCGTTAGTCCCCTGACCCCCACTGCCCCTGGTGCAGGAACGTCTCTTGAGACTATTGAACACTTTCTGCTGCCTCCCGCCAGGTGGCAGCATGCTCAGCGGTCGTATTGTTTACATTTGGGCACACGACACTCACGGTTCACCTGCACGGCCTCCGTTAGTCTCCTGACCCCCACTGCCCCTGGTGCAGGAACGTCTCTTAAGACTATTGAACACTTTCTGCTGCCTCCCGCCAGGTGGCAGCATGCTCAGCGGTCGTATTGTTTACATTTGGGCACACGACACTCACGGTTCACCTGCACAGCCTCCGTTAGTCCCCTGACCCCTACTGCCCCTGGTGCAGGAACGTCTCTTGAGACTATTGAACCGTTTCTGCTGCCTCCCGCCAGGTGGCAGCATGCTCAGCGGACGTAAAAGTCCGAGGCGGGGTAGTTGATATTGGCAGTTGCCGGACAGTAAATACTAGAGTAGGATAAACGTCCGCTGGTGGGTAATGGCATCGTTTTTTTTTTTTTTTTTTTTTTTTTTTTTTTTTTTTTTTTTTTTTTTTTTTTTTTTTTTTTTTTTTTTTTTTTTTTTTTTTAGAGGATAATTCCTTGACTGTTGCGATACCCGGACTTTTGCAGTTCCCGGACCAGTGCTCCCCCTATTAGTCCAGGAAAACGAGGTTTGTGTGTACTTTCATATATTCTGGCATAAGATATAGACCGATGTGTCGGAGTGGACATTGTGGACGGAAAAATTAGTGTAACATAAACGATGTCGGCGCTGAATATATAAATTATACATACTTATTACATTTAACGCGTATATTTTATAACATATTAACCTATTGTAATTGTGGTAAATATATACAAAAATTTGAGGTGTTCAGTTTTCAAGTTGTTGAATACATTTTTTACAGTTGTCGCAATGTATTGTTGTTACTGTGAAATTATCATATCTGCAGCTTTTTGGTAAAAATATTCTATACAATATACAATTGATCCTTCAATATTCACTGGAACCAAAGTGATAAATAAAAGACAATCTAAATTTTTGTGCTGTGAGACAATGATGGCCTAGGTTACTGTGAAAATGCCCAGAAGCAGTTTTTGAGAAAAATAGGAGGGACTCTGTCAGGACCGTAAGCTTTCCCATTATATGGTTGTGATGAGCTGTTCTATACACGCGTCACTATTTAGGTCAGTGTAGCACCGTGTGTCACCTTAAATAAGGGTGATTTAAGGTGTTGAGGTGACGGGTAGTCTTGCAGCGACCACCCCATAACACTAATAGTCACTATTTAAACAATACACACCTTCTACCACTAAATCACTAGCAAAACAGTCTCCTTCCTTATATATCTTAAGATCTGATATATCAAAACTCTCCTTAAAACCCAAGCATTCCAAAATAAAATGTGAAAATAATAAATTATGTTGAGTTGACAATTCAAGCTACGATAAGTGGTCTGGCATGTCATTCTTGCACACAAATTTGTCACACAAATGGAGTCCGTTAAATCCAAACTCCGTTAAACCGAGGTCCGTTAAATCCAGGGTCGACTGTATATTATATATTATATATATATATATAATATAATATATATATATTATATATATATATATATATATAATAATATATATATTATATATATATATATATATATATATATATATATATATATATATATATATACATACAAGGGTGTGAAGTCGGAGTCGGCTACTTTTGGCCGGAGTCGGAGTCGGTAAAAATATCTCCGACTCCTTTACGTGATCAATTATCGTGTAAAGTACTTGGGTGTACTGCTAGGCCAGTGTTGCCACTTCGTAGGAAATTACCACAAATTTGTGGGAGCTCTTGTGGGAGGATATTTCAAAGCAAGCAATTTGTGGGAAGTCTTTGTGGGAATATTGATTTAACGTAGATTTTTTTTTGTGGGAATGTTATATTTCATGTTGTCTCGCATGAATTTATCTGTAGGGCATTGAGATAAATTATTAGACGATGTTGTAGAAAAAGTACCCAATGACACGTGATATGTACTGTACCGGACGAGTCTGATTCCTGTAGTAGCTACCCATACACATCTCCAGTCCACTCTCAAGTCTCAACACTGGGCTAGGCTGCTCACCAGTTGACAAGGAACGCTCATCAGAGATAGGCCACACCACAGTCACCGACTCTGCCAGTATTTTATCACTTTATGTAAGATCATCAAACATCATGTGATTATAGCAGTTACCTGATGAAAATGATATGATGTAAACAATTTAACCTTACGGGCAGGGACTGTAATGTCCCGCTTTTTTATAATTCTTTGATGACTGTCCCGCTTTTACAAAATTTATACAGGGAGGTCCCGTTATACGAGCATTCAGTATACGAGAATCCGATGATACGAGATGTGTAAATTAGGGTTTATTTTTCAATATTTTCAATATACGAGATCTAAAATCCAATGATACGACATTCAAACTGGGGTGAGTAAAATTATCAAGTTAAAAATGCGCACCATACCACTCCCGGGCTGGACAAAGGGGGATTTGGTTGACCCCAGTGAGGTCACCCCTAGCAAGCCGTGACCTGAAGAGTAATTAAGCATATGGCGCGGCCTGACATTTAGGGGTAATTAGCAGGTGTGCGGGCCCAACCTTGGGACTGCAGTCAGGTCACCCCTGGCAAGGCGTGACCTGAAGGGTAATTAAGCATATGGCGCGGCCTGACCTTTAGGGGTAATTAGCAGGTGTGCAGCCCCAGCCTTGGGACCGCTACACTACCTTCTCTTGTATCACGCGGCGTCCCCTAATTACAACGTCTTTTTTGCTTGTTATGCATGTTTTATGTTTAATTAATGTGCAGTTATGTTATTTTGTGTGCTATTTTCTTTTTCAGAATGCTTTTTCTACAGAATAGGTAGTACAGTGTGGGTAATATAGACGCTGTGTGTTTGTTGTGTTTGCTACAGTTTATTTTAGCTTGAAAAACATGTCTTTTTTTTTCCGGCTTTTTTTAATTGATGGGGGTCCTGGAACCAAACCTATATTTTACCATTAGTATGTGTTTCGTTATACAAGATTTCGCTTTACAAGTATGCCAGGTGGAACCTAACTGCTCGTAACTTCGGGACCTCCCTGTATATAGTCAAACCTCGATATAACGGACCTCGATTTAACGGACTTCGGATGTAACGGATATAATGGACCTCGATTTAACGGACTTCGGATGTAACGGATTCCATTTGCGTGACAAATTTGCGGGCAAGAATGGCATATCAGACCGCTTATCGCCGCTTGAATTGTCAACTCAACATAATTTTATTATTTTCTTATTTTACTTTGGAATGCTTGGGTTTTAAGGAGTTTTGATGTATCACATATTAAGATATATAAGGAAGGAGCCTGTGTTGCTAGTGATTTAGTGGTAGAAGGTGTGTATTGTTTAAAATAGTGACTATTAGTGTTATGGCGTGGCTGCTGCTACGTCTCCCTGTCACCTCAACACCCTAAATAACCCTTATCTAAGGTGACACACGGTGCTACACTGACCTAAATAGTGACACGTGTATAGAACTGCACTTCACAACCATATAATATATATAATAATGAGCATTAGTGATGATAATAAGCAATACCTTTGGAAGCCACGGCTGAATCTGGCTCGTAGTAATTTGTTTACTTTTCACTAGAGCTTGAGCTTGACTAGTTACACGGTCTGGTTGTGTTTGTGATTATTTCTCATTTATTTCACGTGTAGGAGCGGACCAAATTCAGCATGTAGTGCCAGTCACTGTTTACCTCCCAACATATAGCGCGTTTTCGTGACGTTCACCGCTCTGGTTCAGTCCAGTCTATACCGTTCCAGGCTGGACTGATGCTCGCTAAAATACATCGAGACTGGCCCCGTCCCATTCGTCGTTCCTATTGGCTGGGGGATCGAGTGGGCGGTCCTCCGGGCAGAAATGCAAGTGTTGTTGATGGTACATTCATTTCCCACGATGTTTCAGCAAATTGCGAATATTGTAATTTTTCGTGAAATTACTTTAGTCTTATGGTCGGCCATCATGGTGTTTCATGTCTTATCAGCAGCACGAGAAGCTCCTGGTCGTCTTCCCCGCTGACTGTAGTGCGCATGCGCCAGTTCTCCCCAAACTGGTCCAAGGTGGTCCTGCTCTCTGGGCTGGACCGGACTGGACTGGGCTAAACCGTTCCAGACTGCCTCACAAAAACAGTGGCCGCCCGGGACTAGCCCAGTCCAGACTGGGCCAGAGCGGCCGCGAAAACGCGCTAATAGCTACACAGTCTGGTTGTGTTTGTGATTATTTCTCATTTATTTCACAATTTTTCCGTTTTTTTCATATTTTTTTCCACCCTTGGGAAAATACCCTCGCTATAACGGACAATCGGCTTTAACGGACCACTCCTCCCCCCCTTTAGTCCGTTATATCGAGGTTTGACTGTATATATATTAGGGTTGCCCTTATTTTTCTAAAGTCGGATTTTTTATCGGGACGGGCAGTTTTCTGATTTGAATTTAATCAAAAACAACGTGTAAAATATTTTTGAAATAAATTCATATTTAGAGGGCCCTCAACGAGTCAAAGTTTGGACATTTTAGCCAAAAATGGTGAAAACATGGGTCATTTCAATGAAGTGCTCTGTACATGCCTTAATGAATTCCATCATATTTATGCTTGAATATCGTCATATTAGAAACCTAATCTTCCTTTTCCTCCTTTCGCAGTGATTTCAGTGACTTCGCAATGGCAACAGCCACATGGTCGAAGACGAAGATTTACCTGTTGGGTGCAGTTGAGGACTCCTTTATGGGTAGCAAGTTGCCCTTGTCCAAACAAGTCCTCCTGTACTTTTTCCACCTCCACCTGAACAAGAAGAGGACGCTGAAAGATGCGGCGGCGGATGCGATCGACGCTGTGACATCCTTCTGGGCGCGGATTCCGACCCGGAAGACCCAGCGCGCAAGAGACCAACTTCTCCGCCTGCATAAGAAATGGCAGGGCCTGAAGAAGAATGCGAAGCGACGCACGGAGAACCAGGAGAGGAACGAGGAAGAGTTCGTGGCATCCCTCGACGGACTGTTCGACATCGGCCACGAGAATGCGATGTCCATGATGTCTCTTGCGTCTCTCTCTCTTGCCTTGCGTCCTCTTCACGACGGGTGGTTTCTTCTTCCCTCCGAATAGCACGGGTTTCTTTGGCGTGAAGAACCATATCACGGGTGGAGGACATCGATCCGCGCCGCCCATCCTCTCTCTGCGCCTTTAAGAATTCCCGATCCTCGGAATTCGTAATCATGGACATCGCATTCTCGTGGCCGATGTCGAACAGTCCGTCGAGGGATGCCACGAACTCTTCCTCGTTCCTCCCCTGGTTCTTCGTGCGTCGCTTCGCATTCTTCTTCAGGCCCTGCCATTTCTTATGCAGGCGGAGAAATTGGTCTCTTGCGAGCTGGGTCTTCCGGGTCGGAATCCGGGCGCGCGCCCGGATTGAACGCAAACTTTCCATTTTGAACACGATTCCTGCACGGCTACACGCACCGTCCAGAGAACGCTGCTTGCCCACTCTCTTTGATCAAATGGATTTTTTGATGGCCACAGCAATCCTGTACTCTGTCTGGGACTGAGACTGCTGTGAAGTGTGGGGGAGGTGTATCCAGCTTCTTTCCTGTGAATACAGGAGTGAGGCAAGGTGCGTCCTTGCCCCATCACTTTTCAACATTTGTATGGACTGGGTATGGACAGAGTTGGTCCATATGGTCCATATTTGTATGGACAGAGTTGTAGATTAAAGTGATTATGGAGCCATCCCTCGGCAACACCAAGATCACTGATCTTGTTTTTGCCGATGTTGCAGTAATCTTTGCTGAGTCGCTGGAAATCCTGGTGATGCCTCTCGAGGCGCTGCACGAGGAGGCAAAGCCTTTGGGACTTGAGGTCTCCTGTATCAAGACCAAGGTTCAGGTGTTTGGAGGCTTATTAGATGAAACAGTACCCACGAGTATTTGGCACGATAGATAGATATTATAATTTTAAGGCGCCGCAACTGTGGGGTTATTGACGCCTGCTTACATAAGAGACAGTAAAAGTAATATTTAAAAAAAAAAGGTTGATATAATCAAAATATATATAATAAATTTTTTTTTAAAGAATAATAGTGCATTAAAAGCAACAATAAAAGAATATTAAAAATATCATAAAATACAATAAACCCTTCATGCTCGCGGGTTTCAGGCTCGCGGATTTGATTACTCGCGGGTTTTCAACCCCCCCCCCCCTTTTTTTTTTTTTTTTTTCTTTTCTTTTTTTACTCCCTCCCAATTGCTTGCTCTCTACAGGGGCCTTATCCGCCCATGTATGGAGTATGTCTCACATGTTTGGGGAGGATCCACTCATACAGCTCTCCTAAACAGGGTTGAGTCAAAAGCTTTTCGTCTCATCAACTCTTCTCCTCTGACTGACTGTCTTCAATCTTTAAATCACCGTCACAATGTTGCTTCTCTTGCTCTCTTCTACCGTTACTTTCATGCTCACTGCTCTTCTGAACTTGCTAACTGCATGCCTCCCCCACTCCCGCGGCCTCGCTGCACAAGACTTTCTACTCATTCTCATCCCTATTCTGTCCATCTTCCTAATGCAAGAGTTAATCAGTATCTTTACTCTTTCATCCCTTTCACTGGTAAACTCTGGAACTCTCTTCCTGTTTCTATTTTTCCACTTTCTTATGACTTAAATCTTTTCAAAAGAAGAGTAACAAGACACCTCCCGAACTAAATTGGCCTACCCCTCTGTTTTTATTTTATTCTCTTACTGTCTTCTTTATAGGGACTGGCGACGAAATGGGTAAATGAATGACTAATGTCATGCTCGCGGATTTACGATACTCGCAGGTGTCTCTGTTCCCTAACCCCCGCGAGCATGAAGGGTTTATTGTACCTCAATAAAGGTATGGACCTCATGTCCCGGGGAGAAACACCTCTATCCCAATGCCAGGGAGAGACGGTAGGCACCGTCCTCCCCCCGACACCGGGACAAGAATTGCTCACGTAGGTCCCCAAGACTAGGACACTCGACCAGCAAGTGCCGCACAGTTAAGGGGCCCAAGCAATCATCACAGTAAAGAGGGTGGCCTCCCTCCATGAGGAATCCATGTGTATATAAAATGTGACCAATATGCAATCGTATTTGGCACGAGTATTACAGCACGAGTATTTGGCTGTCGGTAGTAACTGTGCAGGACAAAGATCCGGATCTTCAAGTCGCTTGTGATCCCTGTCTAACTCTATGGTTGTGAGACATGGACACTAAATAGCAACTTGAAGAGGTGAATTGATGCCTTTGGTAATAAGTGTCCGCAGAATCACAGGGTATCGCTGGGATGATTACGTGTCAAATCAGCGATTGCAATGTGTGACTGAATCTAGGCCTATTACCTGCATAGGCCATCAGAGCTAACTTCGGCTATATGGACATGTGGCACGCTACCCTGAAACCGATCCTTCCCATCGGGTTGTATCTGCAAGAGACAATCCGGCGTGGAGGAGACCAGGGGGGCGCCCACAAGGCTCATGGCTGGGGCAAGTTGATGTTCTCTGTCGAGAGTTGTTTGGTATGGGAAGGGAGCCTGCGTGGGGATTCACGCGTGGTGACCCCCGGGAGTGGCGTTGTAGGGTGGGCGAGGCGACCCGCCCCCCGGCGTATGCCCCAAATTATTGATTGACAGCAATCCACCCCCTCTTCAAGCTGCCTGTGGTCCTCCTTCTTAACCCTGAGAAGGTACGTAGATGCCGTGATATCAAGACTGCTGTTCGAGCTCACTGAGCAGGCTGTCTTGGATACCTCAGAAGGCAGCAGCCTAGATGAAGACGAAGAGGGTGATTTTTTCAAGGTGAGACATTGATTTTATCGAGATCTACTGCATCTTCAGTTCAGTTGTAACAGTTCATTACTCCAAGTCATTACTTTAGCAATCGTAAGCGTCATGCTGATAAATTATTGTCATATTTATGATATAGGTGCAATAATATATTTATTAAAAAAATTAAGCCCTTTTTATTTCTAAGTAGTACTAACAGTATTTTTTTTTTTTTTACTCCGATTACTTAAAATTTTTACTTAATATATATTACAAATGTATCTATTATTTCTAGGCTTTGATGAGCCCAGGACCCACAGCTACAGAGGGCACCAACTCTATCTGCCTCTGCAACAAGATGGGGAAAGAGCTTGAGAGTTGGTGTTCTGAGTAGCAGAGGAACAAGCTGCTGGAGCAGGCCATGTTTCCCACCCTTTCCCATGCCGCCTGGGTAGATGTGTTCATTAAGTACAACACAGTCATACCCAGCTCTGCAGCTGTGGAGTGATTATTCTTCCAGGGGTCAGGCATCATGAAGGCCAAGAGAGCGAGTATATGACCTCCGATAATTTTGAGAGATTGGTCTTCATGAAGGGGAATATGGACCTGCTCAAGATGGAAGTATCACCAGAGGACTCTGAATAAGGAGTCTGAAGTTAAGGGGAGAGTCCGCCGTGAATTTTAAATTGCATCTACGGTCATGAATAATTTATATGTTGTGTATATTAGTACCCTTGTTATCACATGAAAATTTCAAGCTGACCAGATGGAAGGCAAAATTTGAAGAAAAAAATTAAAGAACCTATTTTTGTCAGTTTCTGATGAAATTTTGAATTGCATCTTCTCAGTCATTTTTTTACCTATTTCCTTATGACATGAGCATACGATAATTCATTGTTATTCTAACAATTTGTTCTGAGAACATTTTTTAAATTGTTTTATTTTTTTATTTTTTTTAATTGTTAAAAAAAAATTAAAAAATAGAAAATTTTAAGGATAATTTTCCCATATATCAAAACTAAGACTTAAAAACAAAACAAAAATCAGAACATATTTTTCTACGATATTTGATTTTGTATGTCCTAAAGTTTCGTGAAAATCGTGCCAAAAATAAAAGCAGAGATGAATTTTATGTTCATTTTATACTAGTTTTGAGAAAAACGCGTTTGAAGTTTTGCTAAAGTTTCTGCGCTCCAGTGAAGGTACTATACTGTCAATGCTACTTTCATATGAATTTTATGGGATCAGTAATCACATATCAATGCATGCATAAAAGGATCTGCACCTTGTCCCCCCTTATAAAGGTATTAATTAATCGCTCAAAGGCGAGGGTGTCAGGGCCCGCCACGCCCCTCATTGTTACAAGGTTCGATAAAAATTCACCAGGTGCATAGCTTTCAGTTGGAATTCCTTTGTCTGTCTTCCTCTTCTTGTTTATTGTCTTCTTCGGTGTAATTCTTCTCTTTTCTCTTTTTTCTAGTCCTTTTCGGATGTATACATTTGTTCCAAAAAATGTTGTGAACAGGTTGCACTTTTCATATCCAAAATTGTTCCAGAATTGTTACCTGGGTAACAAACTTCACCCTGAAGATTGCTGTTGTTGTTGTTTTTTAAAGGCTTAGTTTTGATATATGGGAAAATTATCCAAAAAAAATATCCATTTTTTTTTTTACAAGTTTTGAAAGTTTAAATGCCCCTCGCTATGGGCATTTAAAAAAATGTCCGACTGAAAAAAATTCCACCATTCGAAAGCCAAAGGATAGGGTGTTGCCATAGACCATATAACTCAAATTCGTACAGGAGAATCTCGTTTATCCAGCACCCTCGGGGGGGAGCGCATGCCGGATAACTCATTTTGCTGTTGTTTTGAGTTACTCTTATGGAATTGCCCAAAATCCCAATAAATGCATCCTACTTACTTGACGTAAAACGTACTTTAACTTGACGTAACATTGGCAGACAACTGTTCCCCACTTGGGGAGGCGGTAGTGGAGCGGTTAGAGTCTCCGACTGGCGTTCTCGGTGACCCGAGTTCGATCCCCAAAGAAACCCAAAACCTTTCTGCACCGTCGAGTGACCTAAGAACACCCACATGCCCTGCCTATCAACTCTACCTTCAACTGCGAGTGCATCGGAGGACACAGGGGGGCGGCATGAGCCTCACAGGCGTCACTATAAGAATCCTGCCTGCGCCACCAACGGGCGAGGACCAACCATCAGAACCCTCAAGTGAACCTCCAGAGCCTACCATCCGAGCCCTGGGTCACCAATGCCTACAGGCGCTATAGGCACAGATGTAAAAAAGAAAAAAAAAAGAAAAAAAAAGAAAATCAAGCTTCCGTATCCCATGCCGAACCTTGAAGCGTTGTAGCCATCCAGAAGAAAACACACACTTCTCTTCTACACCCAATTTCTCATGAAATTCTTTGGCCTTCTCCATCATAAGTGGCCCAGAGATACAGGCACCATCAGACCTTTTCAGCTTGAACCACTCAAAAAGTGCACGATCCAACTCTTCCAGCTTTGGTTTTCGAAGTGTCTGCCGTTTAGCCATCCCTTTAGCATCGTCAGTCTTTGTGAAGGTCTTCAGCTTTGCAGTCTGGCCCTTAATGTCATAAATTGTTGATGATGAGCAGCCAGACTCTTTCATCAAACTCTGACGTGACTCGTTTTTTTCCAGCCTCTGACAGATCTCCAGCTTCTGCTTCAGGGTTAGCACCTTGCGCCGACATTTCTCAGTGACCTTAGGCATCTTGGTGATGGATAACTAGCACATTGGTCCACTAATAACGGCACAGGGAGGTGTAGATATACGGCACACAACACAAGTGTTATGGCGGCTAGACGAGGCGGGAAAGACTACGCGTCACTATCACCAGATGGCTCAGGGTTGCCAACCCTGCGTACCCCGCCAAATTTGAACAAAATTTCTGCCGATTTTCTCAGTTTTTGAAATAATTATACCTAATTAATGCCTGGGTTGATTAGTGACATTGTTTTGAGGCTCCCGTTGTTTTAAATGCCGGTTAAATGAGGTTCTACTGTATATTAAAAACAAAAATTCATATTTTCACGGCACTCTCCCCTAAGGGTCTGATATCATATCAATGAAATATAATTTGGAATGTAGTGTACTTATAGTAATTATTACCCCTTAGTGTGCACTAAAATTGATATATTGAGTGAGTGGTCACAATGAAGGGAAAGTAAAATGTGAGCTATAACATCTGTGGGGCGCTGAGGGGTAAGTACAGTTAAACCCTTATAACTCGGCACTGTATAACTCGGAATTTGATATAACTCGGCATGGCAAAGACAAGTTTTTTTTTTTTTTTTATATGCCTATAGCGCGTGTAGGCAGTGAGCTCCAGGGGTGGGATGGTAGGCCCTGGAGGCTCACTCGAGGGCCGTGATGGTTGGCCCTCGCCCGTGGTGGCGCAGGCAGGATTGTTATAGTGACGCCTGTGATTAGAGGCTCATGCCGCCCCCCTGGCGATGCACTTGCAGTCGAAGGTAGAGTTAATGGACAGGGCATAGTGTTGCAGTAATTAAGTGCTCAAGGGATGTAAAATTAAGTTGTACAGGTACAGTACTGAATACAATACAGTACAGAGTTGTGATTATAAAGTGATTAAAGTGATACCAGTGTTAAAATGCGACTGAGTCCCCCTAACATCTTCTACATGTTACAACAAGGCACCCCTCTTCTTGGATTACATGCCTGCTGCTACCCGTTCATTGGTAAGTGTAGCTTTTATGCTTTTACAGTACTGTTTTTTTTTTTTTTTTTTTTTTTTTTTTTTTTTTTTTTTTTTTTTTTTTTTTTTTTTTTTTTTTACCCCATATCAGAGGAGGACATTGCATTACTCGGCACATTGAATAACTCGGCAAGGGCCAGAGCCCCTATCGTGCCGAGTTATAAGGCTTTTACTGTATGCAACAAATACTAATATATATATATATATATATATATATATATATATATATATATATATATATATATTATATATATATATATATATATATATATATATATATATTATATATATATATATATATATATTATATATATATATATATATATATTATATATATATATATATATATATATATGTACATACAGTAAACCCTCTCGTATTCGGACCCTCATTATTCGGACTTCGACATTATTCGGACCTCCTCCTCTTTTTTTTTCTCTTTTTTTAAACCATTCTTTTACATTTTTTCTAGGGGTAGGTCATGATGTGAGTCAGTAAGGTTAGAGGCCCAGGCAGCCAGGCAGAGCATTTATGATCCATCACAGGGCATATACTTTGTATACTGTAATTGTGGTTTCTTTGTTGTGTCCAAATGGTGTATTGGCGAGTAATCTGAGGCCATTGAGCCTTGGACCCAGATCCAGCAACGGATGTTGTATCTCCAGCTACCACCCGCTCTCCCACTGCCTAGATACTACCTGCCCTTACTACCATATCCAGCAAGCCTCCCTCATTAGGTAGTTAACAGGTAGGAGGCCCTGACTGGCTTGGACGAGTAATGACGTCATCAAACTTGTCATCAGTCACCAGCCAATGACAAACTGTTTCTAAAACTTCTCGACCAATCACAAGTCAACAAGACGTTTGACACGGCCTTTAAAGGTCATGTCACACGGACACTTTTTCCGTTAGTGTTACGGGGTGGCCGCAGCAAGAATGTTTCCCCGTCACTGGCTACACCGCCACCTCTACACCTTTAAATATCCCTTATTTAAGGTGACACACGGTACTACACTGACCTAGATAATGACACGTGTATATAACTGCTCACTATAATCACTACGATGTAAAATAACTAGTAATGACGTAAAACCCTGCCCACCCTGCTGGCGAGCGACCTACCCCGCCTGGCGCCCTGCCTACCTCTCAGGACAACACGCTATCATCCGCCTCACCTGTGCCTTCCTGAACATAAGAACGTAAGAAAATAAGGAAGCTACAAGAGGCCGTGAGGCCTACACGTGGTAGTTCCTGTTACCTAACACTACCTACATCCACCTTTCATCCCCATCCATGAACCTATCCAGCCCCCTTTTAAAGCTCCCTAATGACTCCGCACTAACTACCTGTCTACTGAGTCCATTCCAATCATTCACCACCCTATTTGTGAACCAGTTTTTCCCTATCTCTTTTTTAAATCCACGCTTTTCCAGCTTTAATCCGTTACTTCTTGTCCTACCCTGGCTAATAGCCGTAAGAACTTCTCCTACCTTTCCACTTTTCCTACCCCTCCTGAAGAAGACAGGTCAGCTACCATGCCTGTGATAGCATCATAGGATATCACCAGAGATCATAGTGCTCCTCAAGGGTTCCTCACGGCTCTACAAACAACACCAAGGAGGAGGAGAAAATCTCTGCCATCATGATACTGCTGGAGGCTGGAGGCTGCCAACGTAGGACTAACAGTGCTGTACACTACACCTATACATTACTATATTGTGTATTTTTACTGTAGATTTATTTATTTACATGATTTATCTTATGTTTATTGATATTTGCATGATTTAGAAATGTTCTATATTTACCTACCTATATTCTTTTTTTAAGCCTATATATATAATCCCCCCATTATTCGGACCTTGCATTAATCGGACCACTCCTTGGCTCAATTAGTCCGAATATGAGAGGTTTTACTGTAGATTCCCTATTTCCTTACATTTTTCAATGTACCGAGGAATAGACCTAGAGTCCAACATCTGGAGGACATAGTCTGACAGATGAACACCATCAATCCCTTTCCCAGCCCTCAAAAAAGAGACTAGTAAGCGTGAGTGTACCGCCGCGCTTACAGGGGAGGTTTGTTTACATCACCGCACGGCCACTGTCGGCCAGCCATGTGCTCGGGGCACACGACGCTCACGGCTCACCTGCATCGCCTCCGTCTGTCCCCTGACCCCTACTGCCCTTGGTGCATGAATGTTCCCGGAGACTATTGAACATTTTTGCTGCAGTGTCCGCACTTCCACTCCCACCGTGTAGTGCTACAGTCTCAACTCCTCGCCCTGAACGTTACCACCTTTGACCTGCCCACCCTGCTGGCGGCGGCTGGCGTTCCCCCCTCACGGCAACACGCCGTTATCCTCCTCACCTGTGCCTTCCTGAGGAAGACAGGTCAACTACCACGCCTGTGATAGCATCATAGGACAACACCAGGGCTCATAGTGTTCCCCAAGGGATCCTCGCAGCCCTAAACAAACAACAACATGTGTTCGGCGCGGACCACTTGGCCACCGCTTCTCCCAGCGGTGATCCAAAAGTGTCTTTCTGTTGGTCTGTTTCCATTTTCTTTGGCGTATCGTATAACTTTTAGCTTGTATGTGATAGTATTAGTAAATCGTTTTGGTGAATTCACCTTGGGTGATAATTTCCAGGACTGAAAAGAGCTTAAGATACGTGTGACAGCCTATAGTGGTAAATGATACATCAACACTAGCAGACGACAGATGGCGCTGTTGGCGGCAATCGCGGCCATCTGCCGCCAAAAGGGGAAATGTAAACGAAAATGTATACCAGCGTGAGGACAGATTAAGTAGTTGATTTGAATGTCTTATGGTATTTGAAATACTTGTAACAGGTAAGTACTGAGGTAATGAGTACTGAGGAAGTACTACAACATTCGTCTTGGAAGACCATTAGTATTTTTCAGGGTATTTTTTGGGGGAAAACGTGAGTCTTATAAGCCATAAAATATGGTACTACGCCTCGCACCGGACCAAATAAGCATTTTTACAGGGTTTTCAATACCCGAGTTTCGCGATCCTCGAGTTTAGCGCTATGCCTTGGGAATAAAGCAAGCGCGAAACTCGGGAGGGTACTGTATTCTGTTGGGAGAGAAGCACAAGGGGGAACCAAAACTAGGTGTTTCATTTTCCCCTCATTCATCTCTCTGCATCACATTCATACGGGGTCCCCCCTCACTGAGGGGCCCCCTGCCTCTCATTCTCTCTCATGCGTGCTCTCCAAGAATTCTTTTACACTTTCAGACACACGACTGTCACTCCTCCACTCAGCACACAACCGCAGCAGGCACTCCATCTGCCTATCCACACTCCTGTCTCTCATCTCTAGCCATTCTTCCACTCCGACTTCTCCTACCACTACCTCCAACATCTTTGTTCTAGCATATTCATACCTTTCACATTCCAGCTTCAAGTACTCCAGTTTCATCCACTCCTGTCTCACACATCACACACGTCTTGCTAACACCATTCTTCCATCTGTACATACGACTATTTACTTCTTTAGCGATACTTGATCTTGATATTACCGTAAGGCATAAAATCTTTCTCTGCACCGTCGAGTGGCCTAAGAAAACCCACATGCTGCCCATTAACTCCTACCTACGATTGCGAGTGCATCGGAGGCCACAGGGGAGCGACATGAACCTCTAATCACAATCGTCGCTATAAAAATCCGGCCTATGCCACCACGGGCGAGGGCCAACCATCACAGCCCTCGAGGGAACC
The DNA here is from genome assembly GCA_016584305.1 of Chionoecetes opilio. Lineage (NCBI taxonomy): Eukaryota > Metazoa > Arthropoda > Malacostraca > Decapoda > Majidae > Chionoecetes > Chionoecetes opilio. Next base: position 223,058 of record JACEEZ010001307.1, read on the forward strand.
TCCAGGACCTACCATCCCACCCCTCGAGGGAACCTCCAGGGCCTACCATCCCACCCCTGGAGGTCACTGCCTAATGGCGCTGTAGGCACACACAGAGAGAGAAAAAACATGCACGAAGAAGCGCGAAACTCGGGGAGATAATGTGCGCAAGTCGGGATGGTAAGAATTTAGGACTCGGCGCGAAACACGCAAATCGCGAAACTCGCATTGCGTGAAACTTGCATAGCGTGAAACTCAGGAGGGTACTGTACATAAAAAAAATTCTTATATACGTATGTGCATCACAATTCTCCCTTTCTCACTCTCATACTAAATGATACAAATTATATACACACAACCCTCGTTTTCCCGGACTAATAGGGGGGGAGCACTGGTCCGGAAACCGCAAACGTCCGGGAATCGCAACAGTCCGAGGCCATTACCCACCCACCCCCGGACGTTTATCCTACTCTAGTATTTACTGTCCGGCAACCGCCAATATCAACTACCCCGTCGCGGACTTTTACGTCACTTTCTTGTTGTTTTCAGGGCTGCGAGGATCCCTTGGGGAACACTGTGAGCCCTGGTGATGTCCTATGATGCTATCACAGGCGCTGTAGTTGACCTGTCTTCCTCAGGAAGGCACAGGTTAGGCGGATGATAGTGTGTTGCCGGGAGGGGTGGACGCCAGCCGCCGCCAGCAGGGTGGGCAGGTCACAGGTGGCGAAGTTCAGGGTGAGGAGTTGAGACTGCAACACTACACGGTGGGAGTGGAAGCGCATACACTGCAGCAGAAAGTGTTCAATAGTCTCAAGAGACCTTCCTGCACCAGGGGCAGTGGGGGTCAGGGGACCGACGGAGGCGGTGCAGGTGAACCGTGAGTGTCTTGTGCCCAAATGTAAACAATACGACCGCTGAGCATGCTGCCAGCTGGCGGGAGGCCAGCCGCCGCCAGCAGGGCGGGCAGGTCAAAGGTGGCGACGTTCAGGGTGAGGAGTTGAGACCGTAGTACTACACGGTGGGAGTGGAAGCGCGGACACTGCAGCAGAAAGTGTTCAATAGTCTCAGAGACGTTCCTGCACCAGGGGCAGTGGGGGTCAGGGGACTGACGGAGGCGGTGCAGGTGAACGTGAGTTTCTTGTGCCCAAATGTAAACAATTCGACCGCTGAGCATGCTCCCAGCTGGCAGGAGGCGCGGACACTGACCAGGGGTGACAGGAGACGCTCGGACCGCCAGACAACTTTGTCGATTTACGGACTGGACCAGGCATTTGTCCGGGACTCTGACATATCCCCGGACCTCGAATTTTGTCCGGCAAATCCGATATCCGGGAAATGGAGGTCCAGGAAAACGAGGTTTGTGTGTAATTATGTAGAGTATTTTTTTCTTTCTAAAACCACAAACCATTATAAAACTATCGAACATCAGATATGCTGCTGAAACATTAAAACTGTTTTACATCTATAAAGTTATCAAACAATGATATAGTGCTACTTTGTTGCTGACATCATTCCTCGGAGAGGCGCGCTTGGAGCAGGGACGAGGCATTGACACCCATAAGAATTCTTCTGTGCTGATTTTTTTCTCTTCGTAGTTATCCCACAATTTCCAAAACTGAGCCTGAACTTCTTGAGTGCTCTTCCTCTGTGATGAGCTGAACTTGTGTTCAGAAACAAGTTGGAGTTAGAGGGAGACAAATGATGCTTCTCGATGGAACATCGGTAGAAGATACAGCACAAGATTGCTCTTTGTTGCCCGGGTATTAAGTCGAGTGTGTCATCCATCCAAGTCATTGTTGGTGCAGATAGGGCGACGGAAACCACACCAATTGCCGATTGACCACACAAGTGTCACACATCCAGGTGTTGTTCATGTGTTCCATGAACTCGGATATCTGGTGAGATTAACTAGCCTGGTTTCAGAGATGCTCGAAGGCCTCCCTGATGCCTTCAGAGGTAAGCCTTGGGAGGTGAGGCAGTGCGAGAACCTTTTGTATTAAATTGTAGACAGGTCCATGTTCCATGTAAGCAGTTGCCAAACCAAGGGCCTGGATTTTTATCCACACTGCCTGTGACCAGTGGAAAGTACAGCCATGTATATGAACCGGCAGAAGCTGTCGCAACACGGTCCACATAGCTACTTCAAGGTCCAAGATTACTTCTTTAACCTCAGGATGTGAACTTTCCAGGTGTGAAGGTAGAGCCATGCTGAATTACTGTTGCAGGATGGTGGTTCTCCTTCTACCGTATACTACACCACCAGTACGTGACATAATCAGTTTTTTTTCGCACTGTGTAGGTGTACCCATTGCTGTTGTAGAGCCTTGGTTTGGCATGCTTTGCTCCAGCTGGAATTATTCCCCAATGCACTGGTGCATTATGTTGTAACACTTCTAGAATTGGTGGTGACTGGCTTTGTTACAAAGGCTTTGTTATTTAATAAGATGCTTCGTAAGAAAGAAATTTGAGCCATGAAATTAAGCGATAAACGAAGCATCACGTATATTACACGTATATTAATCCCTTGTTTAGCGTATATTAATCACGTATATTAATCGCCAGGTTTGTGGAGCCCTTCAAATTAACATCTAGCCAAAAAGGGGGGCACTACAGTAGAAACACAACAATGAAGGTTTGTCATGTACAAAACAACTTTCAACTCTGAGCTGAGTGTACGAAACTAAACGACTATGGTTTCGTATACGAAACAATCTGTGTATGAACTGACTGCACCCCAACCTAACCTAGCCTGGCTGCAGACCGTGAGGGAGGGTTTGGCCCGCGGTCTCTGGACGATGGCAATGGCGGAGCTACACCTATTTATTCTTATTAGATAATTTTTGGGTATTTTGGTACTTTCAACCAGTAACTGAGTACGAGGTTATAAGTACTCTTTTCCTATCTAATTTGATGTTAGGAATGATGGTCACATTAAAAATCGCCAGAAATGCAGTATTTTGCAGTTATCCCCGCTTTAGGTTAGGCTTCTCAATTAATGTCCAGGTTAGGTTAGGAAACTAGCGGGAGGGTCTGGGGTGGCGCAGCCCCCCCAGTTATGCCAGGTTATGTAACCAAAGTCAACCATGTATTGTATTAAACTTCAAATTTACTGTTGTAGTTACAGATTTAACTAGAGACTTTTCCAGGAATAGGGAAGTAGTTCCTGTAGACTTTAACGGTTACATTTTTATATATATTTTCGGCCTTATGTCATCCCATAGAGTTTTTACCGGACATATTATACGTCATCCACATAATAAACTATCAGTACAAAACTAGTTGCCATTTTCCCACCCAAAACGACGGGTCCCCAGGTCCCCAACGTTCCCAGGTCCCCGACGTCCCCAGGTTCCCGACGGGTCCCCAGGTTTGTTATGGAGGGGGGGGGGAGAGGGGGATAACTGCAAAATGAGGTATTTCCGACGATTTTAAATGTGGCCATTGTTCTTAAAACATCAAAATACATGGGAAAAAGTAATGTTGACCTCATACTCAATTACTGGTTGAAAGTACAAATTTACCAATTTTTGTCTTTGATTTTGACCAAAGTAACAGCTTGCCAAGAGGTTTGAAGGTTAGTAGAAGACGTGTATGACAAAAAATTACTCCTTCATAAGGTAGTAAGAGAGATATGGCAGGGGCGATAAAACTAATCTTAACCCCGCTCTGCCCTGCCCTACCGGGAGGAAGCATGCAGAATTTCCATTACTTTAACCGAACCTAGCCTGACCTCCTAACGAGGGGGCTCCGCCCTCCTCGACCCCAAGGCGAGATTATGAACCTAACTGCACCTTAACCTAACCTCCTAAGGGGTGGGGGGGCCTCTGGAAAGGGAGGGTGTGTCTGTATGCGGTATTAGGCACTCGTGTGAGAATGTGGGAAAAGATTGGGTTATAATGGAGGAGAGTTTCACGTTCGTTTTCAGAGACACCAACTACTTTTTCTTGGCCTACAATAGGTCCTTGTTCTAATGGTGCTAGTTTTATTTTGCGCAAACCAAAAAAAAAAATATATATATATATATATATATATATTTTGTGGTTAAGGTTAGGTTAGGTTTCTTTAAAACCTGTAAGGTTAGGTTAGGTTAGGTTAGGTAGGGTTGGGTTTCATTAAAACATAAGGTTAGGTTAGGTTTCATTTTTTTTTTGGTTTGCGCAAAATAAAACTAGCACCATTAGAACAAGCACCTATTGTAGGCCAAGAAAAAGTAGTTGGTGTCTCTGAAAACGAACGTGAAACTCTCCTCCATTATTACCAAAGATTGTTTCCTAGAATCCAATAAGGTAAACAGAAACCATACTCGCAATTGTGTAGGGAATTTCGGTCCTAGTGTAAAATAATACCAACGGGGGTATAGACCGCGCAGTTCTCGTCCATTATAACCCGAATCTTAACCTATTTCGGTATGAAGGGACACCGCTTTTCAAGGTTGACCATGATGCTCGTTTTTAATCCCACTTTGTATTATATCTAAAATATATATATATATATATATATATATATATATATATATATATATATAAACACAAACATAACATCGATCACACATACATACGCAATGCTCCTGTCACGGAGGTCGCAATGTATACATAATAAAGCATTCCAACAGCATACTTCCCATCTCTCAGCCTGTTTGTGTCAATCTCAAGGCACACACTCCTTCTATCTCTATCATCTCTCTCTCTCTCTCTCTCCCTCATACTAACTCGCTGCCGCTATGATTTTCATGGTCGTTCGTCTGTTCGATGGATCCCGGCGGTAACTTCAGGTTGAATTTATTCTTGGACATGTCGAGGGCGGCACAACCAGGCACCAGAGACCAGACACAAAATACTGTATTGATTAAAGGATTCCCGCTGAGCGACTCTCCTCACTCCCCAGCCTTCCTCGGAGCACTGTTGCTGTTACAGTGTTACCAACTTACCACCGGCGGTTCTACAAGTTCGCAACTCAAGTACAAAACTTATTATAAACAAAAAGTGCAAACCTCATCGGGCATATCCTGAATTTGCATTATTCTATTTTTTTTAGCGTTTAGCTCAACGCATCTACATGTATTTTCCTTTAACTAATATATGCTAATCCCGCCACAAGGCGCGCAGGATGGACCTCATCCATCACCATGTCACCCTGATGGATGACACCTGCAGTGTGCCCATCACCCATGATGAGCTGCTGTATGCAGTAAAACACGGCAAGTCAGCAGCTCCTGGACAAGACGGGCTCACCTATGACCTCCTTAATGCATTGCTAGTCATGAAGGATAACAACCCTATCCTGGATATTTTCAACATGTCCTTTGCATCTGGTCAGCTCCCTTCCTCGTGGAAGGCCGCGTTAATTAGAGAGAACTGCAACTCCGAAATGCCAGTGGTCGCTGGTAGTTTTAACTCACAATTTGGTGAAAAGTTGGTCAACTTGAAAGAAAAATATGGGCTTATTCCACTGCACTTAAAACACACAAGTATAATATTAAGAACGATTTTCTTCTATATGTATATTGTATAGAAGCCTGATTCTGTAAAACATTGTATATAACCAAATAACCAAGTAGGTTATAGTTGAGGAGGCGAGGTAAATGCTACTCTATGATATTATATAGTCAATAACGAATGTTTAGAAGTTATCTATACCTAGGCAGTCATATTTTCCTGTTATTATTGTGTATCAATCAGATAGAAAGCCTAGAAGTGCAATGAGTCGACGCGTGAAGTGGCAATGTTTTGATTCAATCTCCCCGCCACAATCTCCCCGCCCACCACTCCCCGCCGCGGCACGTCGCCTCCACAATTATAACCTACATTGTCGCAGCAACAAGCCGATTTCGGCATTCTTTATTCTTCGTTTTTCCAAGGCATTGCTTATTGTATTTTGACAAGCGTTTGCCAGAAACAGCAGTACTGTCTTAGAAAACAGTGTGAACATCGCCCAAATTTTACATGCCACAATATACATGTAAAAAATCTATTAAACTTTGCTACTCGAGGCGAGTAATTTGCATTAAATTGCTATTATAGAACGTTCCATCGTAATGCATGTCATCCATATAATTAGTAGAACAACAGAAGAACTATATTTTTTGGTATTCAGATGCGGTGCATCAATATTTATCGCGAAATTAATTTATGAAAAATATTAGTCGCGGAGCCAAAACACAGTAGACCAACCTTTGAGTTAAAACTGCCAGCGACCACTGGCATTTCTCGAGTTCCAGTTCTCTCTAATTGTTCCCATCCCCAAAGGCGACGGCACTTTCCGCCCCATTTCCCTCATCAGCTGTGTGTGCAAGATGATGGAAAGAGTCATTTTAAATAGACTCCAGTATAAGGTGGGGAATCAACTATCCCCAAACCTGCACGGTTTTCTATAAGGACACTCCACCAGTGACTGTTTCGTTAAGTGTTTTAGTAATAAGGTTGCTACTTGTAAGAACATAAGAACATAAGAAAATAAGGAAGCTACAAGAGGCCGCGAGGCCTACACGTGGTAGTTCCTGTCACCTAACACTACCTACATCCACCTTTCATCCCCATCCATGAACCTATCCAGCTCCCCTTTAAAGTAGTCGTCCAGACCATTTCATCATTCCTGATTTAATGCAGTCAAATCATAGCCATTGACAAGTATATCAACAATACGTCGTCACTTTTTGTATCCAGTCAGCCGTTTTTAAATAATCCGCAATCAAAATCTGCAAATTCCCCGAGTTCTCAAAACGCTCCTAAGGTTTGCAGACGCTCAGGCTCAGGCTCCGTGACGTACCATTAGGGAGGCTCATCTTCCCGCGCTTGATCAGAGAGGCACGTAAACACAGAGATAAATATAATACTTGAAGATATTTGGGTGTTTCTGATAGATTTGTTTTGCTATATGCCACATGCATGCATCCTTTATGGGTGCAGCAAGACAGCTGTGCCTTTCCAGAAAAGTTTGCACACGGAAAGGAGTGGCGTGTGTAGGAGTGGAGTGGCGGAGTGGCGTGTGGTGATTCACGCCTATAGTGTGTTGGGGCGAACAGTTGTGTTGAGAAACGGTGTGTAGTGAGGGTAGCGATGGACCACCACGACTGTGAGGCTTTGCCTCTTAACAAGACCAAGTAAACCAAGTAAACCAGTTGTGGAGTGGGCGTGGGCGTGCCCTGTAGTGGTGTGGCTGTCACACTTTCTGCCTTCCCGCCCGCATATTTTCCAACTCTTTGCTGTAGTTAATGCTAGTATGTGGTTTCCGAGGAATTACGTTTGACTGTAGCTCCAAAACTAACCATAGGATTTTCTCGAAAGTACCTTCATTGTGATTCCCACACACACATGGTTTAACCTTATTTACCAATCCATGTTTTGGAGAAGTGCCAGGTCCTCCTGCTGAACCTCAGGCTCTGCTAACACCTGTTTATCCACCTCGTACTCGGGCTCAAACATATAGGATCCCATGACAATCTGAGGTTCGTTTTCCTCATAGTATACGCGACCAGCGTCATTTCTTTCGGTGTCAGATTGAGCATCGTACTCTAGATCTGTCACAGCGACAGATTCACTGTCTAACACCGAAGTTCAATCGCTCATCATAACATTTGCCGACAGGTGTCAGACAGAGTGTCTGCGGGCGTCCCTATTCTGACGTCATCAATAACAGTCGTAGCCCTGTTGGAGGGAAGATTTTTTTTTCGCGCGCTTTTTACAAAAGTCGTGTTTTTACGGAAATATGGCCTGGAAATCAATTATTTTTGGTGGATTAGGTGTTTTGAATGTACATTCAACATAATTCGGCAAAAAAAATTTGGGTCTGGACGACTACTTTAAAGCTCCCTAATGACTCCGCACTAACTACCTGTCTACTGAGACCATTCCACTCATTCACCACCCTATTTGTGAACCAGTTTTTCCCTATTTCCTTTCTAAATCTACGCTTTTCCAGCTTGAATCCGTTACTTCTTGTTCTACCCTGGTTAAAAGCCGTAAGAACTTTTCCTACCTCTCCTTTATTAAATCCCTTTATCCACTTAAAAACTTCTATCAGATCGCCCCTTACTCTGCGTCTCTCGAGTGAGTGTAATTTTAATAACTTCAATCTCCTCTCATAACTAAAGTTACGCATCCCTTGTATAATTTTGGTCATCCTTCTCTGCACTTTTTCTAACAACACTATATCCATCCTGTAATATGGAGACCAAAACTGAACTGCATAGTCTAGGTGAGGCCTGACTAGAGCCAGATAAAGCTTTAGAATAACTTCCGCACTTCTACTTTTAACACTTCTGGTAATGAATCCTAATACTCTATTAGCTCTATTTCTGGCCTCAATACATTGTTTCCTAGGTCGGAGGTCTGGGCTCACCCTCACTCCAAGATCTTTTTCACCTTCTGATCTTTTCTGCGATACATTGCTTATGGTGTATCTATTACCATTGTTTTTTCCACCAACATTCATAACGCTACATTTATCAATATTAAATTCCATCTGCCATCTCGTTAAGTTTATCTAAGTCTCCCTGCAATATGTTTACGTCAGACTGTGATCCAATAATCCTACCTAACTTAGTATCATCAGCAAACTTGCTGATATCACTGCTAATCCCACTATCCAAGTCGTTGATGTAAATCAAAAATAGTAATGGGCCCAAAACAGACCCTTGTGGAACTCCACTTGTCACCAGTCCCCATTCAGATTTGGAACCATTAATTGTAACCCTTTGTTGCCTATTACGTAGCCAAGCTCTGATCCAATGAAGAACCTTCCCATCTATACCATGAGCCCTAACCTTATTTAAGAGTCGCTCGTGTGGTACTTTGTCAAATGCCTTACTAAAGTCCAGATATATTATATCATAATCCTTATCATTATCTGCCGTCTCATAAACTTTCCTATAAAAACTCAATAAATTGGTGAGACATGACCTACCCTTGGTGAATCCATGTTGTGAATCATTGATCAAACTATGTTTATCTAAGTGCTCTCTAATGTTTTTTGCAATAATAGATTCCAATAATTTACCCACCACTGATGTTAGACTTACGGGTCGATAATTTGACTTTAGTCCTCTGTCTCCCTTCTTAAATATGGGAACAACATTTCCTTTCCTCCACAATAATGGCACATCGCCTATCTCAACCGATTTCCTAAAAATGTGCACTAACGACTCACTAACAACCTCCTTGCATTCCTTTAATACCCTCAGGCAGCAGGGTCAGGGGTCACGTCGCGCTAGGGGCTATAGGGGGCTAGTGGCTGGCTTGTGTGTATTTGGCGCGCGATAGATAAGTTTTCGCGCACTTTACCTATTAGGAAGTAGTATTGATAGTTTCATTTTTTCCTTGATATCATCTACTAAATCAAACCCCACGTCTAACCTAACATAATCTGATTTAAACTAACAACCGTTTATGGCTAGCTAAAATGGAAAATTTTCGGTATTATATGTATCGCCATTGGCATGGGAAATTTGGATTCAAATTATTATTATAAGGATGAAAAGATCTGCACGATGATGTAAGTTAAATTTGTTAGTTTTTAGTGCCCAATACCGAAATTATACCAATAATTGGGGTAATTTGGGAGAGGGTGGTGCTGGCTTCTGCGTTTTTTTAATTTGGCGCGCGAAATTCTCGTCAAGTCGATAGATAAAGACCGAGCGATCGTGTGTGATTTTTTTTTAAAACTTATGCGATCATGACACCAGCCCCAGACCCAGACCCTTCTCGTCAGATAAAAATGACGAAAAAACGGCAGTGTGAATCAGCCTTAATAAATCCTCGGCGAGGGAAATAGTGCCGACGAGGCTGCGGAAGTGACGCTCACCACGGCGAAAAGCTGTTCCGTCGCAAGTTTTCTGTTCATGGCAATTTTTTACCATCTGCTTATTGTTGCATTGGTACGTGTCACATACCAGCAGAATCAGAAAAATGTGCTGATTCCGAGACAGTGAATGAAAATTCAATGCAAGCACAATTACTGGAATAATAGGGAGTTGAAGCAAGGAAGGTGAAAACAAATGTTTATGCGCTATTTTATTTTGCTCCCATTATCTTATTCTAGGTATAGCTTATTGTATTAAATTAATATTCATGATGTAGAGTAATGTCTTGTGAAGACGATGATAGGTTCAGTTATTCTAGGTATCATCTGGTAGTTTGATAATACCGTGTAAGGCCCGGTTCCCACCAGCCCGCTTGTACAGCCGCCGTACAGCAACAATAACGTCACAATGACGTCACAACAAAGTCTACCGCACCGCCGTACCGCTATACGGCCGCCGTACAAAGTTAAATTCAAGTCATCTCTCCCGCTCGGCGGTGTCCGCTCGAGCTGAGTTGCCAACTGTGCCCAGTTACCACAAATACCACTCAAGCAGTGATGATGGTGACGTCATTGTTGTTGTATAGCGGCCGTACAAGCGGGATGGTGGGAACCGGGCTTAAGAGTACAACATGTCGTGTGGACCAGAGCATCATCTGTGGCCGCAAAGTATCATGGTTTGATGGCGGCCGAGCCACTACCGGTTGCGTCAGCTGATGCCCCCCTGTGCGATCTCTAGTGCATAACTCTGTGGTTGCCCCACAAGGTACCTTAATATTACCCACGCGCCACCTCCGCTCCCAGCCCATACACACAGACACACACGACACCACACAACCACCACATGCCTCCCCCACCACCACTATATGCATAACAATATGCTCACATAGAGGTCAGTGGTTGTGTAGATAACACTAAAGTCTCCAGGACAACTTTTTTTTCTGTTTACAGACGTGTGGTGGCGTTAATACTTACATTTCTACACCCATGATTTCAAGAAAGTTAAAAGGGGCTATCTGGAGAGTCTGTGTCATTTTGTGTCTTCATCTGTGTCATAGTATGGCTATAATTGAACAAATTACAAAAATATCAACAGAGTGGCCACCAACAATAAAGTCGCCATCTAGTGTTTATGTTCTGAGTGTCCTCCCTACGTTTTCGTCGCCTGAAAAAAAAACGCGTAGTGAAATTTGAAACCGTATATAGCCTACTTGCAGCTACAAAGCATAAAACAACGCTGAAACAGGGTAGATTATACAGTCATGATATAAACTACTGTGTATCATCTTTAGTGGCACATAAAAATCAGTAGTGATGCTATAATTCGTAATATATGGCGCCTGGCGACATGATTGTAGGTGGCGACTATAACTGTTATCTACGCCATTCTACGGTACTGTTATGCATGTAGTGATAGTGGTGGTGGTGGAGGCATGTTGGGGGTTGTGTGGTGTTGTGAGAGCGGTGAGGCGTGTGTGTGTGTCTGTGTGTATGAGCTGGGAGTGGAGGTGGCGCGCGTAAGGGTGCCAGTAGGGCAACCTTGAACGCGGGTGGGTGGGTGCCAAGGATAGTATATATACTATCCTTGGTGGGTGCCCGGGTGGGATGCTGGGAGTGGGCCCAGTGGACGTGTGTTCTGGCTACCCGGGTGGGATGCTGGGAGTGGGGCCAGGAGGACGGAGGCTGTGTGCCTCCTAGCTCACAAGTGAGGTAGTGAGGAAAGAGGCGTCTTGAGGGACAGACGTGCGCCGCTGCCGGGAGAGGCAGTCGCGGAGGGAGGGGATCTACGGGGCCAGTGGAGTGAGTGGACGACTCCTGGGCCGTAGGGAGGCACTGTGGTGCCCCTGTGGTGGCACTGTGGTGTGCCTGTGGTGGTACCATGGAGGTAGTATGGGTGGAGACGCCCTCAGCCCTGCGATCAGGCCGCAGGGCAGCGACTGCCTATATAGCGGCGACGCAGCGCGCGCTGTTGTCATGTCTCATATACAGTCCTGCAACAGCATGTATGTGTAGGAATCTATCTTTTTCTGATAGATTTTCAAGTTTTAAATTAGTATGACAGTTGTTTTTCTTGGAAATTAATATTTTTGTATTCACCCCTCCCTCCCCTGCTGAAAAAGTAATGATTTCCAAGGAAAGTGGATGGCAAATTATTGCAACGAACGCCCCACTCCCTTCGCTGTCCTCGTCAGCTAGGCTCCTCTATACCTGCTCACCTGCTCCGGACTGCTCTCTTGAGATGCAAGGAAGCAGGCAGGTGCTTGGCAGAGGGGGGACGCGTAGCACGTAAACCGGGCTCGTGCTAGGAATTGAGGACTTACCAGGCTGGGTTGCCCTTCTCTGGCTGTTCACACACTCAAAGGGGAAGGGTTTAGGCAAACACAAGGGGTCCTTTCACCGTGTTATATTGAAGTAACACACAGTACAAGCTTCAAGGTCACTCACTACAAATCTACAACTCCTAGACACTACAACACACGCCAACAACCCCCCCCCGGCCTCTTCCTCGGCCATCGCAGGGGACGCTCCTACAGTCACAATCCCAGTACCTCTCACAGGCACACTACAGTGGCCGCCTCGTCAGGTGCCACAACACACAGCGGCCGCCACAGGCCAGGCGCCGCAACACTACCACAGTCACACCACATTGCCCGCCTCGTCAGGCGCCACAACACACAGCGGCCGCCACAGGCCAGGCGCCGCAACACTACCACAGTCACACCACAGTGCCCGCCTCGTCAGGCGCCACAACACACAGCGACCGCCACAGGCCAGGCGCCGCAACACTACCAGTCACACCACAGTGCCCGCCTCGTCAGGCGCCACAACCCCAGTACCTCTCACAGGCACACTACAGTGGCCGCCTCGTCAGGCGCCACAGCACACAGCGGCCACCACAGGCGCAACACAGTGCCACGGGAGACGTCACCTTCCGCGGGAGACACCACCTTACCCCACACCGGGGTTACATCAGCAGGAACAGTTCAGCTGTCACCTCCACCGGCGCCTCAAACCACAGGGAACTTCCTCTACCCTTGGCTTGCCTGATCCTGAGGTAATTACGGCCCCAGGAGTCTACAAAACTCCATTGGGCCTGCAGTTCCCCCTCTGTTCCCGCTCCCCCGGCGTCTCTTCCCCGGCGGGCGTCTCCCTATCTCCCCGTCTCTCTTCTACCGGGCTCCCACAACAAACCCACGGCTTCCCCCCGATCTTGAGCCAGAGTTCTCCAGGAGCGCGTTCGTAACATTTTTATAGACTGTTTTACGCCCTCGCCCCCACACACACTCCAAGTGTCTCTGTGAGGCTGACGGCGTTACAGACCGCTGTTTGACGTACTTTAAACAGCGAAAGGGTTCGGTATGTTAGGGTAGGCGAGTTGTATATTAGTCCACGTCTTTATCAACATTCACAGGCGAAGGAAACACTTCTGACTCCTGTGTTGCGTTTACTGAATAAAGTCCTGATACAATTAACAGAGTACATAACACGTCACAACCCCCGACCCTATTCCGCGGCCGTCGCAGGGAGACGCTACAAAGTCCACCACAGTACCACCCTTGGAGGAAGTATGAGTGGAGACGCCCTCAGCCGCGCGGCCTGTGTTGTCAGTTGAAGCCACTTTTCTCCCCTGTCCGCCACACTGTTGTGGGCAATGTCACGCACTGGCTGACTGAGATATCCACTCTTTCTTTTCATTTTTTACACTGTTTGCACTTAATGATTTCACGGTGTGTGAAATTATCTTCTTTTGTTATTTGCTAACCATATTTTAAAATATCATATATTGTATATTATTGTATATTATTGGATATTATTGCATATTGGGTCCATATTACATATTATATATATTTTTGGTAGCCTGTAAAGATGTTCCTAGCACTTAGATCAATCAGTAGGGAAAAGGAAAAAGGAAGGAGGGAAGTGTACATTTTGGTTCTCAGCATCCCGCATTATTAATATAAACCCTACGACACAATCGCTAACACTTATATACTATTACTACAGCTACCGCCACTATTATTACTATCAGTAACACAATTGCCAACCCAGTGGTGCAGTAGTTATCACACTTTTTCTAACAAGGTCATTGTCTTTGCTTATCAAATACATGCACGTTTGTTTGAAACATAATTTTATGAAACAACAAATGAATAACTTACTGGTGAAATGTAATGGATGGGATCAATGTTTTGTTCGCTCTTTTATTGCACCCAAATGCAACACAGCTATTCACCATAGCAGAACACACAAGGAACGACAGTCTTGCCGTAGAAGTCAACGTAGTACTGTTGGCGTAGCGAAGCGCTGCTCGTCTATTTACCTCCACATAAAAACTCAACCCTTAAAAGTGCACTTCATCACTGTCCCTCTATTCAAAGGGGGACGTCAGCATGTCCCTCCCATTGATTATTAAAGTTTCACGTAGACAAATTCCCTAGGGATGGCTGAGGGAGGGAGAAAAGGAGGGAAAGGAGGGAAGGAAGGAAGGGAAGGAGGAAGGAAGGGAGGGAGGGAGGGAGAGAAGGAGGGAAGGAGAGAAGGATCGAGGAAGGAGGGAGGGGAGGGAAGGAGGAAAGGAAGGGATGGAGGGAGGGAGGGAGGGAGGTGGGGGCGAGAAGGAGGGAAGGAGAGAAGGAGGGAGGAAGGAGGGAGGGAAGGGAGGGAGGGAGGGAGGGAGGGAGAGAAGGAGGGAAAGGAGGGAAGGAGGGAAGGAGGGAAGGAAGGGAGGAAGGAGGGAGGGAAGGAGGGAAGGAAGGGAGGGGGGGAGGGAGAGAAGGAGGGAAGGGAGAGAAGGAGGGAAGGAAGGGAGGGAAGGAATATACAAATACAAGGAATACAAAGGAACACAAACAGCAACAGACCGATAGGCCCTTTTACAAGACTTTTTTGCTTTAACTACACTACACTAACTAGATAATAAAGAAAAAGGGATAGGAAGTAGAAGGCTCCTCCCCCCCACCCATCCCTCCAGCCGAAGCTGGCCGGAAAAGAAAGTGATACCATGCAATATAAAAAAACTGCATGGAATTTTTTGAGGAAAGTTGAAGCTGTAATCTATGGCTAAACTACTACTAGTTTGTGGGGGTTAGGTTTTAGTGCTTGATAGATAGGTCCATGTTTTTGGGGGTTTTGTAATGGTGTGAACACAGTGTGGAGGTTCAAGGGGTGGTGCGGCACCCTTTGGGCCTGGCGTTTTCTTGGGAGGCAGCAGTCAATCAGGCCCCAGCTCCGTTCAATCCACTGCGGTTTGTGTACTTTCCATGTAGGACGCCGTACACTTCAATCCCTTTCCTGCAGCAGTGACCCCTGGTACCTTAAATCCCGATGGTGGTCACTAACTGTCAGGACCCTAACTAAACCCACAGCCCGTCACAGGTCGAGAGTAGTAGTGGTAACCGTTAACTCGGGGCTATCTGTGTGTGTTATGAGGTTTCTAATGTATGTTGGTGTAGGCTCAGTGTGGAAGTTCAGGGGTGGTGCGGCAGCCTTGCCTGGCGCTTTCTTGGGAGGCAGCAGTCAATCAGGCCCCAGCCCCCGTTTCAATCCACTGCGGTAGGGGCACTTTCCAAGTGGGACGCCGTGCACTTCAATGCCCCCTGCAGCAGTGACCCCTGGTATAAAAAATCCCGATGGTGGTCACTAACTGACAGGGCCCTACTGAACCACAACCCGTCACAGGTCAAAAGTTGTAGTAGTTGACCGTTTTACTCGGGGCTGTCTGGACGTGTTGGAGGGGTTGTGTAGACGCAACTAGCAATCTTTTTAACGCAATGAGAGTAAGTTTCAGAGGCCCGCGAGATAAATTTATTATTCCGAGATAAACAGTGACAACCGGGGATTTGATATGAAATATTTATCGAGGCGATTTTTAAATGATTCTATTGTATTTGAGTTTCTACGTCTGACGGCAGCCCATTCCATACGTTTACAACACGGTTTGTGAAGAAGTACTTTGCCTAAATTCGTTACAAACCGTTTCCTGCTTATTTTTAAATCCGTTGTTTCTAGTTGAGCTTGACCGGTCCCAGCGTGAAAAGATTTTCTGGGACTACGTTTCGTAAATCCATTGAAGATTTAAAGACTTTCGATGAGGTCACCTCTTATCCTTCGTTTTGTTAGTGGGAATAAGTTTTAAATTCTTTGAGCCGATTTCGTACGATTTATTTCACAATCTAGGTATCATTTTGGTTACTCTGCGCTGTATTTTTTTTAGTTTATCTATGTCCTTTTTATAATAAGGTGACCAGAACTGCACACAGTATTCTAGATGGGGGCGAACAAGCGAGTTAAAAAGAGTGAGTATAACTTTTTTCCCGATTTGAAACTGAAAGTTCGTCCAATAAAGCCAACCAATTTTTTTGCAGTTTTTACTACCTCTATAATTTGGTTATTCGGTTTGAGATCTTTCGAGATTATAACGCCTAAATCTTTTTGTTTATCAACACTTTTTAGTTGGAAATCGTTCATCACGTAACTTTTTATGAGGGTTTGTTATTACTGATATGTAGTACATGACATTTGTCAAGGTTTAAATTCATTTGCCATGTTTTTTTTTGACCCATTCTGTTAGCGTGTTTAAGTCGTTTTGTATGAGTTGGCGCTGAGATTCTGTAGAGGCTATGTTTGTGATTTTCGTGTCCCTCAGCAAATTTCGATATCTGCATGTGATTCCCTCGTCAATGTCCCTTTATGTATATTAAGAACAGGATAGGTCCGAGAACTGATCCTTGAGGAACACCACTATTTACACTGGTCCGTCAGAAGAATTTCCATTTATTACCACCCTTTGTTTACGATTTTGACAGCCAGATTTTCTATCCAATTTGAAGATGGCCTGTTATACCATGAGCTTTTTACTTTGCTAATGAGACGCTTATGAGGAACTTTTGTCGAACGCTTTTTGAAAAATCGAGGTAAACTACGTCTACTGCCCTCGGTTTGTCGTACATTTGAATACACTATTGTAAAAATCAAGTAAGTTTGAGAGGCATGAGCGTTTTTTTTCTGAATCCTGCTTTCGAATCTTTGATTATGCATTTTTTTTCTAAGAACTTAACGATTTTTTTCTCTTATGATGGTTCCATTAATTTTCCAGCAACTGATGTTAAAAATGATTGGGCGATAGTTTTCCGGGCTGCGACTTGCTTCCTTTCTTAAATATGGGTGTGACATTTGCTAGTTTCCATTCGCACGGTACATTTCCGGTGAGTAAAGACTTATTAAATAAGATGGAAAGTGGTTTTACTATTTCGTTCTTTGCTTCTTTTAATATGCGTGGCGAAATTTTGTCAGGACCAGGGCTTTGTTTATTTTCATGTTATTTATCGCGAGCAAAATGTCACATTCCTGAAAGGTTAATGAGCTGAGGCAGTACCTTTGTTCTGGGGTTTTCGGGATGGGGGATTTTGCGTGGTTTTTCCACTGTGAAGACTGATGCAAAAAAGTTATTTAGAGTATCCGCCATAGATACTTCATTTTCTGTGTGTTCGCCATTTTCCATTTCCAACGGTCCTATGGTTGACGTCATTACTTTTTCCTTTTAACATAGCTGTAGAATTCTTTAGGGTTTGATTTGCTCATTTTTGGCAATACGTACTTCAAAATTTTTTCTTGCTCTGCTTTTAAAGAGTTTTTCGTATTTTTGTCTAATTCTGTCGTGATCGCGTTTTTGTCGTCTTCATTTGTGTTTCTTTGTGTTTTTCATATGCAAAGCTTTTTAGCTGCAAGGCTGTCCTTTATTTCGCGGGTCCACCATTTTCGGTTTAATGTTTTGAAAAGATCGCCCATATCGCATCGGTATGGGGGGTTTTTCTAATAAGCCACGCTCAAGCCTGTTTTCCTCCGCGCCCTCTCATATCCTCTCCCCTTTGAGCGTGAATGATCTATCATTTACCGTAAATTTCCTGTACTTTTTCGGGACATATCAGAATTACCCTTCAATACAACAACTGAAAAAGTTTTTAATAAAAATGTAGTTTATCATTTTGTTTTTCAGCACTTGAAGAAATATTGGCAAACATAGAATACTTGAAAACTCAATTTCTTAAAATCGTCATTTCATGGAAAACACTGCACGTTCAAGCTGAATAAGCTTTAGGAAGTATGTACTTGTATGTAAGCTTTCACTGATTACCTGTTTTGGGTGTATATGTTCCCCTCTTAACGACGAACATTACCAAGAAGTAAAATTTAAAGTAAATTTGGGACCTCAACGAAAAAAGTCCCCCTATCGAAACAATACATGGTCTTGTTTTCTTGTTGTCTTGAAAAAGGGGCGGCTGCAGTAAAAGCATGCACCCGCCGTTTTCTTTCCTCACCTGTTTCCTTCCTGAGGAGACAGGTCCACTACCACGCCTGTAATAGCATCATAGGACATCACCAGGGCTCATAGTGTTCCCCAAGGGAATCCTCGCAGCCCTAAAACAAGAACAAAACCAAGACTCTTCCCCCCAGCCGTGGATAAGAAGAAGTGACTGATATCAGGATCCCGACATCGGGATGGTTTTTTTTCGGAGATGCTGAACGCCACACTATTTCTTGGTTAAAAGTTCGTCGCAAAAGAGACAGACACATCCAAAAAAGGTACTCGGCGAAAACTTACATACAAGTACATACTTCCTGAAGCTTCATTAGCTTGAAAGTGCAGTGTTTCCATGAAATGACGATTTTAAGAAATTGAGTTTTCAAGTATTCTATGTTTTGCCAATATTTTCTTCAAGTGCTGAAAAACAAAATGATAAACTACATTTTTTATTAAGAACTGTTTCATTGTTGTATTGAAGGGTAAATTTTTGATATGTCCCGAAAAAATACAGGGAGTTTAAAGGTAAATGATAGATCATTCACGCTCAAAGGGCAGCGGATGTGAGATTGCGCGAGAGACATCTGGCGGGTTAGCTTTGAAAACTCCCCATTGAGGATTGTATTGCTAAGTTAAGCTTACCGGTGAATTCATGCCATGCTACATTTATGTCGTTACTTTCTAAGATAACATTCCAAACGGTGTTCGTTAAGATTCTTTTTAGTTTTCTGAAGTTCTGCCTTTCGATAATCAAGAACTTTTTCTTTACTTTCAACTTCGCTTGTCTTACTGATGTTAATACTAAAAATAAACGCCCGGTGGTCACTGCTACTAAATTCGGATCCGACGTTAACGTTACTGACAAGATTTTCGGTAGTTGTGAAAATAAGATCAAGAAATTTAAGAAAATAAGGAGGGAAAGGAAGGGGGGGAAGAAGAGGGAAGGAAGGGAAAGGGGGGGAGGGAGAAGGGGAAAGGGGGGAAGGAAGAAGGAGGGGAGGAGGGAAAGGAAGGGAGGGAAGGGGAGAAGGGAGGGAAGGTGGGAAGGAAGGGAGGGAGGGAGGGGAGAGAAGGAGGTAAGGAGAGAAGGAGGGATATGGGAGGGAAGGAGGGAAGGAGAGGAGGAGGGAAGGAGAGACGGAGGGAAGGAGAGAAGGAGGAAGGAAGGCAGTAGAGTTATGGGGTGCCTTAGCCCACAACAAGATGGCTGACTGAACAGTTCACTGACTTCAACTTGAGCGGCTGAGGGCGTCTCCACCCATATACCTCCCATGGTACCACCACAGGCACACCACAGTGCCACCAAAAGGGGCACCACAGTGCCTCCCTACGGCCCAGGAGTCGTCCACTCACTCCACTGGCCCCGTAGATCCCCTCCCTCCGCGACTGCCTCTCCCGGCAGCGGCGCACGTCTGTCCCCAAGACGCCTCTTTCCTCACTACCTCACTTGTGAGCTAGGAGGCACACAGCCTCCGTCCTCCTGGCCCCCTCCCAGCATCCCACCCGGGTAGCCGAACACACGTCCCCCTGGGCCCACTCCCAGCATCCCCCCCCGGGCACCCACCAAGGATAGTATATTACTATCCTTGGCACCCACCCACCCCGCGTTCAAGGTTCCCTACTGGCACCCTTACGCGCGCCACCTCCACTCCCAGCTCATACACACAGACACACACACACGCCTCACCGCTCTCACAACACACAACCCCCAACATGCCTCCACCACCACCACTATCACTACATGCATAACAGTACCGTAGAATGGCGTAGATAACAGTTATAGTCGCCACCTACAATCATGTCGCCAGGCGCCATATATTACGAATTATAGCATCAAATACTGATTTTTATGTGCCACTAAAGATGATACACAGTAGTTTATATCATGGACTGTATAATCTACCCTGTTTCAAATGTTTGTTTTATGCTTTGTAGCTGCAATAAAGGGTATATACGGGTTTCAAATTTCACTACGGGGTTTTTTTTTTCGGGCGACGAAAACGTAGGGAGGACCCTCAGAACATAAACACTAGATGGCACTTATTGTTGGGGGGCCACCTGTTGATATTTTGTATTTGTTCAATTTTAGCCATACTATGACACAGAGAGACACAAATGACCACCCATACTTTCTTTTCCAAAAAAAAATTTAAAAAAACCCATTGTTTATCATTTTGTTTTTCAGCACTTGAAGAAAATATTGGCCAAAACATAGAATACTTGAAAACTCAATTCTTAAAATCGTCATTTCATGGAAACACTGCACGTTCAAGCTGAATGAAGCTCAGGAAGTATGTACTTGTATGTAAGCTTTCACTGAGTTACCTGTTTTGGGTGTATATGTCTCTCTTACGACGAACATTTAACAAGAAGTAATTTAAGTAATTGGCACCTCAACGAACAGTCCTCTATTGAAGACAATACATGGGTCTTGTTTACTTGTTGTCTTGAAAAAGAGCGGGCTGCAGTAAGGCATGCACCCGCCGTTATCTGCCTCACCTGTGCCTTCCTGAGGAGACAGGTCAACTACCACGCCTGTAATAGCATCATAGGACATCACCAGGGCTCATAGTGTTCCCCAAGGGATCCTCGCAGCCCTAAAACAAGAACAAAACAAGACTTTCCCCCCAGCCGTGGATAAGAAGAAGTGACTGATATCAGATCCCGACATCGGGATGGTTTCTTCGGAGATGCTGAACGCCACACTATTTCTTGGTTAAATGTTCGTCGCAAAAGAGACAGACACATCCAAAACAGGTACTCGGCGAAAGCTTACATACAAGTACATACTTCCTGAAGCTTCATTCAGCTTGAACGTGCAGTGTTTCCATGAAATGACGATTTTAAGAAATTGAGTTTTCAAGTATTCTATGTTTTGCCAATATTTTCTTCAAGTGCTGAAAAACAAAATGATAAACTACATTTTTTATTAAGAACTGTTTCAGTTGTTGTATTGAAGGGTAATTCTGATATGTCCCGAAAAAATACAGGGAGTTTACGGTAAATGATAGATCATTCACGCTCAAAGGGCAGCGGATGTGAGATGCGCGAGAGACATCTGGCGGCTTAGCTTTGAAAACTCCCCATTGAGGATTGTATTGCTAAGTTAAGCTTACCGGTGAATTCATGCCATGCTACATTTATGTCGTTACTTTCTAAGATAACATTCCAATCGGTGTTCGTTAAGATTCTTTTTAGTTTTCTGAAGTCTGCCTTTCGATAATCAAGAACTTTTTCTTTACTTTCGACTTCGCTTGTCTTACTGATGTTAATACTAAAAGTAATCGCCCGGTGGTCACTGCTACTAAATTCGGATCCGACGTTAACGTTACTGACAAGATTTTCGGTAGTTGTGAAAATAAGATCAAGAAATCAAGAAAATAGAAGGAGGGAAGGAAGGGAGGGAAGGAGGGAAGGAAGGGAGGGAGGGAGGGAGAGAAGGAGGGAAGGAGAGAAGGAGGGAAGGAGGGAAGGAAGGGAGGGAAGGAGGGAAGGGTAGGGAAGGAGGGAAGGAAGGGAGGGAGGGAGGGAGAGAAGGAGGTAAGGAGAGAAGGAGGGAAGGAGGGATAACGGAGGGAAGGAGGGAAGGAAGGGGAGGGAGGGAAGGAGAGACGGAGGGAAGGAGAGAAGGAGGGAAGGAAGGCAGTAGAGTTATGGGCTGCCTTAGCCCACAACAAGATGGCTGACTGACAGTTTCACTGACTTCAACTTGCGCGCTGAGGGCGTCTCCACCCATACTACCTCCATGGTACCACCACAGGCACACCACAGTGCCACCACAGGGGCACCACAGTGCCTCCCTACGGCCCAGGAGTCGTCCACTCACTCCATGGCCCCGTAGATCCCCTCCCTCCGCGACTGCCTCTCCCGGCAGCGGCGCACGTCTGTCCCTCAAGACGCCTCTTTCCTCACTACCTCACTTGTGAGCTAGGAGGCACACAGCCTCCGTCCTCCTGGCCCCACTCCCAGCATCCCACCCGGGTAGCCAGAACACACGTCCACTGGGCCCACTCCCAGCATCCCACCCGGGCACCCACCCACACCGCGTTCAAGGTTGCCCTACTGGCACCTTAGGCGCGCCACCTCCACTCCCAGCTCATACACACAGACACACACACACGCCTCACCGCTCTCACAACACCACACAACCCCCAACATGCCTCCACCACCACCACTATCACTACATGCATAACAGCACCGTAGAATGGCGTAGATAACAGTTATAGTCGCCACCTACAATCATGTCGCCAGGCGCCATATATTACGAATTATAGCATCACTACTGATTTTTATGTGCCACTAAAGATGATACACAGTAGTTTATATCATGACTGTATAATCTACCCTGTTTCAGCGTTGTTTTATGCTTTGTAGCTGCAAGTAGGCTATATACGGTTTCAAATTTCACTACGCGTTTTTTTTTCGGGCGACGAAAACGTAGGGAGGACACTCAGAACATAAACACTAGATGGCGACTTTATTGTTGGTGGCCACTCTGTTGATATTTTTGTAATTTGTTCAATTATAGCCATACTATGACACAGATGAAGACACAAAATGACACAGACTCTCCAGATAGCCCCTTTTAACTTTCTTGAAATCATGGATGTAGAAATGTAAGTATTAACGCCACCACACGTCTGTAAACAGAAAAAAAAGTTGTCCTGGAGACTTTAGTGTTATCTACACAACCACTGACCTCTATGTGAACATATTGTTATGCATATAGTGGTGGTGGGGGAGGCATGTGGTGGTTGTGTGGTGTCGTGTGTGTCTGTGTGTATGGGCTGGGAGCGGAGGTGGCGCGTGGGTAATATTAAGGTACCTTGTGGGGCAACCACAGAGTTATGCACTAGAGATCGCACAGGGGGGCATCAGCTGACGCAACCGGTAGTGGCTCGGCCGCCATCAAACCATGATACTCTGCGGCCACAGATGATGCTCTGGCCCACACGACATGTTGTACTCTTAAGCCCGGTTCCCACCATCCCGCTTGTACGGCCGCTATACAACAACAATGACGTCACCATCATCACTGCTTGAGTGGTATTTGTGGTAACTGGGCACAGTTGGCAACTCAGCTCGAGCGGACACCGCCGAGCGGGAGAGATGACTTGAATTTAACTTTGTACGGCGGCCGTATAGCGGTACGGCGGTGCGGTAGACTTTGTTGTGACGTCATTGTGACGTTATTGTTGCTGTACGGCGGCTGTACAAGCGGGCTGGTGGGAACCGGGCCTTACACGGTATTATCAAACTACCAGATGATACCTAGAATAACTGAACCTATCATCGTCTTCACAAGACATTACTCTACATCATGAATATTAATTTAATACAATAAGCTATACCTAGAATAAGATAATGGGAGCAAAATAAAATAGCGCATAAACATTTGTTTTCACCTTCCTTGCTTCAACTCCCTATTATTCCAGTAATTGTGCTTGCATTGAATTTTCATTCACTGTCTCGGAATCAGCACATTTTTCTGATTCTGCTGGTATGTGACACGTACCAATGCAACAATAAGCAGATGGTAAAAAATTGCCATGAACAGAAAACTTGCGACGGAACAGCTTTTCGCCGTGGTGAGCGTCACTTCCGCAGCCTCGTCGGCACTATTTCCCTCGCCGAGGATTTATTAAGGCTGATTCACACTGCCGTTTTTTCGTCATTTTTATCTGACGAGAAGGGGTCTGGGTCTGGGGCTGGTGTCATGATCGCATAAGTTTTCAAAAAAAATCACACACCGATCGCTCGGTCTTTATCTATCGACTTGACGAGAATTTCGCGCGCCAAATTAAAAAAACGCAGAAGCCAGCACCACCCTCTCCCAAATTACCCCAATTATTGGTATAATTTCGGTATTGGGCACTAAAAACTAACAAATTTAACTTACATCATCGTGCAGATCTTTTCATCCTTATAATAATAATTTGAATCCAAATTTCCCATGCCAATGGCGATACATATAATACCGAAAATTTTCCATTTTAGCTAGCCATAAACGGTTGTTAGTTTAAATCAGATTATGTTAGGTTAGACGTGGGGTTTGATTTAGTAGATGATATCAAGGAAAAAATGAAACTATCAATACTACTTCCTAATAGGTAAAGTGCGCGAAAACTTATCTATCGCGCGCCAAATACACACAAGCCAGCCACTAGCCCCCTATAGCCCCTAGCGCGACGTGACCCCTGACCCTGCTGCCTGAGACCCTCACTGCCCCTGGGAACAACAACAAGCTCGAGAACGAGCTTGACAGACGACCTATAAAGCGATAAGCAAAAGCAGAAAAGGTCACAAGAAGAAGAAGAAGAAGATTTGTCTCCCGAAACGAATTGCGTGTGTGAACGTAATCTCCGCACTAGCCCGCAAGAGACCGACTTCTCGTCAGATAAAAATGACGAAAAAACGCCAGTGTGAATCAGCCTTTACCCTCACCTCAGAGTCACAGATTAGAGGGAGATGCTTGACATCACACAGGTATGTCCGGTGTTATCAAGCTACCAGATGATATTTAGAAAATACTGAACCTACCATCGTGTTCACGAGACATTACTGCATATCATGAGCATACATTAATTACAGTAAGTCATACCTAGAATAAGATAATGAGCGTAAAATAAAAGAGTGCATAAACATTTTCTCTCACTTTTTTGCTTCAACTCGCTATTATTTCTATAATTTTGCTTGCATTGAATTTCCATTCACTGTCTCGGAATCAACACATTTTCCCGATTCCGTTGGTATGTGACACATACCAATGCAAAAAAAAGCAGGTGGTAAAAAATGACAAAAACGTAAAACTTGTTCGTCTGACAAAATATCGTCGAGTATCATGGTTGCATGTCCGCCATCCGACCCCACTTGCTTCACTCCGCCCAAGGTAAACAAACTCAGTTTGTTTACCTTGACTCCGCCTACCCACCCACTTGGGTAGGGGATGCGCGCTCTAGTGTATAACCGAGACCACAGTCTAATCGTGGCCACCGAGATGATAAGGCCTGGTGGATCGCCCGTGACGTCACACCATAAGGATACAACCGTGGCCACCGAGATGATTCTCTCGGTGGTCTCGATACAACCCGCTCCGCTCCCCGTACAAGTTTACCTACCTAATATAATGTTTATCAGTATAAAAGATATACTGTTATCTTCGGAAATGTTTGTTCTATAATATTATCAAATAAAAAACCGTAAAACACACCAAGAAAATGTCATTATGAGACTTTCAAGAAATATGCATTAACTTAAACTTTTCGCCATTTAATATTTTGCTCGCAAACATTTTACATGGAGAATATCAATAGAAGCGGAGTTTAATTAGCTTTCCATTGATATATTTCGTTTAGTGATAAATGAATTAGCGGCATGCATAAATTAGCGTTAACTAAATATAAAAAATCATGAAATCGGGTAATTTCCTACCTAATATATGTTTAGCAATATGAAATATATACTGTGATGTTCGGAAATGTTTGTTCTATAATATTATCAAATAAAAAACCGTAAAACACTAAAGAAATGCCATTATGAGACTTTCAAGAAATATGTATGAACTTAAACTTTTCGCTATTTAATATTTTGTGAAAAAACTTTTTACATGGAGAATATCAATAGAAGCGGAATTTAATTAGCTTTCCATTGATATATTTCCTTTTCTGATAAATGAATTAGAACCATGCATAAATTAGCGTTAACTAAATAAATAACATCATGAAATCGGGTAAATTACCCCGATTTATTTGTAGCCGGTAGAGATATAGATGTATCTTATACCACAGTTGCGGCCATCCCTAGTTCTCAACAAAGACCTATCTTTACATGCCATTATTGTCAACAAGAAGGACACACTGCAAATAAATGTTATATTAAAGCTAAAGAACGTCAACGCCAAAGAAAACTTGAAGCCGCCTCAAGGTAATTACCTGCTTCAAGAAACTCAGACGGAAACAGAACCTCTACTGCCAGGGGCCAGGGGCCAGATCCAGCAAACACATACGCCGGTGTATGTCAGTGTAAGTCTGAGATACTCCTCTTTCGAAAACTTTCTTGGATCAGGAGCTACATCTGCGCCAAATCGATGACGTCACAACGCCAGACTTTACCCCTCGGTGCAAGTCTGCGCCAACCCTCCCTGGCTGGATCCAGCAAGCGTACTTACTCCTTTTCCGTGACGTCACAGGGCCAATATTATGGCGTAGATTTACACCACCTCGATGAGGTGTAGAGAAGGTGTATCTCATATATATAAATAAAATGTCATTTATTATGCCTAATAGACGTTACCACCGAGGTAAGGATTGAAATATAAGCCTATTGGTAGTCGGCAGCGGCGTGTGTTTACAAATGTTTAGGAGATACAAGCCTTGGTGGGAGCCGCCTCCAGTCGTGTAGGGACTGCCTTCGGTGTTTTTGTTGTATTAGTTCGTTATTGGGCAGCACCAGTTTTTTTAGACCACTAGCGGAGTCCTGTGAGCGTTGTGGGACGAGGCGAGCCTGGCATCCCGCGGCTAGATTAATGTTGTTTCACTATATCGTAATTTGGACGTTTTTGAGAATGAAACTTTTGTTCTGATGCCTACCCCTCAGTGACCTTGCACTATGGTTAGGTCACTTAGGACGCTTGACCCTCATTGCCCCTGAATGGTAGTTAGGTCACGTTTGCTAGCCTTTAATGGTACAGTCCCCGAACGGAAGGAATGCTCGCCACCGTCGGAGAATGTTCCATTTTGGAAATACTTTGGAACTCACCCTTCCGGCTTTGACTGAAATGAACTACCGCACTGTATTGTATGCTTATTGTACTTCACATCTGTAAGGTTCCAGCGTGCGCTCAGCCTTGTTAACCCACACGGCCGCTATGAAATATGAGGTGCCATCAAAAAATTCTAAGTCCAGTTAGGTTAGGTTAGGTATACTTTGTGGTTAAGGTTAGGTTAGGTTAGGTATACTTTGTGGTTAAGATTAGGTTAGGTTAGGTATACTTTGTGGTTAAGGTTAGGTTAGGTTAGGTTAGGTATACTTTGTGGTTAAGGTAGGTTAGGTTAGGTATACTTTGTGGTTAAGGTTAGAAATACTTTGTGGTTAAGGTTAGGTAGGTATACTTTGTGGTTAAGGTTAGGTTAGGTATACTTTGTGGTTAAGGTTATTTTGGTTTTACTTTTGTTAAAGGGTTAGGTTTTGGCCATTATTTTTTTGGTGGGGATGTTTTTTTTAAAAACTTTTACGATTTCCCAAATACCTAAACATTTAATTTAGGGGGGAGGACTTATTTTTTTTTGGGGGAAAACGGGGTGCCCCCCATACACCAACTTTTTCAATCCATTGACATATTACAAATTTGGGTTAAAATAAACTCATTCTGGGTTTTTTTAAATTCCCCTTTCTTCAAATTCCCTAAAATAATTTTCCCTTCCCCCACTCCTTTTTAATTTATTTTTTTACCTTTACTCCCTACCATCTTTTAATTGGGTGTTCCCTACTCTTCCGACATCTCCCCACCAATCCACACCTTTATCCTCTACTTCCCTTTTTTGGAAATTTCTTTTAACCTACCCCCTTTTTGACCAATACTTTTCCTTTAAAGGCCTACGCCCCACCCTTTTTGCCCCCCAATTTACCCCATTTTTTATTTTCCTATCTTTTTTTGGGGGGGCCCCCAACCTTTTTTTTTCCATTTTTTAAAAATTGGGGGGGTAGAAAACCCCTTTAGCAACTATTTAAGGGTTTAAAATTTTGGGGGGGGGGGCTTTCCCCCCCGACCCCTGTGTTATTTTTTTCTTTCCCAAAGGGGTTTTTTGGGTTGGGTCTTTTAAAAAGAAGTTTTGGTTTTAAATTTAGGCTACAACTTTTAAAAAAGGGGGGGCCCTTGAAAATTTTTCCCTCCCGACCCCCAAACCCTCCAACAAAAATGGATTTATGTGGGGGGTTTTTTAAAAAGGGGTTTTTTTAATATGCAAGGTCCTTTTTTCTATGGGGGGGGATCAGACCCGAAGCCCCCGGGGGGGGGTTGTTCTTCGGCGCGGGTTTTTCCACCAAAAACTTCCGGGGTTTTCGTGGGGGCTTTACCTGCCGAAAAAAAAAAAGGGGGGGGGGGGGGAAAAAAAAAAGGGGGGTTTTTGGGGGGGGGGGGGGGGGGGGGGGGGGGGGGGGGGGGGGGGGGGGGGGGGGGGGGGGGGGGGGGGGGGCCCGAATACACCAGGATGGGTTACAAATATTATGACGGCGCCCAATACCCCTTAAAATTAAAGGGTTTTTCCCTGGGATTAATTTATCCTATCCCCTACTAATTTACTTAAAATTACCTTAATTTTACCCATTACCATTACAATTATTTAATACCCATACACCCCTATCACGAGCGGAAAAAACTTCACTCACAGGGGGGGGGGGAAACAAAAACCCCCACTCTACAATTTCGAAGGGTACGTGGTTTTTTGGATAATTTTCCACAGGAACCCAAAACCCCCGATTGGTTGTGTTGTATTGTATTGGGGCTAACTGCACTTTACCTTTTTGTTTTCACTTTTCCCCCTAAGTACATGCTTCCACGCACTATACCCGGTGCTCGAATTTTTCTCTTTTCTTTGCCTCTCCGTAGCTTGATGAGAGAGGATGCGTCAGTTCGTACACAAGTTTTTTTACCCCAAATTCGTACACTTAAAAGTTGTTTCGTATCTATATATATGAACTTTTCGTTTCGTACACTCACTCGGGGTTTAAATTGATGACTAAGTTACGAAACGCAC
The DNA here is from genome assembly GCA_016584305.1 of Chionoecetes opilio. Classification (NCBI taxonomy): domain Eukaryota; kingdom Metazoa; phylum Arthropoda; class Malacostraca; order Decapoda; family Majidae; genus Chionoecetes; species Chionoecetes opilio. The sequence continues at coordinate 251,888 of JACEEZ010001307.1, forward strand.
ACCCGGTAGACAAAAAAAACTCAAAAAACAGTGTACAAACAACAAAAAAAACCGGTACAAACAAAATTGTGTACGAAACTCCGTATTGAGTCCTTTCCTCCCCCAACACACAATCAAGGGTTATCTTAGTGAGGCAGCTTAGCACCGAAAATTTAAAGGATGGGGAAAACCCGGGTAAAAGCACCAAAAATTTTTATTTAGCATCTTTGGGTCCCAGTCTGATTCTATAACCGGCGCCCAAACCCCATCGACCCTCTTATGCTTCTACGATACATTTTTTTTATGGAGCAATTTTAAAACATACGAAAAAACAAGAAAAATGTAAACTCTTTCAACCGTGCGTATATTTACCCAACATGGTGCAAAATTGCCAGTTTCTTTTTTAAGGGTTTTTTTGGTAGGTTGTCATTATTTGGCCCATTAGGGGTGTTTATAATTCAATCACATGAAATAATCATACTTAGTACACAATTAAGTAGGAGAGCAAAGCATGTTGAATTGCTTCAACATCTGTGGCAAATCTTCATAATAAGACGAGAAAGGGTCAGAGCAAAGGCTGGATGGGTTGTGTTCTTGGTTCTGCTTTATCTAGAATATTCTACAGCGCCCAATACATTGAAATTAAGAACCTGCTTACAATCTAAATTCTATTACAAACAAGTTTCTAGTATCTATAAATAAAATGACATCATAATTAACAGTAAACCAGTCACAATATATATATATAAGTTGTGATCAAAAATACTATCTTAAAATGGCGCACCATAGAAAACCAAGTTAAGGGCTGACTAATACAAAAACAAAAGGTCAGACCTTTCTGTCGCTAGTTTCAACATACTCCCGACCATAGGAGTTTCTAACTTCTATCAAATGAAGGAATTACAGAATCTATAAAAATACTGCTTACATAATGCAACATCAACATGTCAACATAATCAACATGTTACCTATCTCATAGAATGGAAAGTGTTTCCAAATAATATTACAAATAAATACTTCAATCTTCATAGTCCAACATATTATTATAAATATCAAATAGGCTTACAACTAATCTACTTGGAGCCTTGGTTAGCCGACCAGCACGGGTACGTCTCTCATCCAAATTCTTATACAGGAGTTGGCTTCTTGAACAGTTTTAGCCATAACATCAGAATCAGCACAAATATTTCAAGTTGGTGTAATTTTTGTACAGGTCTATTGAGTAACCCCTTGGAAGTCTTGACTTTCACTTCTAAGAATTCCATCCTTACCAGGAAATACATCTACTATTACACCCAGGGGCCACTGTAATCTTCCAATCCTTTCTTCCTTTACTAAAACTAAATCACCTTTCTTGATGTTACACTTTGATGTAAAACCCTTAACAACAGGGGGTAGATTTCTTTGTAATCATTACTCCATAATTTCCAAATTTATCAAGGATTTGATTTCTTAGGATTTCTCTTTCACTCAAATCCTTTGCAGAAATACAAGATGGGTTGGTATTCACATGCGTTTTAGAGCCATGAGTTCTCCCAATGAGGAAGTGAGAAGGTGTTAATGGAGTATTACAATAAGGTTCATCTTCAATATGTGTCAAAGGCCTAGAATTAACACAAGCTTCAATCTCATGTAGGGTAGTTTCTAATTCACTCCTAGATATATAATTCACACCTAGAGTTTTTCTAACAGCAGACTTCACAGATCTTATCAAGCGTTCCCACCAGCCTCCCCACCAAGGAGACCGTGGAACGATGAATTTCCAATGAGGAGATAGATGACCATACACTTTTTGCAATTCATTAATAGATGCCACAAAGGTTTTAGCATTATCTGAATAAAACACTGAAGGAAGCCCCTACGGCAATGAATCTCCGAATAGCAAGCATGCAGTTAAAAAACTAATAGAGTCAGTAAGCTCCACATGAATGGCTCTGACTACTGCACAGGTGAAAAGCAAAATGTAAAACTTCTTAGAGGAAAATCTGAACAGAATAGAGGACCAGCAAAGTCAAGTCCAGTTACAGTAAATGGAGGTGTAGATTTCACTCTTAGTTCTGGGAGAGGAGCTACAGGTTGACTACATGCTCTCGAATCATGTCTTTGACACCTTACACATTCCCTGGTGACAGACTTTGCCAATCTTCTAATGCCTATTATCCAAAAACTATCTCTTAAAGTAGACATCATAGTAGAAACACCTGCATGCTTGAGAAATTTATGCTGAAAACTAACAAGGAGCTTTGCTAGGTCACCTTGGGTATTATGACTGGATGTTTACTTCCATAGCTTAAGTCTGCAAACTCAAGTCTACCTTTGATTCTTAATAAATCTTTATCATCTAAAAAAGGATCCAATTTGATCAAGCTTGATCCTTTGGGGAGAGGCTTGTTATTTTTCAAAACCTTGATTTCTCCTGCATATATCTCTCTTTGATTACAATAAATCATTTTCAATTGGGCATTATCTAATTCATCAGCAGTGAGAAGGCCTGAATATTTCTTTATGCATGGTTACAGTTGTTTATGAATCTCAAAACCCAAGCAACAATATGCTGAGCTTTACTAAAGTGACTCCATCTGCTAAACTCAAACAGAGGTGTTGCAGGATTAATGGCAGCACAAACAATATCATCCTTATATCTAGCTTCTCCTTAGTAGAAAACAAGGCTCTTCTTTCTTGACTCACGGACAAGGGTTCTGATAACAAGGGGGACCATTTAACCACAAAGTGTTAGATACAAGCTGGTCTCCTAATATTCCTCTTGAAATCAAATCGGCAGGGTTGTCAATTCCCTTACAATGCTGCCAGCAACTTGGAGGAGTTACACTTTGGATTTCAGTAACTCTATTTGCAACAAAACTTTTCCATTTATAAGAATCACCTTGTATCCAAGCAAGGACAATCTTTGAGTCTGTCCAGCAATTTGGGATGTGTCCTTACTTAGATTTAGATGAAGAGCATTTTTTACAAAGGTAATTAACCTGGACATAAACAAGCCGCCATCAATCTACCTGGGCAGAGTTACAGTTTTGATGGGTGCTACTCTAGATCTGGAAGCCCATAGTGATACCTTTAAAGAACCATCTTGGCACAGGGTTCTGACATATACACAAGCTCCATATCCTTTCAGAAGCGTCCCCAAAAGTATGCAGTTCAATTTTATCAAGGCTATTCCAGGAAGACCTGAAAAATAGCATCTATCAAGACTCCATGATCTAAGAGAGGTAGCACTCTCAATCCACTTCTCAAACTTCTTTGTAGTTCTAGGGGCAACATATCATCCCAAGAAATACCTAACCTCCAAATATTTGGAAGAGTATTTACCAAACATCCAAAGGGACTTATGATACCCAGAGGATCAAAGATCTTGGCAAAAAAACTAAGAACAGATCTTTTGGTAAATACTAACTGAATTTGGGCACCTAAATTTAGTCCCTCAAAGGAGAATGTATCAGAGGAGTTACACCACTGCAATCCCAGCACATTAGTACCTCATTCCCACTTACATAGTCAAGTTGATCATTAAATCTAGATGTTACCAGTCTACTATTAGAAACCCATTTTTTCAAAGGCATCCCTGCATGTGACAAAAACCTCACAGGCTTCACTAAACTTTGCACAAGCTTCTTCTACAACTATCTGCACCACCATAGCCAGTATCTACATACATATCCTCTTTAATTCATGTATTATCTCAGTCAGTGGGTACCCTTCAAGATGATGTCGATAGTAGCATTTAATAAGAAAGGGCTGGCAGTGTTACCAAATGGAACACGCAGAAATCTCATAAATCTTATCCCATTTACACCCTTCAGAAAGAAACGATGCACATCTCTATCTTCTCGCTTCATACTTATTTGCAAAAATGCCTTGGTGATATCAGCAGCTAAAGCTATGGGCCACCTCCTGAAGCGTATCAGTATTTCCACTAAATCAGGGTTGAGGGATGGGCCAGTCAGTAAACAGTCATTCAGTGATATTCCATTATAACTACGAGCTGATGCATCAAAAACAGGTCTAATCTTAGTACTCACACTGCTTTCTCTGACTACAGGACGGTGAGGCAGATAATAGGTAGGGTAAGGACTAGTAATCTCATCACATGGAATTTCCTCAATAATACCTTCCCTCTCATAATCATCAAAAACTTTATAATATTCTGTTTTAAGCTCAACATCTTTATGCAACTTGTATGTAATCTATCTAGTCTCTTTATAGCAAGTTTTTCATTATCTATGAGATCACCCTTTGCTGCTTCACTCTTCCAAGGCAAGGCTACTTCATATCTACTATCAACAAACTTAATGCTCTTAGAAAACTCCTGCAAGGCAGAGTTAGACTCAAAAAAAACAATCAGCTTCCTTAGAAGTATCCCTACAGACTCTAAGTCCAAACTTGCTTACATCATAGTCTGACACCTTGGAAATACACAACATTTGATGTGAAGTAAAGTGAGAATCTGGCACAGCATGCCAAGCTCCTGACAGAATCCAACCAAAAACTGATTCTGTGCTACTATTCCATCAACTTGAAAGTATCACTGGGGATCAAGAATTGCCAGTATGCATCGAGACCAATCAATATATCTATGTCCATCTGGAAATTATTCAAGTGATCATCAGCAAGTTCTACATGGGAAAAGGCACTCAATAAGTTATGAGGAACAGTGGTCTAATCAAAGGTTGACATATCTTAGGAATTTCAACAACAATCAATGAATGTGATGCATTATTACAATCAAGTAGTTTCAGAGAATAAATGTTACTTTGCCTGCTCTTATTAGACTTTTCACCACCAAATGCTGAATATGAAATTGTCTGACTAGAAAGCCACTTAGGTTTACACTTTTAGCAAGATTACTACTACATAGGTTCTGTCAGACCCACTGTCAAACATAAGTTTAGCATCATAAAGACACCATTAGTTCCAACAACCTTAACCTTTGCTGTTTGCAAAATAGTACATGTTTCATTAGTGGAGGTAATATTTTTGAAGAGCAACGCTACCTTGCTGAACTGATGAACTCTTTCCGTTGGCATCACTAGTGAGTTCAGACCTGTGTTCAGGTACAACCTTCATGTGGTCATTACTAATATTTGAATTCAATTTAATGCCACACATTAGAATATTGTGATTACCATTACATTTTACACACTTAGCAAAGCATCCTTAGCAATATGCCCTTTACTTAAACACTTAAAACCACAAACTGGCAGATTGAATTCTATCAGCACGGTCCCTTCCACTTAATTTCAATATTTCAAAAACATTTCTCTGATTTATGTCTCTTGCTACAAAACCCACAATTAAGCCAGTTAACTTCAGAAGAGGCGTGAAGAGCTGAAGCTGAAGACCCTTTCTCCCTTGACCCCCTTCATGTACCAATTCCGTCTTCTTCAGGTTCATGTTGCCTTTCTAAATTCTCTGAAGTAACATCCTTGAAAGTCTCCGAACGTTCAATGCTCTCTACTTCTTCTTGCAGGAACTGCAGGAGCCAATCCAAGTCGCGTTTCACGTCCAGCACCTTTCGAGCCCACTCCATTCGTATTTCATTAGGAAGACGGATAGGATGATTGGTGTTAGAAAGACTTCACACTGCTTACCAGTGACACCCAATGCTTCTAGACTTCTGATGTGTGTCAGTAGCTCGTCACGTAGAATCCAGAGTTGGGACACGTACTTAAGACCTCTTGCCTTCACAGGAACTTTGCCTTTTAAAAGAGCTTGAACATGGGCAAATATGATTCTCTCAGGCCTTCCAAATCTCTCCTTTAGTTAGTGTACAAGCAGTCTATAATTGGCGCTTGTGGAGAGAGACCAGATATGACTGATTTAGCTTCTCCTTCCAACAGTGAAACTAAATAGCTAAATTTGCTTATCACAGGAATGTCTGCATCATCAACATGAGACATAAATTGGTCCAAAAGGACTGCCATTCTGTAACTTCACCTTTAAACTTTGGAAGTTCTAACTTAGGCAACCTTACTTGTGCAGCAGAGGCTCCGCCACTTGAGCTACAAGCATCAGCAACATCCTTATTACTTAGCAGATCTTGTAATTTCTCAGAGGCCTTGATTCTGTGTATACGAGCCTTAGATCTGAAGTCAGCGGCCACATCTAAGTCTTCTTCAAGGGCATCACTCTCTAACCTCCAGTTCTAATTCTGACTGCACTTCATCTAGCTTAGACAGGCGTCGATCAAAGTCATCAGTTGTACTTCTAAGCTCAAAAACTGTGACATCTGACGTTTGTAATAAGCTCAGAAGCTGGTTTGACATTCGGGAAACCCAACCTTTAGCAGCAGCTCTCGACTTTAGTAATTTCTCCATCTTATGTCTGTCTGTATGCCACAAATTTACTCACAAGAGGTCCTTAAAGTCTTCACCTCCCGGGTCTGGGCACCAAAATGTTGAATTGCTTCAACATCTGTGGCAAATCTTCATAATAAGACGAGAAAGGGTCAGAGCAAAGGCTGGATGGGTTGTGTTCTTGGTTCTGCTTTATCTAGAATATTCTACAGCGCCCAATACATTGAAATTAAGAACCCTTGCTTACATCTAAATTCTACTTACAAACAAGTTTCTAGTATCTATAAATAAAATGACATCATAATTAACAGTAAACCAGTCACAATATATATATATAAGTATGTGATCAAAAATACTATCTTAAAATGGCGCACCATAGAAAACCAAGTTAAGGGCTGACTAATACAAAAACAAAAGGTCAGACCTTTCTGTCGCTAGTTTCAACAAAGCATGAAGGTCAGTTCAAAGGTTTTAATGGAGGAATCTGCTAACAACTGACATTAAAACATGGAAACATGCAGTGTTAATGTCTTAAATCCCTTCTCTGCACAAAATTCAATTACTACATTTCACACTAAGCCGGCTAAGCTACTTCTCACATCGGCAGCTGCAAAGTTATGTGCACTTCCACCGCGCCTTCTTGCATGAGCATCGTCCTCCACACGTGCACATGGCGCTTTTGCAACCACTTGATCAGTCCGCTGCAGGCCTGGGATGCCACAGGCAGGTTGGAGCACACAGGACGCCAGGTCTTCGTTGCACTCTCTAGAGTCCATCCAAAGCCCTCTGAGGTTGGAGGCTTCTGCTCACAATGATCACTGGTTGCCCAGATTCCAGCTTGGTAGACTGCGCGCAGTGTGTGCTGCAGAAGGGCTTCTTGCGTTGGGGAATGTTCTCCATTGTCCTGTTTTTCTGGAGAAGAGTTCCCTACGTGCCTCGTTCACAGAGTCCAAGTTGCTCTTCTTATTGTAGATGATCACGGTGAAGCGCTCGAGCAACTGGAATTCTTGCAGTTCACTGTCACAGTCATGTAAGGGTGATTCATGAGGTTGTTGAAGGCTTCCGTCACCTCCACGTAGCATTCCAAGCCTCCCATACCGATTTCTTCCCTTTGCCAAGAAAGCGGAAGTTGTGTCGCAGCCCGTGAAGCTGTGGAACATAGGCAGTGCCGTTGACCTATCTTTTCCCAGAGCATAGCATATGGCATTGATATCCAGGTACATGAAGTTCTTTCAGTTCCAAAGGCTACCCAGATGGCTGCCATCTGATGCTGCTGGTCAGGGAATGATACTTTCCTATCAGTATGACAACGCGTCTGTGTCGACAGTGGCGTACCAAACAGGTGGTGCATCCCTTGTCCAGCGCATCTTTTCAGGTGAACGACAATCCTTGTATCGGCCTCTTCATGGTCACATCGTGGCAATGGAGTGGTCGGAACCTCTGCTGATCACATCTGTGCCTGATGTTATGAAGACCTCCTTCCGTCTGGCCAGTCATTGGAGCCGACTTTGTCTGAAAGGAAACTGGAAAAGCTCCTCCTTGTTTGTGGAATCCCGGAGGAAGTCGGCCAGTTGCTGGGCACCTTGGTTGGACCGCCGACCTTTTTCCGCACACCTTTTCCCCTTTTCTCTCTAGTTGACCTTGATACTGCTGGCAATGTAGCTGTCCCAGACCACATCGACTCTTCTGCAGGATTCAAGTAGCTTCAGGATGTGGGGGATGCAAACGCCATTAGCATTGAATGTGGTGACATTAGTATGAGGAAGCAGATACACCACAGCAACACCGTCGAGAATTCTTGCATCCAGAAACGGCGTGTGTAATATGCATTTAATTAAATAAAAAAAAAAAAAGTTCTATTATGCAGGCTATCCTATCGGGGAGGCGGTAGCAGTGGTTAGCGTCTCTCAGTGGCGTTCTCGGTGACCCGAGTTCGATCCGAAGAAAACCAAAATCTTTCTGCACCGTCGAGTGGCCTAAGAACACCCACATGCCCTGCCCATTAACTCTACCTTCGATTGCGAGTGCATCGGATGACACAGGGGGGCGGCATGAGCCTCTAATCACAGGCGTCACTATAAAAATCCTGCCTGCGCCACCACGGACGAGGGCCAACCATCACAGCCCTCAAGTGAACCTCCGGGGCTTAACTACCGAGCCCTGGGTCACTATTGCCTACAGGCGCTATAGGCACAAAATGTTAAATAAAAAAATAAAAAATAAATAAAGATTGTGTTTAAAAAAAATGTTCGGATCGCTTGGCGCCGGTTCTAGAATTGAAGCTTGGATTCTGAGGAATACCTGGAAAAAATGTGGTGCTTTTATCCGGCATGTCCCCATCAACTACCTAAGCTGCCTCACTATCTAGTTTATCTGCCGTTCCAGCACTCATTTTACTTAATCTGCTTCTCTATCCATTCTTCATACACCTTGCGTACCCACCCTTCGTTCGTTCCAATCTCACTATTTTCATTGCACCCTTCACATTCCCCCTACAGCGTCCTGACCAACCATAAACAACTCAACATGAAATAAACAACTAATAACATAACTTTATATGGCTTGTATATTAGAAAAACCTTCATCATGCGACCCTACGAACAGTGTGCAAGTGCTCTTCAGCAACCTTAGCACTATGAACAAATATGGTGGAAAAACAAACAAATATGGCGGATGGATGTTCGCAAGGATCGTTTGAAAATACCTCTAAACGCGTTACGAACGTTCCAAGATCAATCTAAAGGCCGGTTCCCATCAGCCCGCTTGTACGGCCGTCTTACAACAACACCGCTCAACATGACGTCACGATCATCACCGGCTTGAGTTGGTATATTGTGGTAACGGGGCACAGTTGGCAACTCCGCTAAAGCGGACCCCCCGGGCGGGAAAGATGTTAAATTTTAAACTTTGTACGGCGGCCTACAGGGGTACGCGGGGGGGGGTAACTTGTTGTGAGTCATTGGACGTCTTTGTGTTGTTGGGGCCGTAAAAGGGGGAGGGGGAACCGGGCTAAGTGCAAGTGATCTTAGAGACGCGTTACGAACGTTCGAACATCCGGCCCTGTTTACGTGCTACGCTTTCCCCTCTGTCTTATAATTAAGTTAAGCACCTGCCTGCTTCCCTGCACTCAAGCGAGCAGCCCGGAGCAGGTGTAGAGGAGCCTAGCTGAGGACAGCTAAGAGAGGGGGGGGGGGGGGGGGCGTTCGTTCTTATAATATATATATTATATATATTTTATAAAATAATATATATATATATATATAATATATATATAATATAATATATATTATTATTATAATATATTATATATATTATAATTGGCCTCTCCCTTTCAATTTCAACACACATAAAATATATATATATATATATATATATATTTTATATATAATATATTATATATATATTATATATATTAATATATATATATTATATAATATATATATTGGCCGCCCTTTTCATTTTCAACAATAATATATATATATATATATATATATATATATATATAATATATATATAAAATAAATAAAAATAGTAATAGATACGTATATATATATAATATATAAATATATATATAATATATATATAAATATAGATAATATAGATATAAATATATCTATATATATGGCCTGCCTTTTCATTTCAACACATAATATATAATATATAGATATATATATATAATAGATATATATAATATATAGATGAGAGAGAGAGAGAGAGAGGAGAGAGAGGAGAGGAGAGAGAGAGAGAGAGAGAGAGAGAGAGAAAGGGGGGGAGAAGAGAGAGATGAGAGAGAGAGAGAGAGAGAGAGAGTCTTTTACAATTATCGACAGTTTTAGACAAAAGTTTACCCTAAGGAGGTGTTTTTAGCAGTATCAACACACACATGGTTTACCAATGGCTTGTATGCAATGTAGAAAACGAAGCATCACGGAGCAAAGTCACGTGTATGTCACGTGGTATGAAAAGTTAAAGAAAGGGAAATCCTTACACAATTATCGACAGGGTTCTACGTACAGTTATCGACAGTCAAATTTTTTATTTTTTATTTCAAGCAAAATCCTACAAAGTGAACCAAAAACGTAACTGACAGCAAGGTAAATTGTATGTCCAAGCATTTACAGAATGAAGTAAGCTGACAAAGTACTGCAGCCATAATGAAACATTATACACGTATGTATACAGATGTGATCTGATACGAACGAGTCTGTAATGACAGGGTTTATTTGAACAGCTATATGTAAAAAACGGGAGCTAGTACAAGGTTAATATTTACAATTAATAAGTGGTATCACAGAAAGTCTAATGTTTGATGATGTTTGATGTTTGAAGAATTTCGTCAGTTATCGACGCAGCTGAGATGGATCTCCACTGTAACCAGACAGCTCTCTCTCAGACTACCCCTAGAGAGCTGTCTGCTAGTGCTTATAGTGTTGGCCTAAGCCAGCACCCCGGGAGGCGGGTTACAAACCCCCGGCTAACACCCGGTACCCATTCACTGCTGGGTGGACAGGGGCTCGGGTTTTAAGGAAACAGCCCAACTGTTTCCGCTCAGCCGGGGGATCGAACCCGGGACTTCTCGGTTGTGAACCGAGCGTGCTACCCCTACACTACGGAGTACCCGTGTACTCCGATATAACTATACATTATATCAATGTAACTATACATTGAAGAAATTATTTCAAATATGCTTTATTTTATTCAAAATATGCCTTTAAAGTTAATACCATCTATAACTATGGAATGTTCATATTTATGTAGACACAATTATCGACACCCCAGAGAGTACACATATATAAGTCATCACAGAAAAGCTATCTGCAGCCATGTCATTCGTATGAGACCTATTTTTGTAGAATATCAGCTTAAAAAGGTAAATATTTCACTCCGTCTTGAAATAAACAAACACATCCATGGATATGTGCGTTAACTTGTGTATACCTGTTTATATGCACGCTTCGGTGATTTCTGCACTAGGAGCATAAAACATTTCAAGATCTTTCTACACAGTCGGTTAGCAGTAGAGTTGCATGATTGTTTAGAAACGTTTCGGGTGAGATACATGTTGTAAGCTTATTGATCAAAGAGCCCCTAAAGTTTAAAGGGGGTTCGCAGTGTAATTTTTCTGTAAAAGTGTCAAAAATTGTAACTATATACGCTCTCTCTCTCTCTCTCGCTCTCTCTCTCTCTCTCTCTCTCTCTCTCTCTCTCTCACTCTATATATATTTTATATCTATTTATATATATCATATCTATATATATATATATTATATATATAATATATATATATATTATATATAATATATTATATATATTATATATATATAAATATATATAATATATATATAAGTTATAATATATATATATATATATATTATATATATAATCATATATATATATATATATATATAATATATATATATATATATATTATATGTAAGAAGTGCAAATTTTGGTTAAACTTCGCGGTGAAAGGGAGAGGAAAGGGAGCGGCAAGAATTGGCGGGAGTGTGTGACCGCGTGGGAGGGAGACACGAGGGAGCCGTTGTTGTGGTGGGGCCGGTGGGCCGGCGGAGAGAAAAGGAAGCCGTGGCTGGCGTGGTGGTGGAGCTGGTCGCCTCACGATGCTGAGGCGGGTGTGGTGGTGAGCCTAGTGTGGTGAGCCTGGTATGAATGTGTGGTGTGGTGTGGTGTGGTGTGGTGGTGTGTTTGCCTGGCTGCTAGTGTTAGCGTCAGAGCGTGTGTGGTGTGGTGTGGTGTTGCCTGGCTGCTAGGGTTAGCGTCAGAGTGGGCGTGGTGTGGTGTTGCCTGGCTGCTAGTGTTAGCATCAGAGCGTGTGTGGTGTGGTGTTGCCTGGCTGTTAGTGTTAGCGTCAAGCGTGTGTGGTGTGGTGTGGTGTTGCCTGGCTGCTAGTGTTAGCGTCAGAGCGTGTGTGTGTGGTGGTTGTGTTGCCTGGCTGCTAGGGTTAGCGTCAGAGCAGTGTGGTGTGGCGTGGTGTGGTGTGGCCTGGCTGCTAGTGTTAGCGTCAGAGCATGGGTGGTGTGGGTGGTGGTGTGTTTAATGGTGTTGTGTAAGCCATTGGGTCTTTGGCCTAATGTGCAGTGTGGTGTAGTGGGTGCAGGGGTGTGTAAGGGTGTTGTGTAAGCCATTGGGTCTTTGGCCTAATGTGCAGTGTGGTGTAGTGGGTGCAGGGATGTGTAATGGTGTTGTGTAAGCCATTGGGTCTTTGGCCTAATGTGCAGTGCTGTGTTAGTAAAGTAAGGCAAAAAGGAATTTGGTGTTTCCTTGTGCCCTGGCCGGAGTTGAGTAAAGGGTGGGGTTAACCGGGAGAGTGTGACGGGTGGGGGTTTTCTGGGTGAGGCGCAGGAGAAGGGCGAGCCCTGCCCGCTGGTTAGCGGGTGAATGAGAGGGTAAAATCTATCTCGAATCTTCTTAAGTAAGATTCCGCCTCATTTACATATATATATATATATATAATATATATATATATATATATATATATATATATATATATATATATATATATATATATATATATATATATATATATATATATTAATATATATATTATATATATATATATATATATATATATATATATATATATATATATATATATATATATATATAGTATAATAGTATATACCGCCTCCCTTTAGTTGAGAGATGGCTACGAGTTATGTCCCCATGACTCCAGTACCAGAAACATTAACAGTGTTTCTGCTTCTGAATTTTGCAAAGTCCAGAAGGTTGAGAATTGCAGGTTCTTGGTATCAGAGACCGACCTGCACCGCTGGACATGGTATAGTAATGCTGGAGGGGTAGTTAAGGAGATCGACCACATCCTCGTTAGTACTCGTTGGAGGATTCTCCAGAACTGCAGAGTTTACCGGAGTGCTGAGTTCTTTGCAACTGATCACAGACTTTTTGCTACACTCAAGCTTCATGTCAAGTCCAGAAGAATCACAAGAGGTAACCACACTGTGTTTCATCTTGAGAAGCTGAAGGAGTTGACATGTACCCATGAGTATGCAGTGGCAGTCTCAAATCGGTTTGATGTGCTCGGTGCCCTCGAGGACCCTGTAGATCTGTGGGATACCTTCAAACGTGAAACTCTCCAGGTTGCCAATTAAGGAGTGCATCGGGGAGCGTCCGAGGTCAGGGCGTGGTTTTGTCTCGATGGAGACGCTAGAGAAAATCGAGGAGAGTAGCGCTGCCAGGCTTGCTGGGAACCGGTACCAGCACAGGGATCTGTCACGCAGGACTAGAAGTCTAGAACCCTCCTGGAGAGAGACAAGGAGAGGTATGTCAGGAGTCTCGCTGAGGATGTCGAGAGCCATTTGAACGCTAATGACCTCCGACCCGCCTACCGATACCTGAAAAAGCTCCGTTTCAAGTCTCCATCTCGGGCGAGTGCTATTCGAGCAGCAGATGGGCGCCTCGTGTCGGACATGGATGGGCAGATGACTCGTTGGGCTGAGTACTTTGGGCAGTTGTTCACGGTGGACCCTCCAATTGAGCAGCTTCACACCACTGGATTACGGCAATTGATGCCGATCCTCCCATTGACGAAACCGCACCCTCTCTTGACGAAGTCAGAGAGGCTGTAGCAAAGTTGAGGGGTGGAAAGGCAGCTGGTGTCTATAGTATCAGTGCGGAGCTCCTCAAAGCTAGGGGTGAGGCCATGATCCGCGAATTGCATGCTGTCTTGATTGCCGTGTGGCAATCAGGTACCATTACACCTGACTGGAAAAGGGGGCTCAATCAATCAATCATTGGGGGCATACGCCGGGGGGCGCGTCGCCTCGCCCACCCTACGACGCCACTCCCGGGGGTCACCACGCGCGAGTTCCCATGCAGGCTCCTTTCCCATACCAAGCAGCTCTCGACAAGAAACATCAACTTGCCCCAGCCACGAGCCTTGTGGGCGCCCCCTTGGCCTCCTCCACGCCGGATTGTCTCTTACAGATACAACCCGATGGGAAGGATCGGTTTCAGGGTAGCGTGCCACATGCCCATATAGCCGAAGTTGGCGCTGACGGACTATGCAGGTAATAGGCCTCGATTCAGTCTCACGGTGCAATCGCTGATTTGACACGTAATCATCCCAGCGATACCCCATGATTCTGCGAAGACACTTATTACTAAAGGCATTGATTCGTCTCTTCAAGTCACTATTTAGTGTCCATGTCTCACAACCATAGAGTAAGACAGGGATCACAAGCGACTTGAAGATCCGGATCTTTGTCCTCCTGCACAGGTACCGACAACGCCAAATACTCCCGCTGAGCGAGTCCATAACACCGTGGGCTATGCCAATCCGTCGTAAGACTTCTTGACGTGACCCGCCGTCATTATGGACTGCGCTACCAAGGTATGTAAAACTTTCCAAGATCTCAATGTCCTCGCCACACGCATGAACAGACTGTACTGCTTCATCTAGTAAGTCTCCAAACACCTGGACCTTGGTCTTGAGCCAGGATACCTCAAGTCCCAAAGGCTTTGCCTCCTCGTGCAGCGCCTCGAGAGCCATCACCAGGACCTCCAGCGACTCAGTAAAGATTACTGCATCATCGGCAAAAACAAGATCAGTGATCTTGGTGTTGCCGACGGATGCTCCACAATCACTTTGATCTACAACCCTGTCCAATACCCAGTCCATACAAGCGTTGAAAAATGATGGGGCAAGGACGCACCCTTGCCTCACTCCTGTATTCACAGGAAAGAAGCTGGATACACCTGCCCCACACTTCACAGCACTCTCAGTCCGAGAATATAGACCAGTTATCAAACCAATAGTCCTTGCAGGAATCCCTCGAAGTCGCAGAAGATCCCAGAGTGACTCACGATGCACTGAGTCAAACGCCTTCTTGAGATCAACATAGGCTGCAAGCATCCCCTGTCGAAACTCACGTCGGCCTTCCACCAGGACACGAAGCGCTAGGATACGGTCCGTTGTTGACTTACCAGGCGTGAACCCAGACTGCTGAGGTCTCTGATGCTTCACCAGATGACTGCGAATTCGTGTCAGCAATAGATGGGCAAGCACCTTGCCTGGTACGCTGAGCAGTGTAATACCGCGGTAATTGTTGCAGTCCTGACGGTCCCCTTTCCCTTTCCAGATAGGGACGACCAGCCCCCTTTTCCAGTCAGGAGGAATGGTACCTGATTGCCACACGGCAGTCAGGACAGCATGCAACCGCGGATCATGGGCCTCACCCCCAGCTTTGAGGAGCTCCGCACTGATATTACAAACACCAGCTGCCTTTCCACCCCTCAACTTTGCTACAGCCTCTCTGACTTCGTCAAGAGAGGTGCGCTTTCGTCAATGGGAGGATCGCATCCACTGCCTGTACCCAGTGGTGTGAAGCTGCTCAGTTGGAGGTCCACCGTGAACAACTGCCCAAAGTCACTCAGCCCAACGAGCCATCTGCCCATCCATGTCCGACATGAGGCGCCCATCTGCTGTTCGAATAGCACTCGCCCGGAGAAGGAGACTTGGAACGGAGCTTCTTCAGGGCTCGGTAGGCGGATCGGAGGTCATTAGCGTTCAAATGACCCTCGACATCCTCAGCGAGACTCCTGACATACCTTCCTTGTCTCTCCTCAGGAGGGTTCTAGTCCGGCGTGACAGAGCCCTGTGCTGGTCCCGGTTCCCAGCCAGCCTGGCAGCGCGACTCTCCTCGATTTTCCTCCAGCGTCCTCCGTCGAGACAAAACCACGCCTTGACCTCGGCGCTCCCCAATACACTCCTTGGCAGCCTGTAGAGTTTCACGTTTGAAGGTATCCCACAGTTCTACAGGATCCCCGAGAGCACCGAGCACATCAAAACCGATTTGAGACTGCCACCGCATACTCATGAGCACATGTCAAGTCCCTTCAGTTTCTCAAGATGAAACACAGTATGGTTACCTCTTGAGATTCTTCTGGACTTGACATGAAGCTTAAGTGTAGCAACAACAAGTCTGTGATCTATTCCAAAGAACTCAGCCACTCCGGTAAACCCTGCAGTTCTGGAGGATCCTCCAACGAGTACTAACGAGGATGTGGTCGATCTCCTTAGCTACCCCTCCGGCATTACTATACCATGTCCAGCGGTGCAGCTCTGGTCTCTGATACCAAGAACCTGCAATTCTCAACCTTCTGGACCTTGCAAAGTTCAGAGCAGAGAACTGTTGGTGTTTCTGGTACCGGAGCCATGGGGACCAACACACAACTCGTAGTCATCTCTCACAGTGCCAGTAGTAGCATTGAAGTCGCCCAAGACAATGAGTGTGTCCCGAGGAGGACACTGGTCTAATACAGAGTCGAGTTTGGCGTAGAACATCTCCTTCTCTTCAGTTTTACGCATCTAGGTAGGAGCGTACACTGCAACAAGAGACATGAAACCCAGAGTGTGTTTCATCCTCACCCGCATTATACGCTCATCAACCGGAGTAACCTCAACAACTGATGGCTGGAGTTTGCTGGAGATGCCTATAGCTACTCCCCGTCACGGTGACCATTGCCTCTGCCGGACCAGTAGTAGGTGTAACCCCCACTGCTAGTCTCGCACTGCCAGGCCTCCTCGTCTCAGAGAGTCCCACTATATCCACCCTCAGCCTACTGAGCTCGCCCGATAGGAGAGGTAGTCGATGATCGTCTGAGAGGCTCAGAACGTTCCACGAGCCCACACGAAGAACCCTCCGCAGGTTGATCCCAGGAGTGATTCGAC
This sequence comes from Chionoecetes opilio, assembly GCA_016584305.1. Lineage (NCBI taxonomy): Eukaryota > Metazoa > Arthropoda > Malacostraca > Decapoda > Majidae > Chionoecetes > Chionoecetes opilio. The sequence goes on from JACEEZ010001307.1 coordinate 268,889, forward strand.
GGGCAGGCGCCGCCTCTGCACCGCCCCGGCCACCCCCATAAGAAAAAGTTGGGCTTGGGGGCCCTACCACTTGATTTAGAGTGCGGGATTCCCGAGGGCTTTGCCCCGCACTCGTCATAGGCAGGGGGCTGGTCGTCCCTATATGGAAAGGGAAAGGGACAATAAAAACTGTAACAATTACCGCGGCATTACACTGCTCAGCGTGCCAGGCAAGGTGCTGGCCCATCTATTGCTTACACCGGATCCGCAGTCATCTGGCAGACATTCAGAGAGAGTTAAAGGGCACCGTGTTTAGCTTAACTAACTTCCTCTATTTGTACAACCCGGAAGTCGCGGGATTCTGTACGAGATATGGCAGTGGCGCTACGGTGTCACAATGGGCTTCGAATAGCTGATTGGCTGAGCGAGTACAATTACGTCACAGCCTCGCCAGCGAATCACATAGTATTTCTCAAAAAGTTTTCAGCCAATCACAAGGCTTCCACGCTCTCAGCTGTGTTTATAAACTAATTTATCATCCACACCCAAATGCTCCACCCTTCTTCTTCCTCCTCCTCCTCCTCCACCTCCTAGCTTCTCCTTCTCCTTCTCCTCCTCCTCTTCCTCCTCCTAACCTTTTCTTCAAGCAGTTGGTAGTAGTTGTAGTAGTAGCAGCAGTAATAATAGTAGTAGTAGTAGCAGTAATAAAATATAAGCCGTGTTTTTGTCGTCCAAGCATCGTCTTAGTACGAAGACCACTCCAATAACACTTGCTGAAATATGTGTTACACGGCTTATATTTTATTACTGCTGCTACTACTACTACTATTACTGCTGCTACTACTACAACTACTACCAACTGCTATAAGAAAAGGTTAGGAGGAGGAAGAGGCGGAGGAGAAGGAGAAGGAGAAAGGAAGGAAAGGAAAAGGAAGGAGAAGGAATATAATTATGTACCTTGTCTGTGTCGCGGAGCCGTGTGGTGGTGTATGGTGTGGTGAGTCATGGTGAGATGCCACCGTTCGCCACTCGGCCCATCACCCCATAACAAACTCATCACGAGCGGGTGGCATTGTAATATGGCCTAATTTCATTTGTATACTTGCCCTGTTCAGTTCTTGAGTCAGAAAACATCAGATATACTCATTTATGAGTATTTTTATGTATATTGCGTGCTCCACAACTGCCTGTAGCAGTTGCCTGTTTTTTGACAGCTCAACGTCTTTAAGTACGTCATCAATCTGCCCGCAGAATGCCAAAAGTTGCCCAAAACAGCTGTTGGAAGTCGCTAGGTCGTGAAGACCGGAAGTTAGCCTCTCTGAATGTAGCCCCTGCTGAAGTATCAGAGACCTCAGCAGTCTGGATTCACACCTAGTAGGTCAACAATGGACCGTATCCTAGCGCTTCGTGTCCTGGTGGAACGCCGACGTGAGTTTCGACAAGGGATGCTTGCAGCCTATGTTGATCTGAAGACGGCGCACACGGTGTTTAAACTCAGTGCATCGTGAGTCACTCTGGAACCTTCTGCGACTTCGCGGGATTCCTGCAAGGACTAATGGTTTGATAACTGGTCTGTACTCTGGGACTGAAAGTACTGTGAAGTGTGGGGGTGTATCCAGCTTCTTTCCTGTGAATACAGAAGTGAGGCAAGGGTGCGTCCTTGCCCCATCACTTTTCAACACTTGTATGGACTGGGTATTGGGCAAAGTTGTAGATCAAAGTGATTGTGGATCACCCCTCGGCAACACCAAGATCACTTATCTTGTTTTTGCCAGACAAAAAAAACGACGAGGAACGGTAACTCTTGTACCAAGTCGTCGAATACCACCGCCAGCAGTTTCCCCTCAGCAGAAAAAAGATCCTCTGTCCCCCGAAATTAATTTGCCATTAGGAAGAATTTCCATTGCATTTTTAAATTTTGCTTTTAGAAAGAATTTCCATTTTCTTTAATTTAGTCATTAGAAAGAATTTACATTCCAGTTTTTCATTCTAGAATGATTAAGGCAAAGCATTTTTGTTTTTACATATAGGTCAAATAAACAAGGTCGATGAGGGGACGCTTCCCCTCCTAATAAGTCGATGAAATATCGCTCATTTTTTTTTCTTTCTTTATGTGTAATGAAATAAAGGGGTGTGCGATTTAATTCTTGCAAAAAAAAACTTCCCCCCTGTGAGGCTGGACACCCTAATATATTGTTATGAACGCCGCCAGTGCCTTTGGTCAGGATGACGTAGACGCGGGAAGTGCTGTGAATGGTAATCCGCCGAGATGGACTTACACCGGGCGCAAGGAGGAGTATCTCGGAGTATCTCCACAGAGACAGCTGATTGGCTGGCGAATACATTGACGTCATCCTCGCTAATAGCAAATCACAGCAGTGTTTTATATTATCTATTCAGATCTATCAGCCAATCACAAGGCTGTCACGTGATAATAATGTTTACAAACATTAATCAGCTGATTACTCAGCTGGCATCTGGGTTACACAACAAATCGATGTATCATGTTTAAAAGCGATAAGGAAGGGTTTGATGATGATGATTGAAGAATTTCGTCAGTTATTGACGCAGCTGAGATGGATCTCTGCTGTACCAGACAGCTCTCTCCGCAGACTACCCCGAGCAGAGAGCTGTCTGCTAGTGCTTATAGTGTTGGCCGAAGCCAGCACCCCGGGAGGCGGGTTACAAACCCCCGGCTAACACCCGGTACCCATTCCTGCTTGGGTGGAACACGAGCTCGGTTTTTAAGGAAACAGCCCAACTGTTTCCGCTCCACCCGGGATCGAACCCGGGACTTCCTCGGTTTGTGAACCGAGTGTGCTTCCCCTACACTAAGGGGATACAGTTTGATTCGGGCCGCCAGTTGAATCAGCCGCCTATATTAAATGCATACTGGACGAGAGTTTCGCGGTCGTTTTCAGAGACACCGATTTTTTTTTCTTGGCCTACAATAGGTGGCTTGTTCTAACGGAGATAGTTTTATTTGCGCAAAAAAAAAAAAAAAAAAAATATGAAAAAATTAAACTTAACCTAACCTTAATGAAACCTAACCTTATAGGTTTTAATGAAACCTAACCTTTCCTTAAAGGTTTTAATGAAACCTAACCTAACCTTAACCACAAAGTATACCTTTTTTTTTTTTTTATGGGTTTGCGCAAAATAAAACTATCTCTATTAGAACAAGCCCCTATTGTAGGCCAAGAAAACAAAATCGGTGTCTCTGAAAACGACCGTTAAACTGCCCTGTCTGCTGGTATGCATGCTACTATACTATAGTCTTATTTTGCGCAAAAAAAAAAAAAAAAAAAAAAAAATATGAAAAAAATTAAACTTAACCTAACCTTATAGGTTTTAATGAAACCTAACCTAACCTTATAGGTTTTAATGAAACCTAACCTAACCTTAAGGTTTTAAATGAAACCTAACCTAACCTTATAGGTTTTAATGAAACCTAACCTAACCTTAAAGGTTTTAATGAAACCTAACCTACCTTATAGGTTTTAATGAAACCTAACCTAACCTTAACCACAAAGTATACCTTTTTTTGTTTTTATGGGTTTGCGCAAAATAAAACTATCTCCATTAGAACAAGCCCCTATTGTAGGCCAAGAAAAAAAATCGGGTGTCTCTGAAAACGACCGTTAAACTGCCCTGTCTGCTGGGTATGCATGCTACTATAGGCTGCCCGAATCAACGGTACCCCACTAAGGAGTACCATTGACAGTACAGATTGACCAGAAATAAACAATTTGGAGGCAATAATTTATGGCGCAGACATCCTGATTGACTTTTAATAAATATTTCTAGGGCAATAATGGGCCAGCCATCCTGATTAACCTAATAATTCAGGGACAAAAAGGGGCAGACATCATGGTTGACCATATAATCATATAATTCAAGGGCGTTAAGAGGCAGACATTCTGAGTGACCTAATCGTATCATTCAGGGATAATGAGAACGGTACCTGGTACTCTCGTCTACCGAAATTCTCGTCCTGACACAATCCGGGAACTCTCGCCGAAGGTAATGGTTAGGTTAGTAGGATATTAAGGGAAAGATACCGGTAAAACTGAACGGTCATTTTCTGAAACACTGACTAGATTTTCCTTGCCTAAAATTAGTGCTTTTGGTAAAAATGGACGAGGACTGCACGGTCATTTTCTGAGACACTGACTAGTTTTTCCTTGGGTAAGATTAGTGCTTTTGATAAAAATGGACGAGGACTGCGCAGTCATTTTCTGAAACACTGACTAGATTTTCCTTGCCTAAAATTAGTGCTCTTGGTAAAAATGGACGAGGACTGCGCGGTCATTTTCTGAGACACTGACTAGTTTTTCCGGTAAATTTCTAGTGTTTGCCCATACTCTCCCACTAACCCCCAAACCTAACCCTAAACTCTATTAGCTCTATTTCTGGCCTCAATACATTGTTTTCTAGGTCGGAGGTCTGGGCTCACCCTCCCTCCAAGATCTTTTTCACCTTCTGATCTTTTCAGCGATACATTGCTTATGGTGTATCTATTACCAGAGGTTTTTCTACCAACATTCATAACGCTGCATTTATCAATATTAAATTCCATCTGCCATCTGACTCGTTAAGTTTATCTAAGTCTCCCTGAAATATGTTTACATCAGACTGTGATCCAATAATCCTACCTAACTTAGTATCATCAGCAAACTTGCTGATATCACTGCTAATCCCACTATCCAAGTCGTTGATGTAAATAAAAAATAGTAATGGACCCAAAACAGACCCTTGTGGAACTCCACTTGTCACCAGTCCCCATTCAGATTTAGAACCATTAATTGTAACCCTTTGTTGGCTATTACTTAGCCATGCTCTGATCCAACGAAGAACCTTCCCATCTATTCCATGAGCCTTAACCTTATTTAAGAGTCTCTCGAGTGGTACTTTGTCAAATGCCTTACTAAAGTCCAGATATATTATATCATAATCCTTATCATTATCTGCCGTCTCATAAACTTTCCTATAAAAACTCAATAAATTGGTGAGACATGACCTACCCTTGGTGAATCCATGTTGTGAATCATTGATCAAACTATGTTTATCTAAGTGCTCTCTAATGTTTTTTGCAATAATAGATTCCAATAATTTACCCACCACTGATTTTAGACTTACGGGTCGATAATTTTACTTTAGTCCTCCGTCTCCCTTCTTAAATATGGGAACAACATTTCCTTTCCTCCACAGGAATGGCACATCGCCTATCTCAACCGATTTCCTAGAAATGTGCACTAACGACTCACTAACAACCTCCTTGCATTCTTTTAATACCCTGGGATACACTTCATCTGGTCCTGGCGATTTAAAATTTTTCATTGTATCTATACCCTCTTCCACCATTTCCCTAGTTATCACAATATCTTTGAGTTTCTCCTCATCGCTTCCTTTGAACATCTGTTCACTGTCAGGTATCGTCTGTGTATCTTCCTCCGTAAAAACACTTACGAAATAATCATTTAGACTCTTACACATATCCTCATCCGTATTTAAGACCTCACCCTGTCCTGACCTTAACGGCCCAACTAATTCCCTTGTCTTTGTTTTATATACCTGATAGAACCCCTTTGGGTCCCCTTTCGCCTGTCCTGCTACTTTAAGGGGAGAGTCCGCCGTGAATTTTAAATTGCATCTACGGTCATGAATAATGTATATGTTGTGTATATGTACTCTTGTTATCACATGAAAATTTCAAGCTGATCAGATGAAAGGCAAAATTTGAAAATATTAAAGAGCCTATTTTTGTCGGTTTTTTATGAAATTTTGAATTGCATCTTCTCAGCCATTTTTTGACCGATTTCCTTGTGACATGAGCCTATGATAATTCATTGTTATTCTAACAATTTGTTCTGAGAATATTTTGAAAATTGTTTTCGAATTAAAAAAAAAAAATTGTTTAAAAAAAAAAAAAAAAAAAAAAATTTAAGGATAATTTTCCCATATATCAAAACTAAGACTTAAAACAAAACAAACAAAAAACAGATTTTTCTACGATATTTGATTTTGTGTGTCCTAAAGTTTCGTGAAAATCGTGCCAAAAATAAAAGAAGAGATTAATTTTATGTTCATTTTATACTAGTTTTGAGAAAAACGCGTTTGAAGTTTTGCTAAAGTTTCTGCGCTCCAGTGAAGGTACTATACTGTCAATGCTACTTTCATATGAATTTTATGGGATCATTAATCACATATCAATGCATGCATAAAAGGATCTGCACCTTGTCCCCCCTTATAAAGGTATTAATTAATCGCTCAAAGGCGAGGGTGTCAGGGCCCGCCACGCCCCTCATTGTTGCAAGGTTCGATCAAAATTCACCAGGTGCATAGCTTTCGGTTGGAATTCCATTGTCTGTCTTCCTCTTCTTGTTTATTGTCTTCTTCGGTGTAATTCTTCTCTTTTCTCTCTTTTCTAGTCCTTTTCGGATGTATACATTTGTTCCAAAAAATGTTGTGAACAGGTTGCACTTTTTATTTCCAAAATTGTTCCAGAATTGTTACCTGGGTAACAAACTTCACCTTGAAGATAGCTGGGGGGTTTTCTTTTTTTAAAGGCTTAGTTTTGATATATGGGAAAATTATCCATAAAAAAAATCCATTTACATTTTTTTTTTTTTACAAGTTTTGAAAGTTCAAATGCCCCTCGCTATGGGCATTTAAAAAAATGTCCGACTGAAAAAAATTCCACCATTCGAAAGCCAAAGGATAGGGTGTTGCCATAGACCATATAACTCAAATTCGTATATTAATTTTTTTTTCTTCATATTTTCACGGCGGACTCTCCCCTTAATCTCATAATTGTTCTTAGCAACTCGAGTTAATTTCTTCACTGTCCTTGCCATCACGTTATACTGTTCTTTGTTTACCAATCCTGCCTTGAACCTTAAATAAATGTTTCTTTTTACCCCAATGTTGTGTTTTAAATTGGTGGTCATCCATTTTGGATCACTCTTTCTGGACCTTATTTCCCTTTAAGGAATATTTCTTTTCTGCCCGTCAATTATATTCCTTACAAATGAAGTATAATCCTCCTCAGCCCCGACCTCACTTCCATTTCTAACCTCTCTAATTACTTCCTCAGCCCCGACCTCACTTCCCTGTCTAACCGCTCTAATTACCTCCTCAGCCACGACCTCACTTCCATATCTAACCGCGCCAATTACCTCCAGATGCCTTCCTGATCCTTCATAATTGGCCTTTCCAGCTGTCATCGCCCTGTCCTTATCCTGGGAAAAATTGTTCCCCTCCATCCCACACCTCTTATTAATAATCTCCAGGTGTCTTCTTAGTCCTGCATAATTGGCCCTTCTGAAATGAGGTATTCGATGCTTATTGCCACTTAATTTTCCAACTTCCCATTTCAAGCTAAATCTGATCTCATTATGGTCGCTATTATCTAAATTCCCACCGACCTCCACATTTGTAACTAAATCGTCTCTATTTGTCAGCAATAGATCTAGAATATTATCTCCTCTAGTAGGCTCCTTGATTGCTAGACTTAGGAAGTTATCCTGGATTATATTTAACAATTCATCTGCGTCGCTGTCACCTATGATTAAATTCCAGTCTATATTCCTAAGATTAAAATCTCCCACCACGCATAGTCGATTATATCTGCAGGCCTTGTTTATTTCTTCCCATATAGGAGCTGAATCCTCTTTACATAAGTTTGGAGGCCTGTACACTAACACCCAAAACCATTTTCTCAGTTCCCTCCGTAACCTCTACCCATATAGACTACCTTACCTACATCATCGTGTAGATTTCTTCCTTCTGAGTATTTTGAACCCCATTTCCCATGGTACAATTGAATAATAATGGCGTTACATGTACGTACTACCGAAAATCTACCGTTATTTCGGCCATAAACGGTTAAGTTAGGTTAAATCAGATTAGGTTAGTTTAGGTTAGAGGTGGGGTTTGGTTTAGTCCTCTTAAGTTAGGTTAAATCAGACTAGGTTAGGTTAGGTTAGAGGTGGGGTTTGGTTTAGTAACATGATATCAAGAAAAAAATAAAATTATCAATAAGACCTTCACAAATCCCTTCAAATACCTCTAAAACGTAATTATAAAGTGGGAGAGTTACCCCCTTTAACATCCCCCTACCCCACCTAAAGGCTAAAGTCTTAAATGACCCCCCAAAATAATACTAACCTAACCGGTTACCGGTTATTTCGCCCACACGTCAATTCGCCCACAAGACATTTCGTCCACATGTAAGTCAATTCACCCACGTGTAAGAGTCAATTCGCCCACGTGTAAGAGTCAATTCGCCCACATGTACGAGTCAATTCGCCGACAAGACATTTTGCCCACATGTAAAAGTCAATTTGCCCACTCTAAAGTCAATTCGCCCACACGATCCATGTCACGGAGTCATGTAACTATATCTTCCTCAGGTAGAAATGGAATGAACCACCAGTAACCTTGGGCGAAATGACTCCACGGTGTGGCGAAATGGCATGTGGGCGAAATGACCGGATACCAACCTACCCCATTAAACTCAATATCTAAACCTACCATAACCTCCTAGCGATACCTAGGGCAGGGAAAGAAATATAATTTTACCAGTTCATGTTATACTGAGGTTATAAGTTTGTAATTTGTTGTGTGGGGATGCGCCAGGAGGTTATTAGTGAGCATACGTCTTCAAGTCTTCAGATATTTCCCTTGGGGAGGCATGATATTTGTTTACATTCTAACTGCATTATGATTGGCTAACAATTTCAAAGGTTGATGAAATCTTTCCTCTTATTAGCCAAGCGACAGTCAGCTGAGTTTCATTCCTCGTGGTCGGAACGGAACGGAACGAGCTTGAAGATCGCATCATCATGAGCCGGTGTGGCTAAAAACCGTCCGGTAGCGTCTGGTACCGCCCGGTACCGTCCGGTAGCGCCCGGTACCGTCCGGTAGCGCCTAGTACCGTCCGGTACCTCCTAGTACCGTCCGGTACCTCCTAGTACCGTCCGGTAGCACCTAGTACCGTCCGGTAGCACCTAGTACCGTCCGGTAGCACCTAGTACCGTCCGGTAGCACCTAGTACCGTCCGGTAGCACCTAGTACCGTCCGGTACCACCTAGTACCGTCCGGTAGCCCCCTAGTACCGTCCGGTAGCACCTAGTACCGGCCGGTAGCACCTAGTACCGTCCGGTAGCACCTAGTACCGTCCGGTAGCACCTAGTACCGTCCGGTACCACCTAGTACCGTCCGGTAGCACCTAGTACCGTCCGGTACCACCTAGTACCGTCCGCTACCACCTAGTACCGTCCGGTACCATCTAGTACCGTCCGGTACCACCTAGTACCGTCCGGTACCACCTAGTACCGTCCGGTAGCACCTAGTACCGGCCGGTACCACCTAGTACCGTCCGGTACCACCTAGTACCGTCCGGTAGCACCTAGTACCGGCCGGTACCACCTAGTACCGTCCGGTAGCACCTAGTACCATCCGGTACACTGTACAGGATTATTTATATCATTAGGTGAATGGTGATGTATATATTTGATGGTTAACGACGGGCAAACAGTTAATTTTGACCTAACTCGTCCAAAAGGATTTGTACGCGAACTGTAGGCCTACCGGTCGTTCTTGTCCATAGTATTCAATTCGTTTGATTTAAAAAAGTTAACCATTATTTTTCTATAGCAGTCAAAAAAATTATAAACTTAGAAATTACATCGAGATTAATTCAGATATACGATATATTAATGTATAGTTCTATTATATTTTCATAAATAAATTGGTTGCTGATGGCGACGCATTTTTACAACATTTATGACTGTTATAGAATTTTTTTTTTTTTCTTAATTAAATTTATAAACTTAGAAATTACATCGGATTAATTCTGATTCATTATTCATTCATTAATTCTGAGAATAAGCTGAATACATACAACCCTCATGGATGAATTAGGCCAAATTAACGGTTTACTCGTCGTTTACCATGAAATATATTCACCACATGGTATAAATAATCCTGTACAGTGTACCGGACGGCACCGGGCAGTACCGGACGCTACCGGGCGATACCGGACGCTACCGGGCGGTACCGGACGCTACCGGATGGTTTTTAGGCACACCCTAATGAGCTAAGAACATTCGGACGATCCTTTGAAAATACATTTTTGTGGTGTTCGTAGCCCAAGATCTAAGATGGCCGCTATGAACACTCTAAGATGATCTTAGAGGCGGAAAGTTACGAACGTTTGAACATCCAGCCCCAGGGCTCATGCTAGGAATTGAGGACTTACTAGGCTGTGTTTCCCTTCTCTAGCTGTTCGCACACTCAGGGGGGAAGGGTTTAGGCAAACACAAAGGGGTCCTTTCACGGTGCTATATTGAAGTAACACACAGTACAAGTTTCAAGGTCACTCACTACAACTCTACAACTCCTAGACACTACAACACACGCCAACAAACCGCCCGGCCTCTTCCTCGGCCGTCGCAGGGGACGCTACATAACCACAATACAGTGCCACCCACAGGCACACCACAGTGGCCGCCTCATCAGGCGCCACAACACAGCGGCCGTCACAGGCCAGGCGCCGCAACACTACCAGTACCACAGTCACACTACAGTGCCACGCACAGGCACACCACATTGCCACCCACAGGCACTACACCACTGTGGCCGCCTCTTCAGGCGCCACAACACACAGCGGCCGTCACAGGCGCAACACAGTGCCACGGGAGACGTCACCTTCCGCGGGAGACGCCACCTTCCGCGGGAGACGCCACCTTACCTCACACCGGGGTTACACCAGCAGGAACAGTCCAGCTGTCACCTCCACAGGCGCCTCAAACCACAGGGAACTTCCTCTACCCTTGGCTCGCCTGACCCTGAGGTAATTATGGCCCAGGCGAGTCTACAAACACCACTGGGCACCGCAGTTCCCCCTCTGTTCCCTGCTCCTGGCGTCTCTTCCCCGGCGGGCGTCTCCCTCTCTCCCCATCTCCCTTCTGACTGCCCCGGGGATGCCGCGCGGCACCCTTCTGTTTCCTTTGCCACGGCGCCCACCAGCCAGCCAATCACCTTTCAGTGGCCACCATGCCGCGGCCAATAGGAATCCTCGGCGCAAATGACGTCACCCTGATGAAGGCACTGCCTGCCTTCATAACAATATATATATATATATATATATATATATATATATATATATATATATATATATATATATATATTATATATAATATATATATATTATATATATATATATATATATTAAAATATATATATATATATATTTTATTGGCCCCCCCCCTTTTCAATTTTCTGGGTACGCTACTGTTATGTGTCATCATTTTCTGTATTCAAATAATCGCTTGTTTTACTGCCATACAATTTACTTTCTGTTTAACAAAAAACATTGGGTATCTTGTCTTGTATTACATCCTTTAACTCTTTGGAACCTAAGCCATCTACATTAGAATACAAAATTTTCATGTTACTATCTATATATTTTGTTATCTTTTGGTTTTCATTTAATTGCCTCTTTTTTAAGTACCACTTTTTAAAGCCCTACTTCCCTATCCTCTTTGTTTAGATATCATCTAATTCTCTAATTTATATATTCATGTCTTTATTTGATTTCAATTTTCTAGCATTTCTTATCATTTCTTTCATTATCTTTTGGCTATGAAAAGTTGCCTTTTTTATCCTGTGTTTGCCACATTCATATTTACCAACTCTATGAAAGTCTTCAATATCTTGTTTCTGTTACTCCTTCTGTCACATTATCTAATATTCTCATGATGATGCTCATTTATATTTTATATCTTACAACTCTATTTTTTCTTTACTCTTGTTTGTCTACGATTATCATAGATTTGCTCATGTCCACTGTTTCTCAACAATCTACTAGTCATACTAACAACTCCTTTAACTTCCTATCTAAGCAATACTATCCTTTATCTCATTATCTTTTTCAGTATTTGTGCAAAAGTTGTTGCTTCTTCGTTTCTTACTATGCATACTTTATCAACGGATGCTTCAAAGTTCATATTTGTTCCTAAAATCTTATTGGCTCTTTTAATTATAACTTCCTCATCCTCTTCTGCTTTCTCTAGCATGTGTGTGTGTGTACCTATTTGTATTTACCTAGTTGTAACATACAGGAAAAGAGCTATGCTCGTACTGTCCCGTCTCCAAATCTACTATTATCCAGCTTGGCTTTGAAGTCCTGAATACTTCTTGCATTAATCACTTTTGCATCAAGGCTGTTCCAGGCTTCTATGCTTCTATACGGGAAGCTGTATTTTTGTATGTCTCTCTTGCATGTTGTCCTTTTCAATTTCTTCTCATGACCTCTTGCACTTCTATCGTCCCACACAAACAGATATTCTCTATCAGTTTTTTCCAGACCCATTGATGACTATACATTGCTATAAAATCTCCCCTTTCTCTTTTTTTCTCGAGAGTTGGGAGTTTTAGTCTTGAAAGTCTTTCCTCATATGGTAAATCTCTCAGGCTTGGAGCAATTTTTGTGGCTGCTCTTTGTATTCTCTCAATCTTCCTTATATCCTTCTTTTTATGTGGTGACCAAATCACTGCCGCATATTCCAACCTTGGTCGAATCAAAGATGTTATCAGTTTCTTAATCATCTCCTCATCTAGATATTTAAATGCCATTCTTATATTCCTCAGCAACTGATATGTATCTCCTGTGATATTGTTTATATGCTTCTCAGGTGACAAATTATCCGTAATCCATACTCCCAGATCTTTTTCGACCTTTGTTTTGATTATTATCCATTCATTTCCCATCGAATATTTTCCTCTCTGTCTCTTTTTGCTACTGCCCACTTCCATCCCTTTAGCTACACTTTTTAGCATTAAACTCCATTTCCCATAGTTGACTCCATCTGAAAATCTTATCTAGATCCTTTTGTAAATCCTCACAGTCCTCTTTACTTTCTACTTTTCTTAGTAATTTAGCATCATCAGCGAATAAACTCATATAACTTTTCATTCCCTCTGTCATATCATTTACATAGACCAAGAACATCACTGGGGCCAATACTGATCCTTGAGGAACTCCACTTATCACACTGCACCATTCTGACTTCTGACCTTTTATTACTGTTCTCATCTCTCTGTTGCTCAAAAAGTCTTCCATCCACTTCAGCAAACCACCCTTCAATCCTCCTACATGTTCTAGCTTCCAGAGCAGTCTCTTGTGAGGTATCTTGTCAAATGCCTTCTTTAGGTCCAAGTATATGCAATCGACCCACCCCTCTCTTTCCTGTGTCACATCGATCACTCTCGAGTAAAAGCTAAATAAATTCGTTGTACATGACATTCCTCCTCTAAATCCAAACTGGCCACCTGCGAGTGTGTTTGTCTCTTCCAAATATTTCAACCATCTGTCCTTCACAATTTTTTCACACACTTTTGCCACTACACTTGTTAATGATACTGGCCTGTAATTTAATGGTTCTTCTTTGTCTCCTCCTTTGTGATTTGGCACAATATTTGCTCTTTTCCAATCAATCGGGACTCTGCTCTCCTTGAGTGAACTCTCAATTACACTATGTAACTTTCCTGCTAGTTGGTTACTGCACTCTTTCATTATCCAATTAGACACTCCATCTGGACCCGGGGCTTTTCTCACATCTTGACTTTCCATTAGCCTTTTTACTTCTATTACGTCTACTTTTATATCTTCCATTATATTTTCTTTTGCTATTATATTTTTCGTTTTAAATTAACTTTCCCTTGTAAATACAGTCTGTAAGCACTTATTCATCACCTCAGCCTGTTGTAATGCATCTTCGTACACTATTCCTTCTACCTTCAGCTTATCTATTCCTTCCTTGTTTTTCGTTTTTCCATTTATATATCTATAGAAAAGTTTCGGTTCGTTCTTACATTTTTCTATTATATTTCTCTCATAGTTACTTTCTTCTTCTCTTCGGATTCTTACATATTCATTTCTAGTTGTTTTGTACTTCTTCCAAAGGTTGATACCTCCTTTTTTCCTCTTGGTTTTTTTTGTTTTTTTCTCCAACTATTCCATGTTTTTTCTCTTTCTAGTCTTGCTAATTCACATTTTCTGTTAAACCATTAATTCTTTTTCTTTTCTCTGATAACTATCCTTGGAAAAATAAATATTTATTCCTTCTGTGTAAATTCGGATGAACTCATCCCATTTTTTCTGGGTACTCCTTGTTGCATGGAAATTACTCCAGTCTGTTTCTCCGAAAAATGTTCTAAATCCGTCAGTCTGCTTTTCCATAATTGTATCTTCCTTTCTTGTGTTCTTCTCTTCTCCCCTCTTTTTTGCTATCATTTACTTCAAATTCAATAAGTACATGGTCACTCTTTCCAAGTGGGCACTGATAATTTACTTTACTAATTACTTCCAGTTCTTTAGTCAATAGTAGATCTAGTCTTGATGGTTCTTCGCTACCTCTGAATCTTGTATTATCTTTAATCCACTGAGTCATGATGTTATTCATTACCAAATCCAACAATGTACCACCCCATGAGTCTTCTCCTCCTTCAGTATACCATTCTTCCCAGCAAACTTCTTTGCAGTTAAAATCTCCCATCAAAATTATGTTCTCACAATTTTCCATCGTATTCTTTAAACATTTGCTTGCGTCTTATCATGTCTCCATACTCTTCTCTCCCCCAGGAATTTGTCTTAGGTGGAACGTATACGAGTACTAAGTCTCTTATTCTTCCTTTTTTCATCACCAATTCTACCTTCAACACCTCTGCCATACCTTCTCCTTTTTCCACATTCCCTACTACCACATCCTTCCTTGTTAACACCATTACACCACCTCCCTTTTTCTGATTTCTGTTTCGCCTCCATACATTATATTGACCCTCCCCAACTGGCACATCCTGAGAATCACTTAGCTTCGTTTCTACTAAACCCAATATGTCTGGTTTCTTGGCTCTCGGGTAATTGTTTACTGTAATTGTTAATGTTGACACTAGCCCATTTATATTTGTGTACGATACCTGCCATCCTTTTTCATTTTCCTTTGAACTGTCTTCTCTTACTCTTTCTCTTTTAGATACCACTTCTTCAGTTTTTGGTCTAAAACTCTCCAATAGAATTCTGTTTTTCCTCTTCCGTTCTCAATTCGTTTTTTTCTTTGGCTTCTTTAAACAGTCCATCCAATATAACTCTTTCTTCCTCATTCATATCTTTTCTTATACATATTTTTTTATATTCTTCTGTCTTTGCCAGTTTCCATGCCTTAGACAATATATCTTGTGCTGTAGTTTGTGACCTAAACTTAACTTTTAAGGGGCGGGTCCCTCCCTCCTCATATTTACCTAACCTATGTATCTCTTCTATTGCTTTTTCTACCTCCGTATTTTCTTCTACTACTTTGAATATTTCTTTTGACACTTTCTTTTCTTCCTTTTCTCTTATGTTTTTCTTGGGCAGCACTTTTTCTTTGAGACCAAAAATGATGACACATTTCTTTTTGTCCACCGTATCTCTAACTAAATTTTCTTTTTGTTTGATTACTTTTACTACTTCTTTGGTCAGATTTTTCTTTTCATTTTCTTGATCTTCTATTATTAATTATCTGACGTAAGCTTTCTTGGTCTTTTTCTTTTTCTATCTTCCATGTCTTTCTTTCATCTTTCATCTCCTCTTGTCATTTTCCATTTCTTATGTACTGCATTAATTTCTGCATGCATTTTCACTACTTTTTAGTCGTCTTGTTTACCATTTAATTCGTCCACTCTATTTTTCAAAATAGTTTTATCTTTTTCCAGTACGAACACTTTCTTTTCCATCTTCTCTAGTTTATCCATCATTTCGTGTACTCCATTTTCTAGCATTATGACTCTTCTCTGGTTCATGTTCAGCCCTAATATGTCTTTTTATTTGGTATCAAAACCGTCATAAGAGGTCGTGGCGGGATCTTCCATCTTTGTTTACTTCCAATTTTTTTCACTTTTTAGGCTAATCATATGGAGACGAGACTATTTAACTGCATAGCTCTCACCTGTAAGTACTCAAGGTCTTTTTGGGTCCTCTGCGTCCTTGTTTGGTCACAGCAGCCAGTCACAATAGCCAGTTGTGTTAGGAGCCTTCTTGAACGCGTGACAGCTGTGTGTGTGTGTGTGTGCGTATCTATTTATCTATAATCTATCTATCTGTCTATTATATTATATATATATATATATATAATATATATATATATATATATTATATATATATATATAAGAGAAAGAGAGAGAGAGTGCATAGGGTGAGCGGTGCGGCAAGAGGAGGCAATATAGCGTCCATAAATTGAGTTGTCGCTATCCTCTGTAATAAAGATATCCTACACAAGTAGTAACACTTGGCAACACTGACACACCCCGTGCTCAATAACAATACTCCAGTTTTGATTGGGTGCAATCGTGCAAGGAGTCCCGCTTGACCAATCACAAATCAGCTTGTCTCTGTGTATAGTCCTAAATGGATGTGACAAACAACCGATTGGATGCTCCAGATACACATGTAACCAAGAAGACATTACACTTGACTATGCATAGATATTATTCTAAGAAAAGACTAAGGAAAGATGTGAAGATATTTTGTTTTTCAGACAGAGCTATTGAGTGAAATGTTTACCAGAGGGCGTCATGTGTA
This sequence comes from Chionoecetes opilio, assembly GCA_016584305.1. Classification (NCBI taxonomy): domain Eukaryota; kingdom Metazoa; phylum Arthropoda; class Malacostraca; order Decapoda; family Majidae; genus Chionoecetes; species Chionoecetes opilio. Next base: position 285,492 of record JACEEZ010001307.1, read on the forward strand.
TCAAATAGCACACATTGCTCTAAAGACAAAATTGATAGCTTAGTATTCAAAGTCGGGACACAACGAGAATGATTCAACCCTGCAAAAATATAATTAGGTAAGAATTAGGTTCAGTGAGGTACGACATTGTAAAGTACGGTAAAGGGTAAAGATGGGGGCATACGCTATGCTGCGCGTGGCCTCCGTGCTCGTTTCCGTCGCATTAGCCTTTAAAGTTTGAGCCTGTGGTGGGTGAGAACCCGTTACCCCGGGACACAGGGCTAGTGTGACATCCGGGTTACCACAATTACCTGCCCCAGGTACCCCTTTTATCAACCCCGAAAGGAAAGATGAACAGCTGGTTTGGGCTGGCCGCCGACTTGCCCTGGCCCGGATGCAATTTCCCGTTTTTGGAACAGTATATCGCGTTTACTCTTGAACACGTCAGGTTAGGTTTAGTTAGGTTACGTTTAGGGTAGGTTAAATCTCCTGATCTTTCTTAGGTAACTTTGTATGGGAATCACAATGAGGGTATTTTCGAGAAAATGGTTTGGTTAGTTTCGGACCTATAGCCAAGCGTCTTCACTCGGGAACCACATACTCCCATCAAGTTGGGGAATATGCAGCCCGGATTCGAACCAGGGCCCGCAGATTCATAGCTAGGCGCTATAGCCACTACACCACAGAGGCGATTGTAAAGTGAATGGGTAAATATTAAAATAAAAACAATTCCCCTTGAGCAGGAATGAATACTAGTTGCAGATGTGCTGGAAAAATCGGAATTGATTTCCCGATTGGCTCAGACATTTGGGATTGTGCATAAAAACTCTTCACTAACACCATTAGTGCAAAAAATAATTTCTCTTTTAGATACATATCTCCTGACTTCCTTCCCAGGGTAGATACTGCTCACAGCATGCTGAAAATATAATCATAGTGTCACCGTTCTCTGGGGTCAGATATGGAATAACCCACAACCAACAACACAAAGGTATCAGAATAGGGGAGGGATTGGAGGTGGCACAATTAAGTGAGCAATGTAACACCATGTAGGTATCTGTGAGTTTTATTGGTCGTATTATATATTGAAAGACAACTCGACGGCATACAATTAAATAAGCAAATACAACTGCACGTAGGCGCACAGATGAGGAAGGCTATACAAAGACAGGGCACATACGATTATTATTAAGACCTTGTTGTTTATTCTCATGAAAGCTGACTATTACTGACTAAATTATTAATGAAAGACATGCCTCCATGTAAAACATATATATCATTCAACAGATGGACGACAGGTCCACTTTGTACCCTAGAAAGACGGGAATGTCCTTGGAATGTACGTAGAGAGGAAAACACAATCAGAAAGCGTATATTAGATCACTGAACTAAGCATTAAGATTCCGTTGTAAATACCCATGAATCTCGCCATACATACAAGGTAAATTACCTTGTTTAACAAAAAAACATTGGGTTCCTTGTATTACATCCTTTAACTCCAATAATTTGGAACCTAAACCATCTACATTAGAATAAAATATTTTTATGTTACTACCTATATATTTTTTTACTGTTTGTTCTTCACTTAATTGCCTCTCCTGTTAAGTACCACTTTTTAATGCCCTACTTCCCTATCCTATTTGTTTAAGTAAGGAGGTAAAGATGGGAGCATACGCTAAGCTGCGCGTGGCATGCGGTGCTCATCTCCGACGCATTAGCCCTTAGAGCCTGTGGTGGGTGAGAACCCGTCACCTCGGGACACAGGGCTTGTGTGACTCCCAGGTTACCACAGTTACCTTCCCCAGGTTATCCCAGGTACCCATTTATCAACCCCGAAAGGAAGTAAGAACAGCTGGGTAGGCTGGTCACCGACTTGCCCTGGCCCGGGATCGAACCAGGGCCCGCAGATTCGTAGCCAGGCACGCTCGCCACTGCACCACGGAGGCGACTATTTGTTTAGATATCATCTAATTCATATTTCCATGTCTTCATCTAATTCAAATGTTCTAGCATTTCTTATAATTTCTTTCATTATCATTTGGCTATAAAAAGTGACCATAATTGGCCTATGTTTGCCACACTCATATTTACCAAATCTATGAAATTCTTCAATATCTTGTTTCTGTTACTTCTTCTCACCTTGTTGAGAAGCTTATCTTATCTCTTATTGACTTATCTCATGATGATGCTCATTTCTATTTTACATCTTACAACTTAATTCTTTCTCTAATCTTGTTTGCCTACAATTATTATAGATTTGCTCACGTCCACTGTCTCACAACAATCTACCAGTCATAATAACAACTTCTTTACTTCCTATCTAAGCAGTACTTTTCTTGATCTCATTATTTGATTTCAGTATTTGTGCAAAAGTTGTTGCCATTTCGTTTCTAACTAGGCAAACTTTATCAACAGATGCTTCCAAGTTCATATTTTTTTCCTAAAATCTTATTGACTCTTTTATAACCTGCTCATCCTCTTCTCTTTTCTCTAGGATATGTGTGTGTGTGTGTGGATGTATATATATATAAGAGAGAGAGAGAGAGAGAGAGAGAGAGCATCGGGTGAGCGGCGCGGCGAGAGGCGTCAATATGGTAAAGATGGGGGCATACGCTATGCTGCGCGTGGCCTTCGGTACTCATCTACGTGGCATTAGCCCTTAGAGCCTGTGGTGGGTGAGGACCCGTTACCCCAGGACACAGGACTAGTGTAACATCCGGATTACCACCGTTACCTTCCCCAGGTTTCCCCAGGTACCCATTTATGAACCCCGAAAGGGCGGAAGAACAGTTGTTTTGGCTGGACGCCGCCTTGCCCTGGACAGGATTCGAGGCATGGCCCGCAGATTTGTAGCCAGGCACGCTAACCACAAGACCACGGAGGCGACAATCGAACAAGAGGCGACAATCGACAAGACGCTATGTTTGTCAATATGGCGTCCATAAATTGAGTTGTCACTACCCTCTGTAATTAAGTTAGTTATAGCGGGAAGGCCCTACAGACAGTCCGCAAGTCGATTTGCCCTACGTCTCTGATTGGTTGTTCAGCAGCGGCGTTTGTGATTGGTTCGTAACTTGTCGGTAGAAGGCGAAAGAAGGAGATTGAGAAGGAGGAATTAGTTAATTGCAGTATTAAAGATGAAGAAAAGTTGTGAGCATTTTGGCGATTGTAATAAGTAAATACCGTTACTAATGTTAACAACAAGTACCGAATAACTCGTAGGGAGAAATAGTCCAGTGGATTAGCAGTTGATTTCTGCACTTTTGGAAACTAATATCATATTTGGCATAGATATACACTAGAGTGCCTAGAGCCCCTAGAGGTCCTAGATCATTGTGACTGAAACTGGATATAGAAGCAATCTTGTGGAGCCCCCTAGTGGCAGGTGGCTCCACCTACATACAAGGGTGCCACAGCAAATTTTATCTTGCTTCCATAAAACTCCCCATATCTCTGTTTCTAATCAATATATTTTAATTTTCTTTGCCAATTTAGATTGATGACAATATTTGCATACAAAAAAAAGTATTGGAAGGGAAAATTTGATCTGATCAGTATTTTACATGTTTTTCACGATTTTGTAAATTTTGTACATTTTTGTCTTTTTTTATTTCGGCTTATAGCACCTGTAGGCAGTATCACATACAGGGCTTGGAGGGTAGACCCTGGATGTTCACATGAGGGCTGTGATGATTGGCCCTCGCACGTGATGGCGCAGGCAGGATTTTCATAGTGGCGCCTAGCTGTGATGAGGCTCATGCTGTCCCCCATGTCCTCCGAGGCTCCGATGCACTCGCTGTCGAAGGTAGAGTTCATGAGCAGCATGTGGGTGATCTTAGGCCACTCGACGATTGCAGAAAGTTTTTGGCATCTGGCAGGATTCGAATTCCGTACACCGAGCTCCCCACTTAAAGGCGCATAACAAATCGGCCACCGCCTCCCCAAACTTAAACTATATGGACGCTTAAGATTTAAGTAACTATTTGTAGTCCTTGAATTAATAATATCTAATAATAAAAATCATAATGGCTTAGATTAACATGGGGTATTATTGATGTTACAGGTCAGGTGACGCCCGAATAACATCAATTGGTCGCTAAACCCTCAGATCCGCAAATTACCTATTTGATCGAGATTCATGGGGAAATAAATGTCCATGCCCACTATTTACAACGGGGTCTTAATAATTAGTGCAGTGGTCCTAAAGACCACTCTGGTGCTCTGGCTAGCATTGTGTACAGAGAGAGAGAGAGAGAGAGAGAGAGAGAGAGAGAGAGAGAGGAGAGAGAGAGAGAGAGAGGAGAGAGAGAGAGAGAGAGAGAGAGAGGAGAGAGAGAGAGAGAGGAGAGAGAGAGAGAGAGAGGAAGAGAGAGAGAGAGAGAGAGGAGAGAGAGAGAGAGAGAGAGAGAGAGAGAGAGAGAAGAGAGAGAGAGAGAGGAGAGAGAGAGAAGAGGAGAGGAGAGAGAGAGAGAGAGAGAGAGAGAGAGAGAGAAAATGGGTGGAATCACATTAACACAATGACGTATATAA